>OX359249.1:27232390-27612022 GCA_947179485.1 Allacma fusca | reverse complement strand
CTCTCTAAAGTGATCATGCCTCTGTTAACGTTAACAT
Source organism: Allacma fusca (assembly GCA_947179485.1). Lineage (NCBI taxonomy): Eukaryota > Metazoa > Arthropoda > Collembola > Symphypleona > Sminthuridae > Allacma > Allacma fusca. Next base: position 27,611,985 of record OX359249.1, on the reverse strand, counting down.
CAAAAATATGTACTTCTCTCACCTCTGAAGATGTTAATTTTCTTGTATAGTTTCAAGTCCGTAAATTTCTGACTCTGTTTTTATTATAACTTTTAGATGTTCCTCTGAGTCTTGACTTCCGTCTCATTGAAATATCCTATACTTTTTTTGTAAAAAATAATTTTCTTGTCTAAGTCCTAAAACTTGTTGAGAAATGTCATCTATCGCTCCCTATCCCCCTTTTCCATAAATTCACTGGGTGACCATCCCCTGAGGGCTGCGTGAAAATGTCAGTTATCCGAAGAGAAGTACTATGGAAGAAAAGGCTGTAATGTTAAGGCTTTGCTCCGAGACTATCTTAAATGTCAAACCTGGAATTTTCTCTCACTTTGGATATGGAACACAAGTCGTAGGAGCAAGCTGCTATTTATATGTATGTGCGACTACTGTATGTAGATATATACCAGTGCATTGCCTACCTTTATAATCTAGCTTACGTATCTTGATACTATTATTCTGGGAATACCTTACATAATTATATACGTTGAAGAGCCGTACACATTTGTGTACAATGGACAGGGCAATATGAACTTCTCCAAAGGCTTTTGGCCATTGTTGTACTGAATGTGATGCGCAAAAAAAAAAATCTCGACTGGATTATATAATGCATGCCCGACAAAAGTAAATGTAATCTTAAATTCATGAAACATTTATACCGTGACGGTTCCCTGTTACAACCGCTCCTCTATATGTATGTACAGCTACTACAAGAAAAACTCAACTCAAGATTTTCTCGTCTGTTGCTTCAGCAAATGATTCATGAAAATAGGAGGTTGCTCCTTGCTCCTGTAAGATTCCTACCACGTTGTCCATGTGTGTTTACATACACAATTTAATAGGGTGTCTCGACTAGCAGAGCCTATTAAGGCCAATAATACTGTGCAAGACGGACAGGTTGTACACTGTAGATATTAAATGAAGCACACAAGATTTACTGTAGAGAAGATGTGTTTATGAACCAGAAAATACCAGAAGTTACCACCAAAACGGTGAGGGGAAGGACATTTTGAATACTAGTATTATTATTATGATTCGTAGTCAACAATGATTTCCAAAATTTGTAACTTGAACATGTGTATTTCATCAAGTGAGTCAGACTTGTAAGATTTGTTCCAAATGAGCACAAATATTACCCAAAGTACTTCATGCTACTTGCACAACTGCATTTTGTTGAAAAGGAGCCTATAGCATGGAACTGAGTCGGGATTCAATTAAAACCTCCAGTTTTCATTGCTCTCAAGCGCAATTTAATTATTTCGCTACGATTTCCAAGCGGAATAATTAAAGATGTTTTTTACTGTCTAAGGCGCCCACTTTGTCAGAATGGGAACTCTATATTTGAAAAGTACACCAGTATTACTTGATTATGTGAGTGTATTTTCCATGAAAATATTATTATTAGTGTGTACAACGTACAACTATTTATACTTTGGTTAAAGAGCTAAATTTATTTTTTAATTTGTAATTTATTATTATAATGCTAACAATTTATTGTAATAACACAATGTTTTTTTTGGATAAGATGCAGATCTCATATGGAAAAAAAGGGTTTTAACTCGGTTTCAGAAAAACGCCCGAGTATGGGTGTATGAGCCCGGCTGACATGTAATTACATATGTGTGAAGCCATTGTCAATCGTTCAGTAATTTTCCTCTGTTTGTTTTACAACTCTATATATTCGGTTTACATTATAACTTCCTCGCAACTTCGTTGAAGGTTGATCTACAATTAATAAGTACATACTCGTGAGAAGATCTAAAAGAGAGGGACGGAGTGGTAAATAGTAAGCTAGGGGTTGCCGATAAAAAAAAGTATTTATTTATTAACTATTACGTTGCATCACATGCATTAGGGGCTTTACAGTGTCTACTATTGTAGGAATTCCTAGACAAAAACAAGCGCACATATTTACTCTATTCGGCCAGGTAAATCAAAAAATATATTCTGGGAGACAATATACGTCAATCAGCACAATTTATCCAAGTTCAAATTGAATTTTCAAATTATGAAGCTATGTATGTTACAGAAATTCCTACAAAACTTGAAGCTGGAACTGCGCAAAATGAAAACTGGTGTTTACATTTGTATGTTTTGATTAATTATACGTAAAGGCTAGGAAAAATAATTATATGAGTACTGTCGAGTCGAGTGGAAAAAGTCTAATTTACATTTGAATTATTTATGTAATCTTTTACAGTAATTGTGTCTAGAACGTGACTGTTCGTTGCTGTTAATGTTTTAAATGGCATGCTGGATTTAGTCGAATAGAAACTGTCATAATTGTAAAGTGATGCCTGTGGACGTCTTTAATGTACATAGAACATAAGCTATACATTTCTCTCTATCTCTCTCTCTCTGCCTCTCTCATGTCGAAAGGATTAAATGTTAGAATATCCCATTTCTGTATAATATTTCAAAGGACAGGTAATCATAGTATAAGTTAATTATAAGAGTATTGTGTAAGGGAAGCAAACAACTAAATATATTGTTGTTATTGGAGTCGTCCAAAGAGGAAAGCTAATCGCCCAAAGAATTTTGTACTTATTGTGTAAATTTCGTAGAGAGTCCTACCCGTGTTTGGAGGATCTCCCAATTTATTTAAGGTATGGCATAGGCTAAGTATCTTATATGTGTAGACCTTATACGTTTGTAGAGTACTGTTACATAAATATACATAAAACTCAGGATAAAAGAGTGTCGGAGTAAAACGTTGAGGAAGGATGATTTTATTCCTATACTGTTACAAAAACGTGTCGACATTTGCATCGGGTTACGTGTAATATTCCAGTAATAATAAATGTCAAACAATACCCAACACACATTACTGGCAGTATGTACACACAGAGAGAAGATGCATAATTTAGTAACGTAACCATCGCATGTACATTATATTATATTACTATAACAACTACATATGTGATTTGCTAAAGTAGCTTATAGGTATCTACTTTTAATCTACTTTCAATGAGAATGGTTTAACGCGTCAGGAGATCATTTCCATGTGTTGTTTTTATTATTACAAGGTATGTATAGTTTCTTGTAAAAAAAAAATTAAGTTCTGAATCTATTCATAAGTTATAAAATTACAATCAGCCTCAGGGTCAATTGTAAAACAGTTTCAAAGCTGGTTAGTATTCACCCTTCGGGTGAAAGGTTAGTAGCACAAATCTTACGAATGTTTCGCCTTAGGAGACAACAGGCAGAACTCCGCTCCATGTCCTATTATATCCAAATAGGTTTCTTAATTGGGGAATTCCTTTGAATTCTGTTTAGAGTTGTTGAATCTAAATTACTAATTAAATTGGTCCAACTGGAGCGAGAATCAGACAGGATATAATCTAATGTCAGTCTTTGATGCCGACCCTCCAAAAACTTATTTGTTCAAAGTTTGCATATCAATATGTGACGACTTTGCTGATATAGTAATATGTCGAATGTCCGGGCTGTCAGGGAACCTCTTAGACCCTCCCTAGCCCTTGTAAGGAGGGGTGGTAAAATCTGTTCAATTAACCCTTAGTTTTAGTAAAATTTCCTGTATTTTCAAAATTTGTTTCATCCTGCTGCTATAGCCCAACAATAGTTAATGCAGCTGTTAAGGAAGACAAATTTTGAAAAATCTGATTTACGAAAACATATATATGAGGATAATATTTTACCACAACTCCTTATATGAGCTAGGGATGGGTTTGAGAGGCTTGTTGGTAGCTTGTACATTGGCAAAGAAAAACTGAAGGCTTTCTTGGCAAGAGTTGCAAGTAACAATAAATTATAAATTGTATAATAATAATTATTCTATAGACTGTAGGTTGTAAATAAAGTAATATATTTAAATAGGTGCAGTCCATGTGTTATACATAACTCCTTTGGAACTCGAGGCCGGCGAAATATAATGTTACCAAAACCATTTTAATATGGTATGTAAACTTTTTAATTCTAAAGAGTTAACATAATATGTAAATATTCATTAATTATTGCTATCCATAGTTTGAAAATAGAATTATTAAGGTTACATGTATTTACGTAATATTTGAGGATAACAATAACGATGCAGTTAAAAAAATAATTGAGAGGGGTAGATCTCGTGAAGAGCGACAGTTGAGTGTATTTATGAAATCATATATACTTACAGTACCTACGGTGAGTGCAACATAAAGCATTAATTGGATAGGAAAATTAAATATCAGTCCCAATAAGGCTAAAAGCTAGTTTTACATTCACCCAAGCGTCAGGATCATCCTTAACTGACTCCGCCACCCGTCATCAGAATATACAAAAATTCTAGGAGTCACTGGAAACCCCAATGTTTAGTATATGGATGTAAAAGTATCACATGAGATGTAGACTGGTCTCCCCTTCTAGACTTTCACTCAATGCAAAAAAAAATGCAAGCAATACTATACTCTTATCGATCGCAACAGTCATGTTCTGGTGGCGGAAAGTCGGCTCCACGAAGCACCCGTTATTGGTCGACATGACAATATCAGTAAAAGGATGTATGAATTATTGTTATTTACCTATTACTACGTCAATAACTATCAAGCAAGAGTGTTGCTAACGGATGTTATTGCGATAAACTTAATTGCAGAGTTATTCCAAGGTTATAGAAGCTAATGTGACCGAAGCTAATTGTACATACATACAGACGTAAGAGCTGATATAAATAGTGTGCAGAGGTTAATTTTTTGCAATTATATTGCAGAGTCGAGCTACAATATTCCGACTCACCAGCAAATTAGTTTTGACTGCGTGGTGACGACGTTAAAATGCTTTTTTTTTTAAAATTATACGTGCATACATAAGTATAGGGATATGAAGTGCAGGTAGTTGAGTACCATATGGTAATGTGAGCAGGTTGTAATTACTGGCTAACTGTTGACTCAAAAGAGTTTGGAAACAAGTCGACTAGGTGCAATGTGATGTATTCATAGAGCTGTTCAACTTGGTTGGTGATAGCTGAGCAAATTGTGCCAGTATTGCCCGAAGTTAAATCATTTTTTTTAAAAGTACCAGTATCATTTTTTTTTAAATTATTACGTTACTATCTATTTTTTCAGTTGATATTAGGTCCCTTCGAAAATAAGCCTCTGATGGAATCCCAATTAGTTTTACAAGGAAAAAAAAACTATTTAGCTAGAGACCTTACATTTAAATTTGAACGGTCTTGTTAATTAAGACTTATAGCTGGATCCTGCAAAGATAGCAGAGCAGCACACAATATTATCTAAAAATGATCACTTGACACTCACGAGCATATACATATGTACTAATACTATAGTTTTTGAGTTTCTGCTTTCTTCCATTTTCTATATTTATTATGTGACGTGGAAAAAAAATGGAGCTAAATGCGAGGAATGTAGACATGTTCTTACAAATTGCTTTAATTTATAGTAGAGAGATATCATTTTGTTCCCCGATTTTTATAGTTTATTTTCATACTAATATGAAAGTATAACGACTAATAATTGCAGTGGATTCGGGAAATTAGTACTCAAGATTTTCAACTAATATTATCATGAAAAAGAAATCACAAACAAAGGACCAGATTTTTGACATAAGAATCAACAGATATTATTTACTGAACTGTTAAGTCTATATATTGACGGATTTGTACTAATTATAATTATTACATAATTACATATAAATGCAAAGAATTTTTAACGCACTTATTTTCCATATTCATTCCAAGGTTCAAGCAACAGTATGGAAGCGTTTGAATTAAGAATGATTGTTCGGTCCTACAAGGAAGTACCCATATGTGAGACATAAAATGTGATATTATCAATTTGAAAGCAAGAATATGTTTACGATTTCAAGTGTTTTAGTTCAAAAAGGGAAGGTTGAAATAAGTTGTATTTCTGCCCCGTATAACATAATGTGACTGACAAGTTTTAGTTGGAAACTGTTTGAAGATAGATAGACTTGAGAGGAGGATCATACTATAGGTAACGTTAGAAATGTATGGGATGAGTTTCTATATGAATGAATTATATCGGATATTTTTATTTTGATACTTGCATCGTATTGAAGGCTACTTCGTAAAACTCTGTTTCCTTTGCCAACAAAATAAGAGAGGGAGAGGAGTGTAGCTTGTGCAACCTCTCCGAGTACCCGAACATACACTTTCTAGTTGTTGTCAAATATTTTTGAGGATAGATTATAATTACATGCAATTTTAGTTGAGATTTTATTCTGCTCCATGAATTCATTTGATTTTATATTGAAAACAGAGAGAGAGAGAGAGTTGCTCGTGAGCTAACAATAAGTCGAACGTTGTGGGGTTGATTTAAGGGTTAACAAGGAAATAATATGTAGACAATTTTTCAATCTTGTCTTTGACCACTGATTGTCGCTAGTACTGTAAACACGCCGGTTGGTGGAATTTACCTGCTCAGGTGAGGTATGAGAGTTGAGAGCCACTAATGGAGTTAATTAGAAGGATACATTTCCAATTAATCGCCACTATATAGGTTTCGAATGAAAGAGGGTAAAAAAAAAGCTAAGGGTTGAGATGAGAATCGTTTGAGTAGAATCATAAGGTTTTTAAAGATAGGTGTTGTACATATATGACAATGAACTAATTGTTTCATGTTTATAGTGTTGTACAAGTCTGTCAAACCTGGTGGTACAGTTTCTTATAAAACTGAATTTTAAAAACTGAGACGCAGGCATGTCTTTTGTTACGGTGTATTTAATCTAATGATATCTTACAATATGGTGTGTGTGTATGTATGTATATAAACATATATAGAAGAAGATGTAAACATGTGTCAGAACATTTGTAACCCTATAAAAAAAATGAATAATCGCACGACACAGCATAGGTACCCATGAGTTGAGACTCAAGTGGTTAAACTAATTACGCGAATTAAAACTCGCTATTGTATTCTATAAGGACAAGTGAATTATGTAGACTTTCGTAGCCTTGGGCGATGCATATCATGATAATTAAGTAGATTGTACTTGGCAGTTTTCCTATTCATACATACATACATATATAGTGTCCATGGAAAACAAAATACCATTTAGGATAAGAAGAATTTAACTACATTCTCAAAGTAAGTTAGGAATCCTTTTTTTGGGGGAAATATGTGTGGAATTTTGGAAATCAATATAAAAGTTTTATGAGGTTTAGTAAGTATGGAAACTTATTTATTAAAATAAGGGAGTACAGATTTTTAATTCATTTCTAAGGACAGTCTAACAGCTTCAGTCATATTATATAGTACTCATTTGAAGTAAATTGAACTAAAAATAATTTTTTGAGTAATTATTGTCAAACAAAAAAAACAAGGTGCTTACCACAAATATTTACCATACTAACTGCACATGGTAGTGCACATTGGTGTTATTATGCTGATTTCTCACGCACCCTATAAAGGCTATATGTAGTAAGGTTTAGTAAGTCTTTCTTGAATTTTGGCAGAAATGATCGAATCAGAAAATAAACACAATACCTTCGTTCTCAATAATGAAATCACTTTTTTCTACAGGTGACCCTTAAATTTCCTGAAATATTATTGCTGCATTTGTATTACATTGAATAAGGTGTGCCAGTTTGTTTCTCGAGTGAGTGTGAAAGCAATACTGGTTTTAGCAATATTTACAAAAATCCTTTGGGTATATTAACATAATATGTATGTACGTACATTCGTAATAGGTAAAACTAGTTGTAGGTTTTTTGATTAGTGTCTATGAAAAAAAAAATAACGACTTTCAATTTTAAATCTGTAAAGTAAAACTTTATGCGTACTTTTATATCGTTAGAAGGACTTGGTGCAGGGGGACCTCAAAGTTTGTAAGATGGACACAGTCTCTCTCTTGTCCTTCGACCGTTCCGTCCAGATGAATCAATCAGTTCAATTTTCATCAAAAAAATCTGTCTGTTCAATCAGCCCACTGCACTATAGTCTGGGGTTTCAGAATTGCAAAATTCTATTTCAGCACTGTAGACTCAGGCATTGATGTGTTTGGTAGACATAGTGCTTGATAATAGGGATTCAGTTTGTTGTCACCGCGTGTGTAAATAGTAACCCTGAATCTTGTCAACAAGTTGTACATATGTACGTTCCCCTGCAAAACACCATTTATCATTATCAACTTTATTCTCTATATTAATCTAATAAACAAGAAATGTCAATATAGTAATCTTCTGCATGCTGTACACATATGTACAAGTAAAATAATAGTGTCCATTTATTTAGCTCGTTTCTTACTGTGAAACCTACATGATTAAGAATGTCTTTAAATGCTGTTCTTACAGGAATTCCTTGTTGAAAATGTTTTAAAAATGCGTTTTTAAATTAATATCAATTCACATTATGCTTGTAGAAGGGCTGTTAAATTGAACGAAAATTTTGAACGATTCGGTCATTGTTTGCAGATCCATGGTTGGTCACTAATAATTCTTGGGCTGAAAGAAGCTCCAATATATACATTAATACAACAGAACCAAATTTTTCTCTCCATCTCGTCTTGCCTCTCTTTATGAGAGCTTGAAAAAAAAATCAATTTTATGTTCATAAAATAATATCGACCTTGTCTAGATGCATTAAAATATTTTTCTTCAATATTTATTGAGTGGTTAGGTAGTATATGGCTGTAGGATTTTTTGGAAAATTAGTTTTTGTGCAGGTGACAGTTACGTAACTCGTCGCCAGTTGCCTTACAACACAAAGTATGATTAGCTAGGGACAGTTGTAGAGTATACATACACTGTCGTGCTATGTATCATGTCTAAATCAAATGCTGCATTCAAAGTGCTCCTTCAGTTCTGCAAGGTTTGGGAACGTTTTTAAAGCAAGTAATACAAAACTTGGTAAGTCCTGAGGCTACACATGAACTGAGTTTTTTGATGGAAAGGTCAGTATTAGAGCTTTCTTGAAGGGAAATGTTACATTTAAAAAAACCTGTCTAAATAAGGAAATGTAAAAGAAAAAAACAACTCAAGACAAAATATCGCAGAGTTCGACTTCAAGTTGTAAATATAAAGGTTCGTTTATATTATGTATAATATTATGCCTCAAACAGAACACTTGCATTTGAAGGAAAAACTTGCACATGCACACCTACCATCGATAAAAACACTGAATGCCTGCATATAAAAACAAATACATATCGTATTGTGCTAGACCGAACGAAAAAAAATGTATATTATTATAAATAATACTTACTGTCGTTATGCTGTAACCTCAAAAAGTAATAAAATAGTAGATAAAATATTAAATGCTGCCTACTTTGAAAATTTTCCTTAGTCGCGAAGGAGTAGTAAGCTTTGGTCTTCGCAGAAAAAAGAATTAAAGAAAGCACATGAACACAACAACCGAAGACTCCTGCCTAAATTAAAATCATCAGCAGTATAAATTGCTAATCCTGGTTGATTCGATGTCTAATAGTGATTTGAAATGCATATAAAGTACTACATGATGTAATATTTAATTAATGTACTACCGTCATTTATCTAAAAATAAGAACCTAGATGCTACGTCGTAGGCATTATGTGTACGCTGTATGAGAATATCCAGTCATAATGTTTTTATTGTAATCCATGAATAAGAGTTAAATTTGACGTATGAATTGAGAAGTGTTTGTGTCAATAAAATTTTAAAACAACAAAAATCAAACTTGCGCCACCATTTGCTTCAAGTTATTTTACGAAAAAAACATTATAAAAATTTTAATACATATATATATATAATATAGTATATATTATATATTCAAGCATATATAGACTGACAAGTAGTTTAATTAAAATAGCTCCTAGCTGTGAATTTCTTCTTTCCAAAACATTTCGTCTTCATCGCATAATTTTAGATATTCATCAGGCATTTCAGTTCGCATCCTTTGATACTCGTCCTCAGTGAGAGGGAAACTTCTTTTCTCCCAGGGTACAACAGTCTGTATTAATTTTTTAAATTATTAGTACCGAATCCGCAATATTAACTAGTATTTGTGAGCATAGAAAATACTTTCAACCACAAAATGTTAAAATATTTTTAAAAAACTTACAGTTCGTCGATCGTCATCCTCTTCTATGCTCGTAGCACTATTTGTAGATGACATCGTCCGTCTTCTACCTGGACCCATAGAATGCATTTTTAAAGCACTAACAGCTAAAGCCGCAACAGCTTCGGTAACCACAGGAGCAAGCATCGTAGCTGGTGAAGGCGGTATTAACATTGAAAACTCCGGCCTGTCAGTGTGTATTGATGGGGAATGAGAGCCGGGTGAACATAAATAGTTATCATTTCCTTCCGGGTTAGGTGACATAGGATCTAAAAAAAGAAAAGAACACGACTGAAATATTTCATGACACACTAGATAACCTTGAAAAATTAGCAAAAATATCCATACAAAAGGCTAGTATCTAATTATTAACTTGCTCAGCAAAATTTACCATCTATACCTGGGGTATTAGAATCAGAGTAGTCGGCTTTGGAATCGATTCGCCTAGATCTACGATGAGATTTTTTGGGATTGCGATTAAATTTACGATGTTCCTCCACTTCACTGCGCTCATGCCGAGCCTGGATTACTTCCATGCTTAAATCTTCAATCTGTATCACAAAGCAACCCCATCAATTCCACCAATAAATATGGCTAGACTACGATGCATGACATTTCATTACGCTGTTTGGCATTCAGATTGAAACTTTAATCAAATAAAAAGGTTGTGAATGATTATTATTACCTCTTCATCCCACCCGTTGGTGCAGATTCCATTCTTGCCCGCGGCTTTACCGTATCCATTAGGAAGAAGGCGCCAGCTATACATTAATGGGGAATAAAAGAGTTATAACGAGTAACGGTATTTGGGATTCAGTAATTTTGGGTCCAAAAAGTTATAATATTTACCTGGGAGTAATTATCTCTTTGTACTCAATCTTCTCCACTCTCGTTGTGGAAGCGATACTGTAAGGAATGACTATATTATCTATATCATATTTTTCGTCCCGTTTTCGTCTGCAAAATAAAAGAAACAAAATTATTCATTCCCATAAATGCAACATTTCTGGCCATAAGCTTCTGAATTTTGTAAAACTAGTCTAAGATGAGCTACAACGATTAGTTAAAGCGCGTTACCGAAGCACGTTGTTAATTTCTGAAGCCATTGTAAACTTCTTACGGTTTACCGCATTGGAATACAAATAATGATAGCTACAACACCCATACGTCTTTGTGAAGCATAGATTTTTCATTCTTTGATTTCATACTATTACTTTACAGATAAATACGCAATTACTAAACCACTAAATTCGATGAATAATGGTGTCAAGTTTATTTTAAATTTAAAACTTTCTAGCAAAATTAAGTTTTACTACTATGCCATTTTAGATCCGATGCCACACCATTAGTACAACATACATTAGCAACGAACATGAAATCGCCTCAATACCCAGTCACGGGTATATCATCCGTGTAAAAACTGGGAATACAATTTTTGCAAACGGCACTGCCAGTAGGCAGTCAATGAAACCTGAAACTGCATTCAATTATCGACCAAGCGCCAAGTTAAAAATCACAAGGTTAGGTCAGTAGCCTGAAGGTGAGCAGATAAAATTGCGGGATGCAAATATTCTCTGATTCTCCAACCACTATCTACTACTAACGGGCGTAGCAAAAATTTTAATGTAATTAACCTTTTAAAATGAATACTCATACGATCTATGAAAGAATTATCAAAATAATGAAGAATACAGAATTTCATGTGCGAACTAACAGAAAATCTCAAGTGAACTCACTTCCTAACCTATTAAAACCTGGGTTTGAACATTCAACGTGTTCGTCATTAAATAGTCAAGTAAAATAAGTATTTACTTAATAATAATTTACAATAATTTAATAATAATTTACTTAATAATAAGTAAGTAAAATAAGACCACATATTCCCACCCCCTAAATTCACACTGTCACTGGAGCACAAAATGGGAGAATCTTAACTTTTTGAACTAACTAGTATTTGCGGCTGTACAATATAAAAAAAGATTTCAGAACAAATTAGGTTTCGTGAAATATACCTGTAACCGTCTTGACCCAAGCCGGAACCCCTTTTAGAATACTTGCAACTAGGCGAAGGAATGCCGTTTTCAAACAGGTAGGAATATTCTTCATCTTCATCAGATAAATCACTCTGATTGGAATCTTCGCCTGGAATAAAAGAATAGCAATTGTGTAATGATGCAACAAAGGATTATAATACTATGGGAAATTAAGTTCATTTATGACCTATGTAGGGTCAAAGTTTGAACAATCCAATACCAGTATATTCACCCATTTACAGGCGTTTTACAGGTATTTGAGTAATCAAAGATTATAATACTACGAGAAGTTACTTAAACAAAGACAAGTACGATAACCTACCAACATCTGATGATACTGAGCTAAACTTTCTTCTTTTGTACTTTGAACTGCTTCCACGAGGAGTAGAAGTAGTGCCACTGGTCGTTGGTCTTGTATTCGCAAATTCAGCTAGTTGGGCAAACAAAGATTTTAATTTCAATGACGTTCGCAGTATAACATTCAGGAATATAATATCATACAAACTGTTGGTGATGAAAAATTATTGACATACGCTTAGGTCTCCTTCTCCTTCTTTCAATGGGTTCAGCTTGTCTACTGCTTGCTTCTTCCATTTCAGTCAGTGGTTCTCCAATAAAATCGGTTACTAAGTTGGTAACTTTATCCCAGCCTTCAGAAGCTAGCGACGCATCAACTATCAACGGAAGAGGTTTTTCTGAAACAGGTAATTATAATTATATTTGAAATTAAAATATTACTTAAATATCGCGTCTCCTATACTGGCGTACCTTCTTCTTTAACCTTTCAGATTTTTCGTTGACAAAATTTTAGTCTACAACTAAGAATTATGCTTGTCATCAGTAACATCACTGAAAGGACATACTGATTAGTTCAAGAACATTATCGGCGGCATCAGAGCCGCAGAGTCTGAAGTGCAAAGTTTTCGATTATAGAATCGACAGAATGGATATGATACATGGAACACTTGCAAATTAAAAATCAATTAGGATTTTATAGGCTTTTCAGCTTATAGGCACTTCGTTTTCGTAGACATCAAACTAAAACTTTGAAAATTAGAATTGGACTTTAAAATAGCGCAAAGTTTCGAACGCCCACATGACAAATTGAATTTATGCCTATAAAGTGGTGAGACATATTACATCCTACCGCAGAATTTCAGAGAGTGTGAAAATTCATGAGGGGAATAAAAATACACCAAAATCATCAATGAATTCATTTTAGGAAGTGAGAGTTACACTCCAACCCCAAAAAATTGTAAAAATCTTACCTTCAATAATGCCTAAGCTTTGGTGATGAGAATCGTCGAGAATTCCGGTAAGGTCTTTAAAATCATCGAAATCACCATCAACACTTTTAATTTTCTGAAGCCGCCCTGAACAAGACGCGCACAATTCCTTCCTTCCGAAGCACTCGCACATAATTGTAGGCTTCTTAGAGGGTTGGAAAGCCATTTTATGGACACCTCCAAGTTGAAATATTTTTCTTGGGCGGTAGGGCTTTAGAGGTAAACATCTTCGAGCAGTGCAACTTACGTCAGATTCTTGCCGAACTTTGATACCTAAAGATTCTAACCCTCCTCCAATATTTTTCAACCTAGATATAATAAAGAAACCATTAAATCGAACATTCCGAAAAAAAAGTAAAATTTTGTATAATAGAAATATATAATTTTGTAAATTTCAGCAATCAAAAATCCACTTTACCTATCACAGTTTACAGGATGAGTATGATTTTTGGCGATACCATAAGGCTTCTTATCAACGGAATGAACCTTCTCAGATTCTGATTTGATAGGATATGAAGAACCTAAAACAATTTGATCTTTCAACACGTTGGGCTTGACAGCACGAGGCTCAGACCAAATGGGAGATTCCATCAAGCGGTGACCATTTGGGTAACTAGGCTTCGGAGACCTTGAATCAGGTTAAATATTTATTAGAATAAGATTATGACGAAGTCACAGAATCACTGAATATCAATAATTTCAGATACAATAATTTACACTACACTGCAGACTTTTGAGACAAAAAATATAATTTACTTCTGAGAATCTGCAGGTACATGCGGTGTATAAACTTGTATATAGGCATTTTGGAGTAAAGAAGTTCCGATTCCAACATTAGGATTCATAACCCCGGGTAAAGGTTTATCTTCCAATTGAAACGTTGGTTTAGTTGTTTTAAGGTGCCTATACAAATACAGGTAAAATAAATTCTTGTACTCCAAAGTCTTTGACGGCGGGAAAAATTACGTCTTTGTTATCAAGGATACACAAAACTTTTAAAGGATTTTAACCTACAAGATAAAGCGGGCAAATACACAACGGCTGGATTTTCAGGAAAATTATACGAAAATGTCATAGCAATTTCCAAAGTAGCAGTGTACATAGTAATATAATAGCTCAACCTACCGATGTACTTGATCTTGCTGCTCAAGTCGGAAAGAAACGTGAGCGATTGCATCATGGTTCCAAAGCCAGGATGTGATTGCAGCCGCCCTCGCAAGAGCCCATGATGCGGAAGGATTCTTGAGGCTAAAACAATAAACAATTTCCATCAAAATCATCCCTACAATCCAAAAAAAAAACCAACCCACAATAAAAACAAAAAATAACCCCAAAAATTAATCAAAAAATATTCCTCCTCATCCACCCCAACAATATTAAAATATTCAAACAATTAAAACTCCCCCTCCCCCACAATCAGTCCTCAACTCACAATGGCAAGTATGGGAGTTTCAGCTTCTCGGACTCATTGCTCTTCGGAGCAATTTCCTCATCACAACTCTCATCCCCACAGCTGGAGTCCGTCTCATCCCAGTCTTTGGACAGTTGCATAGTTTCCCTCAGAACTCGGTTCATGTTGTCAGTCAACCAGGTGGCTTCCTCCGCCAATTTGTCACTGTAAGACTCCACCACCTTATCATTCAGTTCCTTCTCACATGGGTCCATGTCACTATTTCCCTCCAAAGTAGTACTCCCTCCCAGTCCTCCCTGTCTCAGGACTTGCTCATCCCCCACCTCACTCTTACTCCCTTCCGGTCTGTCCGTCCCATGGATCTTCTCAAAGGACTCCAATTCCCGGATCTTCTCAAATGTCTCATACTTATCTGCACTACAATTGTCCGGGCCACTAGAACCAAATTCAATTTTCTCTATGATTTTGTGAAGCACGCTGAGATCACTTGTACTACTCCCTTCCCTCCAAATCATCTTCGACTCCTTCTCATCCCCTACCACAAGGGGAGTAGTCGTCCCACTACCACAAGTCCCAGTCCCGGTTGTCGTCGGACCTGAACACCCCGGGGATGTCACAGTTGAGGGTCCACATCCCGACGTTGATGCTCCGGGTACAGACGGTGTCAAATTATCCCTACACGACTCCCCCAGTCTACTAAAACTATCGGCCTTCTCCAAATAAGTATCATACTGACGGACGAGGTGAGAACTCAAAATATCTAATTGCAGTGCACAAATTTTCTCAAGTAATGCACTGCAACGCTTTTGCTGAGCGTCGGATATCTCTTGTAAATCATTTCGCGGTCCTTGACAACTAATGCACTTTTTATTCTTTCCCTTAACATTTTTTGACTTCCTCGACTTAGATCTTCTTTTTGTTCCTACACCAATGGAATTTGCTTCCATGACGAAGTTGCCCAATTAAATATCCGTCCGAGACTTCCCTTCATCAATAAAATTCAAATTTAATTTATTATTATAACTTTTATACATATGACTCACATATTATTAGCACTGAATTTTATTCAAGACAGACGATGAGAAGAAGAGAGGGGATAGATACTAGATGATTGTTTGGGCGACGTAACGTAAACTGAGAACAAACTTGGGCCTCACCGCGTAAGCTTGGGCTGCCACACAATATTAATCCTCTCTCTCTCTCTCTCTCTTTCTCTCTCTCTCTCTCTCTCTCTCTCTCTCTCTCTATACTTATATACGCTCACTCCTGCTGCTCCTATCCCTCCACTCCACTCTTTACTCTATATATCCACCAACCCCACTGAACGTTCACATCTACGAAACCACTCACTGCGTGGAGTCATACAGTTGAACCATTTCCTCCTAGAGGCATCACGAGGAGTCCACACGAACGAGGAGGGAACACAACAACATCAGGCCTGAGCTCTTCCACCTCTCTAGCCACCCGCCATCTTCTGCCTTCACCCCAACAAACAACACCGATCTCGCCCACCCAGTCCTACAGAGCGCAATCCCTGTTCACGGACCCCACACACAACCGCCCTTCCAGGTAGAACAAAAAACCAGAGAAAATCTGATTTTCACCCAAAATCACTTCTCCTCTCAGACGTCCAGCCTCTGTCGAACCTCGTTAGGAATTGATCACCTCACTTTAATTTTTTTTTTTACCCTGGCCGTTTATGTCAACATTATGTCAACCTGGCTCTTCCCAACGAGTAGAATCTCATGTCTTTCCTCGCAACTCCAAAGGGAAGGTTCCATTGGTTGCATTCCTCTCATCCGCTCTACCTGTCACCATGTCAACAATGCATCTTCTCTTCGACACTTGCTTCAAATCGCCTCAAATCATTAAATTTGTCGTTATATAGTCTCTCTGATTCCTCCTACAATGACTTTTACTCTCCCAGCCCTCTTGGCTCGATGTTGGGGAGATGCTCTTGAATTTTTGACTGGGTCGAGTAAGACTCGTAGGCTTTTGGATTAGGAATTGTAAATAGTTGTCCAAATGAAATGACCTCCTTGAGGCTTTCAAATGTCAATTTTTGAAAGAAAAAAAAATGTCTTTCTTCCTAGGGGTGAATGAAGCGATTATTTCACTACAATTAGCCTTTCATGAATCTTTTTTATGAATTCACCCTTCCTCCAGGGTTCCTCCAAAAACGTTTTCGTTCATTTCGAGCCTTTATTTATTATAAAAAAAATTTAAATTGTATCATAACTTGGAATTGAATTTGGAAAAGAAAGTAGTTTCGATCAATAGTACCGTCACTTATGAATGTGATGAATGAAAGTTTGTAGAAATATTTAGCAACATTTACACTTTTGGGGTTTTATGCGTACGGCTTATCCGGGTGAAGCCTTTTGTACATCCGAAGACTACTTTAAACTTGCCCTTTATTTATAATTACCATTTTTGGTAAATTTTATGAAGCCTTCAAAAATTCAGTGTACTTTCCATATTCCTTGAATAGGCTTGGAAAAATCCTTCTGCAGCCTTCACCTTCTTGGAAGGCTAGCCTTGGGAGGCTGGACATGTCTGATTAGGAGTGCATGGCGTTGGTTACGTTGATGCTGGAAATGTAGGGTGTGATGAGTTTGACGTAATTGTAACGCGAACTTTTGTAAGGAGGTATGTTTCGTTCCTTGGAGTAAATGGATGCTTAAAGTTAGGGGGAAAGAGGTATGGTAATTGATGGGAAAATGGATTAATGATGGTAGTGTAACAAAATTGGGAGGTAAATACATGCTATTAATTAAGGGAATAATGGGTGTCAGCGTGGGAGCCGGAGATTGGTTCGGTTTCATGACTGCATTGGCAAAAGTGAAGTAGATTTCCTGGTGAGGGCACATTTATGGAGATGATTGTAATAAGGGATTTTATTTTGGGGGGCAAGGGCCTGTTGTTGTCTGTGGTGAGAGTAAATGATACTGTGTGTGTGTGAGAGAGAGAGAGAGAATGACTAACAATAATAAGTTGGAGGGTAATACAATCAAGGGAATAAAGTGTGTGCTTATTATATGTGTGGGGCTGGGAAACCGCTGGATGTTTCATGAGTGGATCGATGGTAGTAATTGTAATTACATGATTTGTTGTTTGTTTTGTGCTTGATTGATTACGTTCATTAGATGCACTAACAATCAAATATTAAATGTGTTATGACTGCATGAACTCGTATAATAGCCCTGGTTCTATAATCAGGCCAGGTGAGGATAATATTCTGCTTTTCAAAACCACGGAGTTCGGTCATTTCCAGGCTTTCTTATTGAAAATTGTCGGAAGCCCGGAGGAACTTCGCAATTTCGGCAGGGTATGAATGGAGCTTTTGGCAGATCCAGCACCAGGGACTGGGCAACTGTGCTCAGCTGCTGAATTTCAGTCACATTATTGTAAATTCTTGGGAAATGTATTCTTAAATGTTGAGCATTCAGAAGTTAGAGAGCACAAGTACGTGAAATGACTGCGTATGTGCTTTTTGTTAGATGCTTATAAGTTTTAATAAGGTGACAACTGATTGTGAGCACTTGAGCAGTTAAGAATGCATGTTGGATCAACGAAATATTGAAAGTGAAGGAGATAGTTTATCCGTACTTTAAGAATACGGCTATGGATAAGGGAGTCTCAGCACTTAAGGTAGACCTTTGATAATGAAAAGAATTTGTCAGATGCAGATTCATAATTTCATTATTCCTGTTCAAGTTGGAGGAAATTGGAATTACTGGCATGAAAATTGGATAAGTGGGGAAATTTTAAATACGGCATCACTCAGGTAAAGCCATGTGGTTGAGAGGGAATTTTGTTGATCCCGCAAATGGAACTCCGAAGTCTGCTAACGATTTCACATAGGTTCCGGCGGTAACGGGTGACTTGTCCTGAACACGACGACTGGAACCACGTCCGCTGTTTTATTCTGGTCCCATGTGTGCCCCAGCGTTGGGATGCTGATAAATGCAATAGTAATAATGTTTGTATTTGATTTGATGTCTAACTTTTACTGACGTGTGTGGAGGATTTTGATGTGGCAATTTCTTCCAAAGCTAATCTCAACCCTGATAGTGTGTAAACGTGCACATATGTGGGCCAAACTGGGGATTGGATTTGGAGGGGAACCCCGAGGAAGTTGTAGCCATAATTTTCAATTCTTCTTTTAGTCTTACTTTTGAAAGTATAAGTTCGGAAGTGTCCCAAGGTACACAGGCATTACGGCTGTATTATTACTATTCAGAGATATGTGTACGTTCAAAAATAAGCTTGCACGTTCCTACACAAGAGGAAATTTTTTTATGACCTGAACCAAAAGGAAAAAGAAAATGTTAATTTTATTAATCCCGAAGGCAGTTTTTTTTATAATATCCAGGTTCAAATCTCTTCGTAATAATTGCTATGGCTTCAAGAATTATTTTTCCCTTGAGTTGGAGGAAAAACTACCTCTCACCTCCCGGTTGGAAAAACAATACATTCGTTTCACAACCTTTGGCTCGATGGAGGGCTATATGGCTAGCCATTTGTGGTGTAAGGTACAAATCAAGTATTTATACGAAAACGGGGCAAGTCAATGTGTTGGGCTCGGATTTCTGTGCCTCAATTCGTTTCTACAGTTGGATTTCTACGGACTTTCTTTCTTTTCCACATGGAGTTCAAATAAAATCGCTCTTATTATTTTGTCTGGAAATATGTACCCTACAGTGTCTTGACCCTGTTTCCACGTATCAGAAAGTGTTGGAGGGTACATATGACAATTACAGATTCTGGATAAATTTTTCAGATTCTTTTTGTATTATGGTTTCCCTGGATTAAATGTACATAGTTTTATTTTTCATGAAAATCCTTGAGTTTTAGGGCCATGAGGAATGCAACATAAAGTTTCTAAGAACGCTTTCTATACTCAATAACTGAAGTACGTATAATTCACTTGTGTACCTGCGATTCTACTGACTCCAATCTAATTTAATTGTAAATGCTCAACAATATCCATTATTATTCACATATCCCACGGCTGTTCCAAGCTACCCCAATATACATGCATAACTACAGATTCATCGACGTATTTACAGCTGTAGACTAGTACACAAACAGAGGGATAGAAAGTCATGTTATTTCAACTTACAGGAGCGTCAGAGTTTATGTACGATGTTATGTAACATTATTATCGGTCTTTCGATATTACTTTTATTTTTCGGAATCTGGCTTTAGAAATGTGGCTCATAAATGAATTATGATGCGGTTTTTATTAGAAGTTGAGGGTGGGGGGGGGATGTCAAACGTTTTCAAACCATGATGGTTCGAGTGCTACGAATTTGCTTACAAATCGGATTGGTGGAGTGCTCTCATCTATAGTTGTTGTCAGTTTGAACAGGTCTCATCATACAAACTATACATTCTCGATCCTCCATGCTGACTAACGTTGTGACGTCTTGGTTAGTGAGTGATTGATATTTTTATTCATTGTATCCTACATCTTCGTAGCTCTTATATCATTATTGATTTTACAAGTGTCACAATACAACATCTAAATTCGACGAGTTCTAGTTATGTTACAAGGGTTTTCGCGGGGTCACATTGTTCGTTTTTTTGTGTGTGGTGCTGTGTATAGCTATATATAATTATGTATAAATATGTATCTCAATCTAGGGAAGTATCATGGACGGATGGTTGTGTAGATAGTGACTCTGTAAAGAGAATGCACATATCAGGAAAAATTACAGCAAATTAATTTGCGCTAGGAATCTATTCAAGGATGAGAGGATGAAATCTTCATACAAAGGATAAGGGAAGTCTGGAAGAATTCACATAATGCTCATCAATTGAGGCTTAGCCTCTGGGTGAGGTTCGTGGGGGAAAATGCTTGATTTTTGATGATGATGACGGTGATGATGTTGATGGTTGGAGCTGATCCAAGAGAGAAAACGATTCTTTTGTAATTTTATAAGAAGATTTCTCTCTGCGTCGTCCATCTTTTCTTAGACGAACTCATGGGAAATTTGTAGGGATTGCATAATTGATTAGCATATGGTAGCTTGATGCACTTCGTCACTGTGACAGGTCTCTTACTTCTCTAAAGCGATAGTAATTCTAGCCGTAAAAAGGTCTACAATTTTCTTTAACCAAACATACCCACGCTTTTTAATCCAGTTCCCATGTCATGTAATTTTCAGCGGTTCAGTAGGATGGAGTCAGGACGGCTTCCAAAAGAATGGAGGCTGTTACTTCTACAAATCTCGTGTTGATTTGCAGCTCTGATTTTCAAAGCGAATCCAGACAAACATTAATTTTTTTGCACCACTTTTTTTTTCTAGACATGACGCAATGTACATGAAATATGATTTCCGATGTTTATCATGTAAGTTTGACTGCCTTGAGAGAGGGTAGAGTAGTACAAGACAAGTTCAGCTATGTTAGGAATCTGACTGCTGGAGAATATTTTTTCCGAAAGTGATGCAACTTTCTCTCCCACTGTCCGTTTGATAGTTAGGCATGCATGTATGATTTTTCGGGTCGTTTGAAAGAATGGTATGTATCAAGACGCCCACTCCCTTTTATCTTCCCACATTCCATTGTCGTTCGTCCCACTATGAACTTTTCTCAAAGTTACATGGTCAAAGAGAAGAACAAAAGTAGCCGTGGCACATAAATTCACTTTACTTCACTTATCCAAATTTGACATTGGCTGGAAATTAAGTTCCTTATTACATGATTGTTGCACAGAGCATAACTAGACACGCAATTCATCCCTTTTTGCACATTTATGACATCCAGTTGGGGCTGCACAGTATGGTGTGAGTTTGGAGTTCCATATTATTACTCTCTGCTACCATTATTTTTTCACGCCCTCCCTCACGTTTCCAACGGGCAATTAAAGTCACATAATAGTTTGCCACATGAAAACTCTATGCTTACTTTCCCAATCGGACTCCGACATTCGAAAACCCTGGAGTTGTACTTCTAAGCGTCTCAATAGTTTCTAGTATTGGATTTCTCGGCCTTGGTTTTACTAGACAAAAGTCCAGTGGCGCCATGAAACCCGCAAGTGAAAGTAAATCAGGGAAAATTACGATATATTGATGCTGATTTACTCCGGAAATAAATTTCATTGCACCCATAGTAACCTTTGCTTCGAAGCGGAAAAATTATCTTCTAGTATGGGTTGTTTACCTTTGAAAAATTTGTCTCATGTGATCCTGGTATTTCATCAAGTTCCTCCCTCTAGGTATGTTTTCCTTTGGCAAAGGATGTATGACAAATAAATAAATTATTATTAGCTAAAAACCCTTTGAATGGATCGATTTCTACTACCAGACAGTAAACTTCCAAGGGAGGTTCTTCAGTTGAGCTCCTGCTATCTAAAGGGTTAAATTTCACGGACTATCAAATTTTAACAGCTCATGTATGACATTTTACAGCTCTCAGGCAGGGGAAGGACTCACAGATGTGTAGCGGGGAAATCAACCAAGTTACGAACAAGTGGAGTTGGTTCAAGTGTTCAGAAATTTATTTTAAATAAATCATCCTGATAGCAGGTCATTCGAGGAAAGATTAACGGAAACCGTGTCTGTAGAACTTGCACTAAACCAGTCCAATAAATGGGCAACATGTTGAGAATTTCCTCTGGAGATTAAGCATCCGACCATTTTTATCCCCTCTCTCTCTTTCTCCCTCGCCCTTTATAAAGCGTAAAAACGTTTAAAATTTTTACCTTAATTAAATTTATGTCCCGGCGAGGAAACTGTTACAAATTTAGGATATAATTCGTTTTGAAGGTAACTTAAGTCTTGGTTTGAACAATCTATGTATATTTATTCTAGTGACTTTTGCCCTTGAGGGCCAAGCCGCATACTGCCGCTAGTTTTCCTTTCATGAAATCAGATGATGTTCCAACGAGAGACATTTGAGCTTCCAGATAAATTATTATTATACTGCTTCTATTACATGAGCATATTTATAATACCGAAGCTGGTTAATTGTTTTCGACTTGTGAGGTTAGCAGCTTTAGTCAGTGGATAGTCCATTGCATAGGCGTGGGGTTGTTCGTGTGTTTGTAGTAAGATGGTATCAGATGTTGATGTGATGTGATTTATCGGCAAGAATATTCTATTCACGGTATTTAACACGGTGGCTGTACTGAAATGTATATTGAATGGGAAAGTTCGCCGGATTTTATTATTTAAATGACCTAATTGCAACATAAAGAGTACAAATTTGGAACATTTTGGTGCTCATGTACTGGAATGTGTACATATTTAATTTGTTTTACTTTTATAGGAAGATTATGTGCCATACTTTACATGCAAATGTTTCTGGGGCATTGTGCGGTTTAGGATTACAAAATAAGTCATTTAATTCCAATCCACGTAGTTCCTTTGATTTCGAAGTTCATACATGTAATAAAAAATAATTCGGCAAGTCAGGAAGTATAGGCAGGATTCGTTGACACCGTTTGACTTGTCGATTTCCTCATGCTTTAGTTTAATGTCACGGTTATTGTTATTGCCCACTCATTTTGTCTTGTATGTAGTAATTTTAAAGAAACCCGTCATTACGTCTCTAAACGAATAGAATGTCTTGAATTTTATACATTCCAGTCACAAGGAAATGGAGACAAGTTTATACAAGACGGGAATTGTTTACTTTTCAAATGAAAGTCCCAACGCGAAGGGAGTATGAAGGGAAATTCGTGTAGTATGAAACCCAATTAATGTCAAAGCTTTGTCCGATTACGTTGGAACTGAAATGATACAGCTCTCATGCATACCTCCAACTACAACTCCATTCCCGGACATTAAAATTGAGATTATTCTACCTTAAGGATTTATGACTTGCTAAGATTTCGGAGCTGCAAATTAGAGTTTTTAGGAACTCCGCTTTTCCTGAGCTTCCTGAGGAGGTCCCATCCCATTTGCTTGTATTCCCTTAGCTAAATTTTTAAGCTATTTAAATCTAGGCATTTCCACTCCTGTGCTGACGACAAGTCGTGCCTAAAAATTGTTGCCTCATACTTTTATTTCTTTCTTTTTTTTTTTTTTTTACTACGGAGTATAGTGAACAAGAGAAATACTAATTATGTCTAATTCCCAAACGATTTCGCCGCTGGAACTGGGACTGAATTGTTTGAAAATGTTCGTACCTATTTTCTCCAAGTATTGCAATCCACTCAATCAAAGAGAATCAGGTTCCATTGACTCGGGAAAATCGAAATGTATGCAGTGCCTCGTCATAATTGTTAGCGGTGAATGGTTTCCTGAGAACTACTTTCACACGTAATGTTCACGTCACGGATTAGTCATTGGAGTCGTAAAAGTTTCCTTCCTCGCTGAAAGAAAGTATTCGTGATGAGCATGAATGTGATTTATTCTCATAAACGCAAAATAAAATGACCATTTCCACCAGCACTATTAAAACATACATTAAGTGGTCTCAATTAGAAATTATACTCGAAGCCTGTTCTTCAAGGAACCAAGAGGGTCGTGCGTGTAATGCTTATGTTGAGTCATTCCACAAATGGAGCACTTTTCTCTGCAACATTGATGGTAACTAATCGTGGAGAGAGGAGAAAATAAAGGGAAAAAACCTACTTTCCCAAGTTGTTTCATTCCACCCTGTTGTGGTCAAGTCAAAGACTACAAGAATTTCATTTCATTCTGTTCTTTTCTTCGGCTCTCTATCTCTTTGCTTCTGATGATAAAACTTTTATGATCAATTGGACTTCCCAAGTGGATGAAATGCATGCATATTGGGTAGATTCCGACTTTCGACAAGGAAATTCTACAATCTGCCGGAGCTGAGCATCTTGGGAACCACGGTCTCGTATACAACCCATCTTTATTAAATTATCCCTGGTCATCTTTTTTTATAAGTCAGTGTGTGGTATAGGTTACTAAGTGGTCAGTCTTTGCATCTAGATGGCTACAGTTTCCTGTTAATAGGGTCTATAAACACTACATGTTTTCATGGAGGACATATAAAGTCATAAACTGGATATCTGTGAATATCCCAACCGAAGCTCCTAGCTTCAATTAGGAACAGTCTATGATATTAACCCAGAGACCATACTGTAACTTATTGCAATCGACTCAGAGTCTTCCCGCTGTTGTAGGAACATTACTTACAGCACGCCGTTCCGGGAACTTGAGGTGACATCAATAATTTTGATGAATGATGTACACAGTTTGAGTGATACGTTCTGACTTTCTCCCCTTGAAAAAAAAAGCCTTTTTCATAGGAAAAGAATGAAGTGCTACAATTATTATTGTAGGGCATGTGGATGGTGTATGAGCCTTTAAAGGTCGCAAGTTGATAAATTTTCAGAGACAGTTACGGAAACATATGAGTGAGTGAATTGTGAATTTAGGAGGGGGTGCGTATGAATTGACAGTATGTGTGCTTACTATAGATATAGAAAAGGACTGCCCCCCCAGATGCGGTAAAATCGTAGATGAGTTGCAGCTTATTGTAAATATACAACATTTTTATTCCACTGGAGTAACTTTTTACAGCCAAGAGAGAAACTAAATACTGTATGTGTGTAGATACAGCAATCGAACATTCACTATTTTTTTTTTATTTCGTAGATACACTATTAGATAGAATGCAATTTTTTCCGCCAGCAATTTTAATTTTTTTCAGCGTCATATCTTAATAATATATGTATGTATTTTCCATTACACAAGTATGTACAGTATTGACACAGTAATTTACAGCGTAGATTTACTCATGTAATCGGTTAGTATACCCATAAGGATTGTTCAAATCCATAACGAAACTCCGAATTACTCGCAAAAGTAGACTTAATTAGAGCGCCACACAAGAGACTTGAGAGTTGACATGTGAGGATGATAACAAACTTTCCTTACTTGAAATTTAACTTCACAACAACGAGAAAAATATGGAGAAATTACAAATTTTCATAATTCTAAGAGTAGGTATATATGACACCGTTTCATAAAACACATTACTGCCTGACATGAAGAATACATAAATTTGAACCTATCTATTTATCCGATATACACAGAAGTCGTAAATCTGTCACTTCCTACAGCAACCTTAATATTGGCAACTTCTGTTAGCCGTTTCCGCGGGGGAACACTCCAAGGAGAAATCATGTAATATGTGAAGTAAGAAGTACAGGTTAGAAGGCAACTTAAATCATTTTTTTGGGCAGTATTTCGAAATATATGTAACGTCGGAAGGAAAATATCTAAAAAAAAGGGGGGGGGGGAGAGACATTTTTCAAAGGCATTGAAAGTTTTATTATTTTCAATGAGGACTTGTTAAACCCCTGTATGTACACAAGGGAGCATCTACGTAGAGTACAGATGTACTATGTACCAGTTTAAATTTGTGACTATGCAAGTTCTGATTGCTTCTAATGGCTGTCTAACTGTTTACTTTTAAAATATGCATTGCTCCGAACTGCAATCTTGAACAGATGTGCACAGTTGGTGGACAAAACATGCTAAATCAATTTTTCCACTTATTAAGAGCACAGCTTAGAGACGAGTTTCATGCAACAATCTTTTAATGACATTTAGTTTCACGAGGTATATACTGACTACCTGCGTTATCATCTGGGTTACATCACTTTACAGCTATACATCAGTTCACATGAATATCAATATTAATTACTCAGGAGGGTATGCACTGGATATACGTATGTACGTCGTGCAACACAAGTCGGGAGAAGTGGCACATGGATTATGGAGATACAGAAGGAAGAAAAAAAAAGACTGGGAGAAAAAACAGGAGTTGTGCTTGGATCTTGTGTGAGGAGTGGTTATTCACAGCAAATACTACAGGAATTACTGGGTTCAGTTACGCTGTTGTAGTAGCTATTTAAGAGACGGGAGGAGGAATAATTTTGTGTGGGGTATGCATGCAATAGAGATCTTAAATATAAATGGCTTAGTGGAAAGTGGCTTGGTGCTCTGGGTGAAATTATGCACGTATTTACATTCTACAGCACCGTAATTAGAGATAATGCTGTGATTTTAGGAAAGCCGAGGGATGTGACGATGTAATCGAATGATAGAGCTTTCTTCCCTTGCCATCTTAGCTCTTCTACTACACTCCAATATGGAATTAGAAATTTATGAGTTGAGTAATGAGTGGGAAGGGGAGAGAGGGAAGGACGAGGCTCTCATTCAAATGAGTACACCATCATAGCTGATAAGGATAAAGGTTGAAGGGAAATGAAAAAAAATATAAAAAGCAAGTTCTTTTCAGTACACAAGGAGTCTGAGTTTAAAGATAAATTACATATGATTCTACCCTTGAGATTTTATCCACGTACAAAGAGCGGGGTTCAGTTAATGCAGTGCAGCGTTAGAACTTTGCTTCGGGCTTGAATTTCGCTTGCCACGTAGACCCATAAAGCCATCGGCGGGTGCTCTTTTGTTGTCTAAATGGTCAGCTAAGAGATTGTCACCAAGAAGTTGTTTAGCTGGATGCTCAATGGCTTCCTTTGAACTCCACAAGTCTCCTAAGTCATCAGTATCCAAGGGCTCAAAACCATCCAACAATCCGTACTTCGATTCCATCATCTTCTTGCCCCGCACCCCCAGGAATCCCGACGGACCCTTTTTACCTCTCATGCCAAAGAAATTCTGTCCAGGAACTTTTTTCCCTCGCATGCCATAGAAACCAGCAGCTGGAGCTCTTTTCCACATTGGCTCGCCTTCTCTATACATCTAGAGTCCAGTTTGACAAAGAGATACTTGCACTTTCCTCCATTTAACTTTTACATTTCAACTTTCACATTTGTTGTCCCGCATATTGATTGATCATGAAAATTGTTTGCTCGAAAATGCCTTAGGGAAACGTAAATATTGAGTTGGAAAGCATGGGGGAGAAAGTCAAACAATATGTATGACTTCAAAAATATATATGGAAAAAAGGGAATGAAAACTGATTCTGCTCAAAGAAGGAAGGGGGTACAAAAAATGTACAAACAGTTTAATCAAATAAGTGTCGTACCTCATACAAGTCCTTCAAGGCGATCCTATCGTTAAGTGGTGTCCACCGAGAATGATCAAGATTCTCCTTGAGGTTCAGCGGAGATAAACGTTGTCGCTCTGCTTCATTTTCGAAACAGAGGACGAGACAAAGTGTCGACACAAGGGTCGCGCACAAAAGGGTCGAGCTTACTGTGGAAACCGGCAATTTCATATCCGCAGAGGTCGTTTTTCTTTCAAATGTAACTATAAATTTTGCCTTTAGCTGCAGAGAAAAAAAATAGACAAATGTCCGGGGTAAGTCTAAATCGACACTTGGGTCAGCCCACATTTTGTTGTTGCTCGAGAAGCATTTCCTTCATGATTTACAATTCCATTTGCATGGTAAAGGCCAAGCATTACACATAAGTAACAATATCTTTCTCCGGAACTTTCATGATGCCATCTCCTATCTACATAATCTCAGACAGCCATGTTTGCTCCATGCTTATTACAAAACGCAAGTGGCTCCTTAAATCATGAGAGAATGCATGAACTTGACTAAGATCTTTCTCTTTTATCGGGCTCCTTGGGAAAAAAAATCCATGGCTCTCCCGATCTCTCTGTACCATACCACCCAATTTAACCCAAGAGGAACGATCCTTTATTAATTTCATGAATAAACTCCCGGCTGGAGAACCGGAACAAACACAAATAAATAGCATCGTATGATCCATTTTCGGTTTAAATTCCCACCATGCTAAAATCTGGCAGGATTTCAAGGAATCCCCAACCTAGAAAACAACAGTGAGGACCCCTCTAAAAGCTTTGTAAGACAGTAAATGAAAGGGATGTTAACGTCTGAGTTACTTTGCACTTCCGTACGATTTTTACCAAGCGATTAAACAATCTCGCAGTCCCTATTACCCCTTTCATAAAATTCCTTCACAGCTTGTAACTACACATTAGAAATAGAATATTTTTTTTCTCCCTTTTGTAATCACAATTTTTGCCAAGACCCATAAATTTCCTTGAAATAACATGGGGGATAAAAACATGTTCACGTTCCATTATGACCTTCCCACGTAGGAGTAGCTTTGACTTGTTAATATCCAAGCAACGTTCTTGGCAAATCCTGAAATATTTTACTCTTGTCGGTATATCCTTTCTTTTATCCATTTATCCCTTTTAGGGAAATGCAGATCTCATATCCGATTTCCTACCCCTCTACCATGAGACTACATGACAGTGGTTGGTTAAATGTAGCAGATGGTGGAGGAGATCTTTGCGTGGGTGAGGTTTGGGGTGATGCAAGACTACCAAAAGATTTCACCTCTAAAAATGCCCCTATTTGGATCTGTCGTAATATACTCCTTTCTCCTCCAGACCCTACTTACTTTCTAATACTGTCGTCGTTTTCCCGGGGTAATCGAGTCCCAAATTAAAACAACTTTACTGCTCTTGTTGCAAATGTAAATGTTTAACGAAATTGTACATGGAAAGAGTTGAGTGCGCTCGAGACTGCCCTGTTAGTTTTTTGTGCATGTGTGTGTGTGTGTGTGTGCCGGGCAAGAAAGGCGAAGAAATTTCAGGGAATGAGAATAAACATAATAAAGTATAATATTCAAGTTTTTGGATTCATTTCACTGGAAAGTATTTTATAGTTGTTAAGAGAAATGGAAGGAACATTTATGAGCGACAATAAACCTTATACAGAGATATAAAAACTGGGAAAGGACAAAAAGGGTGTCTAAAGCTAGCCTAACGAGGAGGAAATGAAAGCCTAGAATAAGGAATGAGCCTACTGATGCAATGATTACACGATTTAAACACTCGTCCTGTAACTTGAATAATGCATGGTAATATATCTTCGAAATATGGAGCTCTACCTCTGTCGAAATTTTAACACTACACTGGGATAAGTAAATTGAGAGACAAAAAAATGGATAAACTAGCCTCCTGTTCGCACTGTGCAATGCAATGCCTGTGTGAGTCAAAGAGTTCCATTTAGTGCAAAAAATTTACGGGGAATCGTACATTGCCGTTATAAGAATAGTAATAGGTTGAATTAAAATTAAGAGTGTATTGAAATCTTTTACCTTCTGAGCCTACTACCAGACGAGACAATCAAGCATCCCGTGTTGAAACCACAATTTTGTCCGGAAATTTGCTGCCGCTTCGTGTCGGGGAGTAACTTGAAGTGGGACCAGTCTGATAGTGCGGAGTGAGAGAATTCAAATGTAAACCAGGTGTATATTCTTTCAAGACTCAATTCGGAACGAGAAGTGGAGAACAAGGAGGAAACGAATGAGGAATCAGAAACTGCTTACTGGCTTAACAGAGCTGTCGTGTGCAATATCACTTGTACGTAAATTAGTTCGATGGTAAAATGTTTCTGGTGAGACAGCAGAGAGGAAGAGATAGAGAGAAAGGGGCAACGTTTGACAACTGTGGAATACGATGCTTCCAGCGCACTTCTAACCTGACTCTTCCAATTCACTCGCCATATATACTCCGGGAGACCGACAAATGTATGTGGTGGGGCTCCTACCCGAGAGAGTGGAGAGGGAGAACGAGAGAGACAGGCGAGGTAGACGGGAATCGACCACGCGAATTTTACCCTACATATCCATCCCGGTCTGCCTCTACTCTCTCTCTCTCTCTCTCTCTCTCTCTCTCTCTCTTTCTCGACTCAGAAACAGAAAACATACTCTCTGGGCTTTCACTTCTCCTATAATTCCCTACCTTCGGGATAAGTAAAGAGTTACCCCCAAATCGACAGTTCTCGTTAAGATTTCAGTCTCAATATAGACTCCATGAAATCAGTTCTCAAAATTCCACAACACAAGCAATCAGGACTGCTTCCCTGATTAATATGTGTACGTACAAATTTACCTAAACCATAACAAGTTTTAACTGCGCTTCGGACTGGGTAAAACCACCTCGTAATTGGAGAACAATCAATATGTTTTCTCACTTAACTTTTCCATTGTAAACACATACATTATGCATGTGCTTGAGTGTAACCCCTGCTGAATGGGTCCTGCTGGTTTGTACTGGCCCTACTTTATATTCTAATATTTGTCAAAATATGTTCGCACATTAACGTATGCACGACCCGCTACAGAGTGTGTGGACTATACACTCATAGAAGCGTCAGAGCCACTGCACTCACTTTATACCGTATATAAGAGGGTTTTGTTGAGAGAAAAAGTAAAGAGGTTGTCGAAATTAATTCATTTGCCAGACAACTTTCACTCCTTCCCCTACCTCGACACAACTATCATCCCAGCAAAAGCGACCGAGTATGTACGTGTACGGAGGTACATATGTATGTATGCCTATGCAACACCGTATGCTCCAGGGGCTTAGGAATAAGTGACTTAACTCAAGAAACTCGATTTGTGTTTAATTAAAGCTGCTATATTTATTAAACTAATAAAATGACTGGAAATAGAAACACGAATTTACTAAAATAAAGTCCAAGTTGGGAGGAAGCAACTGCAATAATCAAGACAACAACGACGAGTTAACACCTTCCAGTATTCCTCTCAAGTGAACCCTCAACCCAACAGCAGGAAGAGTTGTTCAGAAGGCCTACGTCACAATTAGCTCTTGGACTCTCCGGGTATACTTACGTGTCTCTTAACTTAAAAATAATGACATGTGGCTCACCCCCGACTGAGTAACTCACAGTCAGGTGAGGGAGCTAAAATAAAATACTAACTCCTGAGCCTTAATTGTCAAGTTATTATGAGCGGAATTACGATTCAAATCCTCTAATTACAGTATAACTACTTCTCCCTGTAAATGTATAATTACGCGTACGGAGAAATATACATAGATATAAACTGGAATAATTTTTTTTTTCTGTTTAAAACATCACTGTGGGAACAGCTATGTGTAAATGCTCACTCAAAAATCAACAATAAGTCACACAGCCCCGAAAGATAATTCGGAATTGTATAATCATATACGGAGTTGCGGGTGACAAGTTTCTACCTAAATCCTAAGGCGGGACGCAAGACCTTCCATGCTGTGATGTTCCATTCCCCCTTTTGGGTACCCGTCATATTCACGAGTCTCGGTATTTTCTCATTGTGTATGCGTTTACCCATGAACCTTCCCCTTCAAATGAGTTGTTATTGGCTCTGATTCTAGACAGAGGTGTAGAATGGGAAGATAAAGTTTGGCAGGAATTCTCCCTAAAATTAATACGATGGAGGAATCGAGGTGCAAATAATGGTCCGATTTGTACTTAGGCCAGCTGTAACACAAGAACAGAGAGGATGCGAAACATAACCCTGATTATTTAAATGAGTGGAATATTATGCCATACATAAGAGAGGGCTGAACAGTTGTCGTAGAGGGTTTCAGGTACGTTAAGAACAGTGCAAGTTGGGAGGATCAGTGGGTCTGTAATTAAAGGAATATAATCTTATAATTATGTTTTGATAACGGATCTGCCAGGTGACTACGGAAGGTAAGAGTTTCAAGAGCTCCGCTGTTGTGTCTTGTGTCTACAAAATTCCCCACTTAACTACACAGTAGTGGTAAGGATGCAGATAAAGTGTGGTGTGGTGAGTTTACTAGGTGAGTGGGAAAGTGGGAACTGTGGTGGATTTTGGGAACAGGAACCCGCTGCTTTGGCTCTCTTCAAACACTGGCATGAGGATTGCTTTGATGACGTGATGAAATGCAGTAAAAATATTATCTTCGCGTGTGAGGATGATTAAAGGATTATTTAATTATATTACAAGATATTTCAGTACAGAGTTTGAGTCTCGCAAAGCTGCCGAGTCTT
This sequence comes from Allacma fusca, assembly GCA_947179485.1. Lineage (NCBI taxonomy): Eukaryota > Metazoa > Arthropoda > Collembola > Symphypleona > Sminthuridae > Allacma > Allacma fusca. The sequence continues at coordinate 27,579,469 of OX359249.1, read as the reverse complement.
ACTATTTCTTTATTGATGAAAGCTCCAATCAGTAGAGTGCACACACATTAATTTAACACTTACATACACAACTATGGAGTAGTTAGATCTTTGCTTCGAACACCCGTCTAACAGTAAGTCAGGCGGAAAGAGACATCAGGGAACAGGGCAATTGTTACTGATCCTGTATGTCGTTTCCTCGGATGATGCTTCCACATTTGTAGTACGTATATCTCTAACAAGTATTTCACGCCTAATAAAACAGATTGTCTAGCATTACATTATTGTTAGTTGACACATCGCATCACTCTCTTTAGGTTACGGACCCGCAGGATCCTCTCTTATGATCCATAAATCAGTTCTTTCATTGGTAATCTACTATGAAAGTTACAATTAATTAAATTTGAACAAAGATTTTTTTTTCCCGATTTGGTATACTAGCTTCTGTAAAGGACTACGCTAAATGCTCAAAATCAAGGTCCGGGTCTTACAGTTATTATGTACAAGCAAATATTTCCCCCGTTTTATCCTTGTTCAAGTTCTAAGGCAAAAACAAATTGTGAAACATCCTCACATTTAATTCTACAAACATTTTCTACATGAACTACTCCTTCTCTGACTGGTAGCACGTCATCTCCTCGAGACAATTAACAAACACGCTGGCTTTTTCAACATTGTCCGAGGTTATTTGAGATGAACGCTCTGAACACCGTTGTCTCATCATCATTATTTTCCATGCCCTGCCAGTCTTGTTGACTTTAGTCTATTCCATTTTAATTAATTTTTTTGTAATAAATAATAATATTGATTAAAGCTTATGCATCCTCTAAATGCGATAAGTAGTATAATAATATGTAATACTCACACAAGAAAACATAGGCTAAGTGTTTAATCCTTCTGAGGCATATGATACTAACATAATTCTTGCTCTAGCTAGGCATACATACGAAAAGCTGAAGTAATTACACACAAGCATATAAGAAACGTACCTATTATAACATGCGAAATTTCTTAAAGCTCAATGGGAGAAGCGTCGACTCGTTTTGCACACTGCGAAATGGATTCCTGAAAAAGGAACACTATAGCTAAGTACACAATTGTAATGTGTGGATTCATACTGCCCTATCTTTGTAGCTACTAGCTCTGTGTACATTTATATTTCGAACACTGAATCGAAAACAAATATTAAATACGCTAATTAAAGGGACCTTAACTAAATTACACTGATTAGGTATAACCAACTCTATGGGAACAAAAGATTTAAATATTTGAATATGTTTACGCGACTTCATTTCATTGTTTTGAGAGTATTAGGGGATTCATAACCTGGTGATTCAGATCAGAATAATAAATATAAGTTAAAGTTACTTGGCTTACAACATATACATGCTATAAAAAATCTTGCGTTTCAGACTTGCGCCCATCTAATGTAAATGTGCTCCACTGAAATAAAAAAAGTGTTCACAGAATTCCATAAGTACGCGAAATATTTCTGCCCGATTTTCTCTGTCTAACATTCAAGACTAATGTAATTTCTAGAAATTCTGGGCAGGAAACATGAATTCAGGCACACAAGTTACAGTCATGATAAATTCATGTACACAAAACAAGGTTCACTTTGAATTTGCGTCATCATATAGTCTCGATGATTCTACTCAGTATATGAGGTAGTTCCCTTACGTATAAAGTAAGGGTTACAAGTATGGAATTAAATTTTAAACAAGTTGTTGGCCATATTTTGACATTCAAGTCGAAAAGCGGGTTGGAGTTGGAAATATACACGTATCTACTATGCAAAAGTGTACCTAGAACCTATGTAATTAAGTATAAATTGGAGCCATCAAAAGCCAACTTATTAACGATTGATATGAGTGAAGTAATCATGTTATTACAATAACTACTAGTAAACGTACAATTTGCTTAATTTCTCATCAAATTAATTCTAGGTATTTATACTTAATAAATTATTTTATACAGACTTTTTTTATCTTGACAGAAAAAAAGAGTACATTCAGTCTTTGAGGGATTTTTGGCCCGATGCACAACCAACGAGTGATAAGAAGACAAAGGCACGCTGAGTCCGAACCAACATAATTTCATTTTTAAAAGTGACAGTAAAAAAAATGACTCTGTTGGCTCTGGACTCAGGTTTTGTCATCTTCATTACAACTTAATTAGAGTGCCAAAAAACCTTCTAGTCTCAGACGAAGGGTTATTCAAATTAAATGTTGATTTTTCTGTATGGAATAGCAGTAGTGTGTAGTGTGCTAAAACTAATTCACTCAAAAACACCATGCCAAAAGTCTTACGAAAAATTACACTCAAACAATTTAATATTTTACTAAACGTTTTTACACTATATGTAGTAGTCATCATATGTATGTCTTGCCAACGTGTCGGAATGGCACCAAACAGAATTTGGAAATGCAAATCCATATAAGTAGTAGTCTAAAATAATGTGGTAATGCCTACAGTCATAAAATAAGTTAGTTTAATACTAATTTATATTGGATTATTACATTCTCACACATAGGTTCTACTACATAAATAAACTCAATATTTTCCTATTTCTGTTTTGACAAACAAAAATTTGCGTAAGGGTTTAACAAATTAAGGTACATGTAATAAACGTCAAGGTTTTATCTTTCAAAATAGGATACAAATTTTAGGATTCATTTTTTCCCTGTTCAAGGTACAAACTTGAGAATGATAACTCGTAATAGTATCGTCTAGTGTTACTTTTACTGAATTTTTTTAAGTACTTGTGTGATGGAGTTGATTCCCTTGGACACAGAGTTTATTAGGCACGCATGAAATAGTTACTTCCAAAGGAACGCACATTCTTGGGAGAATGTACAGCCATATGCATTTTGTGTTCAAAATGTCAACACTTAATAAATCAATGTTCCAAATATGACAAAATGATTCTCTGGACACTAAATGCTTTGGAGAAAGGAAACAATAAAAGAAAACTTTAGTAGTCTCTCAGTACAATCAAGATATTTTGCAAGGGAGATGCGGAGAACCAAAGTGAGTTAGAGTACGAGAGGACATTATAAGTGCACTCACAATCAGATTGAGAGAATATACATACAACACTACGGCTCCAATTGTCATTTTTCTTTGTTAAAGGAAGAAGTTTTGTTTTCTACTTTTCCGTACTCACCCGGTGCTTGCTGGCAAGTTGGAAACCAATGGGGAAGCTTAGATGAAAAAACGTTCTAGACGTGACGCAAGTATTACTCTGCATTACCTTGCTGAAGTACATTCAGGATGATCAGTTCAGCCGATTTTTGGACGAAGAACGGTTACATCTGTGGGAAAAGGACTTTCCTTGAGGTAGATGACAGGATTTTCGGCTGATGCCGTCGTCGGAGTGTTTGTGTTTGAAGTAGAACTACTCCGTTTGAAAAAGCTGGAAGTGAGCGACGGATTGGCTAAACGTGGAGACATGTTCCGTGTCTCCGTGCGAGATTCCCTAGTCATTTCTTCCTTGAGACGGAAAAGTTGTCGCCTCAATTCGGTATTGTGACCCACCAACTCTATGGCCCGATTCACATCATTCAATGCTTCTGTGATCTCTCTAAATTAATTATATCATTGGGCGTCAGTCACTTTCATTTATTTATTTCCTTTTTAAAAGTAAACTTTTCCAGTAGTCGATCAACAACTACTCGCTCAACCAACTATCAACTTTACCACTCAATAGGAACAGTATTACTCGAACTATATGCATACATATGTACTATAAAATAAAATAGAACTATGTCAATAAAACGGACAAAATAAGAAATACGTTTGAAAAAAAAAATGTTTCTTGGTTTAAACTGCACTGGAAGTGAGTAAGAACCAGAGATTCTTACTTTATTGCCTGGTAAGCTTTGGCCCTCACATGGTATGCCTTTGAAGAGTTGGGCTGTAATTTGATCACCTCGGAGGCCAGATGGATAGCTTCTTGCTCCTCCTAAATAAAAAATATGTTCAAAATGGGAGAAAAACATTAGATGCTTTTACAAGTATGACTCCAGAATCCCTTGAAAACTGAATATCTCTAAAAGCACTCTTCGTTTTACTTTACAAAATCATAGTCTCTTCATGCTGACTTTTATTCCTTACATTCATCTTCCTTTTGCAACGGCTCAGGTGTAGCATAAACGTCATTTTTATTTCATCAAACGTTGCTTGCATATCCTCATCGTACTCATTTACCGGAATTTTTCGTAAGGCATACTGATAGCGGTAAATTGCATCCTTGAGTTGACCTTTTCGGTACAGAACGTTACCATCCTCCAATAGCTTGTTCAGCAGAACCAAACTATAAAAAAAACGTAGGGAAGGAACTTGAAGACTTGTGATGATATTGCAGGGTCAGAGCACAAGTCAGTAAATAATATATATAGGGAAGGTAACTTTTCTCAATTATTTCAAGCAGTGGAAAGGGCCGGGGATGGCGTCTTTCCGGCTTTTACTTACATTATTCTGGGTTTCCCAGTGGCCATTGTCCATGTTGCGGGACCTAGCTTAGCACCTCGTTTTAGGAATAACTGGACTACTTCCTGATGACCACAACCAACCGCCCTATCCAGTGGTCTCGCCCCTTGTAAATCCACATGCTCTAGTAATGCTCCTCTATCCAGCAATAGCTACACGGAATCACGGAAAAAACCCCAACTTTATTTTCCATTCTCTTTTCATGACTTATTACAATATCGATCTTCCTCATTGGAACAGCCAGGACCGTAGTGTAAAATATTTTATGCTAGAGATAAGACAGGGAAGGGACGGAGATTAAGGTGAGAACTTAAGAACCTGAGTTATTTCCTCGCTCCCGCAATAAGAAGCAAGGTCAAGAGGAGTTCTTCCAGAGATGTCCGCATGATTCACGTCAGCTTCAGCAGCAAGTAAGGAATGGACCACAACTTTCTGTCCACGTAAAGATGCCCAGGACAGGGCTGTGAGGCCGTCCTTGTCCATGAGATTCACATCCGCCCCGACCTGTAACAACAAGTCCACCACATCTACATGACCCTCTTTGGCTGCCACAATTAGGGCTGTTCTGTTGTTAGAGTCCGCTCGATTCACCGGCGCCCCTTTGTCCAAGAGCCTTTTCAGGATGGAGGAGTGCCCTCCCGTAGCAGCCAGGATCAATGGAGGGCAGTCTCGCATATTCACAGCATTGACACTGGCTTCATGTTGAAGAAGGAGATCTACCACTTCCTCCCGTCCATTGGCACAGGAAGCACATAAAGGATTTTCCCCATATAATGTATCCGGACAATTCACAGGAGGATTCATTTCTTGGATAATATGTTCCACAATCTCAATGTGCCCATATGCAGATGCGGCCACCAGAGCATGTTGAGAGGCTTCAGGAAGGGTAAGACTATTGCATGAGGTGACAGCCCAGTTTTGTTGGAGTAAGAAAGCCACGACAGCCAATCGATTACTTATAGAAGCTTTAACTAATGCACATTCCTCGTCCTGATTGACTTGTGAGATTACAGCACCTTGTTGAACTAGAACACGGACCATATCCAGTTGACCATTATCTGCTGCCATATGGAGAGCGGTGTTTCCATCCTCATCCATAGCATTGATACTCGCTCCAAATTCCAAAAGGAGTGAAACCATCTCTACAAGTCCTTCCCCCGCACACACCGCAAGAAGTGGCGCATTTCGCCATTGCGTCCGCTCATTGGGATTTGCTCCAGCCAAAAGTAGCAATCTGGAAACCTGCAATAGATATGTACATATCTGTAGCTTTTCTACATGTAACTACTCTAGAGAGAGAGAGAGAGAGAGGGGAAGACTCTCATCTCAAATTATTTTTTCATAAATAAGTTGATCAAACTATCGATTATATCGTTGATGCTTTTCTCCTGTGTGGGAGAGAGTTTAGTCTTTATTTCACGAGCTATTATAATTGACAGACACTTTTCCTACACGATCCCTCCAACTTTTGGAGTCTACCCTTCACACAGAGGTTCTGGGAGTCATTAAAAAAATATAAAGTCAATCACTTAGCCTGATTTACGCAAATCCTTTCTGTCAATGATAAAAAGTCTAGTAACAATTTCCTCGGAGTCAGACTTCGTCTGGGGCGATCAAAAGGAGCAACTTGAAGTAATAACATTAAGTTGGGAATCTACGCGGGTTCGGGATTGGTACAGCAGAGCCCATGCATCTGTAGGTCAATACCTTCACAAAATACTGTTTTCATTTTAGTGCTTTTCCTATTTCCTTGATTGAATTGATTTGCTCAAAGGCTTCCGTATCCTTACACTATTGCATGCAACGGAGCAGCTTAAAGTGACATTAAATTATTGTTCAAGTGGCTTTCTTCCCTATTCTAAGAAACTATGTTAATTTCCCTTCAAATATTCAAATTAAAACTCCATTCCTCCACATATCTTCCCTACTTTTTTTTCAAGGTTTGATCTCATCCTAAGTTAACTAGAAACTTCTAATGGTTTGCAAGAAAGCTTCTAGGAAACCAGTCCCATCGGTCGACGACAAGAATGTATATAGAAAAATGTATGTATGTGTTGTAAATCATGCAAAATGTTGTTATCCACGACAACACAGTATCATACACTATACTGTTTCATCCACTCTGCAAAAACACGACATGCTACCACACCACAGCAAATTTAATGTAGCAGGATGCTCCCAGCATCCATATTGAACATGAAGGGATTTTTACTCTACAAATCAGGTTTTAATTTTTATGCAAATTAAATTCAAGCAACTTGCCGAGGCGGGGAGCTTTGGTGACAGGATCTGGGTGTATACATGACATAAAGATACATACACCAGAGCTCTTTGTCAACATCGCGTGACGGCGGGGTAAAATTCCTTCTGAAAGCTCTCAATGGACGTAGCAATATTACTAATTTTCACCCACTCTAGCGCAGATAAAACGGATTTCATTGAAAAATAATATTATGCAGGCGCGGGCTGGTAAAAGTTATCCTCTCAAGCATAACAAGTATATCCTCACAAAAATGCATAACAATGTTCATCTGTATTTTTTACTCAGGATTATTGTACGAGGGTACAAAGACAGAGTTGAGGGACAAAAGCCTGAAAAGGAAGCCGGAGCTACAAGCACAAGCCATCAAGGAGTTTATATGGCAGTAAATTCTATTTCTAGAATCCGTCCCGCAATAAAAGTAAATTAAGATAATGATCTCAAATAAATTAAAGGATGAGGGAAAAAAAATATAATTCTATTTTTTTAAAAGAACCTCAAGTTAATCCTAATTTGGTATGATCTTAATGGATGCCAGATAGTCAAAGTTGCTTCTGTCCTTGAAAAGAATAATTAATGGGGCAGAGTATGTCAGCGGAAATTGGAAGTGCACATATATACAGACGTGTTTACTTTTTTCCTCTCTGACGACAGAGTTCAAGATAAAAGAGCATTTCAACAGGGATTCTTCTACTCGTGGATACCCCATAAACGCGAAAATCATCCACGCAGTTTAGCCCCAGACTGGGAACCAGAACAACGGTGCCATCTCCCCCAATAAATCCGAATGTTGTACAAGAAATCAGCATATACTATGTGCCCTGTGTCTGGCGACTGTGGCTCACAACTTAAGTGAATAGATCATGAAATTTTCAGAGGAGATCTATTCGTAAGTGAACTCCGTACTCAAGGGAAAACATTATCAATTATGGGTGACAGTTCATAAAGGTTGGAAGGTTTCTTCATGTATGTACAAAGCTTTCAAGTTTTTTCATAACAGTGACAACTTTCGTGAAATTAATTCCACATTATTAAGAACCTGCTTACCACTACTCATGCAACTTGCAAGGCCGTTCTAAAAGAATGGGGTAGGGGATGGCTGAATGATATATGAATATTTTATTCTTACCTTGATGTTTGGGTAGTATATGTTTGCAAGTGATGCAAGGGTCATGGATAAATCTTGACTACAGTTCGCCAACCACAAAGCTTGCAAATCTCGTGGCGGGGCCATAATCTTGGATGAAGGCATATTCTTGTAAATATGCGCTTTCAGAATATGGTGCCCCAGCTCCAACGTTTTCATTTCATTCAATGGTGCTTCTATTCTTGAGAACCTGAATGCAATTGCGGCATGCCCGATTCTGGAATAATTTGCACATTTCTTTTTTATAAAGTATCTCTGTATGTATATGTATCTACATATATGCAAGTACATACAACACATGCTAGCCAGCACAATACAAATATTAAATGCTGGGAACATTGTGTAACCCCTAGGTTTCATTTCAACACAAGACCAAATCATGGGGCCAATTAGGATTTTACAATTAGCATCAAATCTTTGTCTGAAAACTTTCATCGTTTTCCCATCAACAACTAAAAGTGACGTAAGCAGACGTCAACAAGAGAATAATACACAATGCGTACACACACAATGTGCATTTGAATGTTGGGAGATAGGCAATTTTTAATTAGTTGTGTGCAGTACAGATTCTGTGCTAAAAAGGATCCGAAGTTACGGAATCGTACTGGAAGTTTTTTTTTACCTCAAGTCGCAGAAAAATCTTTTATTCTCAGTTTCCTCATGCTGGAGGAGCCAATCTCTGAAACTCGGATGGAAGAGCATGTACGTTCCGTCGGAACGTTTGGGTAGAACTTGGGCACAACACTGTAGTCAAACAATAAAATAAAATGCTTAAACTTTCGTCTCTCGGCATGGGGCATTCCTCATAAACAAGCCCCCTTCTGCATGCATACTACTTTTAGGAGCTATATTATGTACGCTACTCCCGCATCATTTGTTTGCACTCAGAGCTTTGTTGACATGTAACATGCACATGTTGTCTTCCTAAGTGTGTACGTATTTATTCGCAAATATTTGCAGTTCCTGATTAAGGCATTATAAGCTTTTGACAATACTCGACAGTCGGCAATCGACTACTTGTCTACTAGTAGTACTCAGTTTGAACTGTCAATAACTCACCTGAAAAGTACCAACAAAAGACTCCCATGTCATTCTCTCGGATGAGTTGAGACAATTAACCGAGTGGTAAATCTCCAGAAGAGTCAAAGGATTTAAAGCTGCAAGACAAACTGATAGTATTGGGGCAACTTTGGCAAAGGATTCATCAGTCGGGAAATTATAACTGCAGAATTTTAAGAAGGCGTCGGAGAGGGATTTCGGTAGCTCCTGTAAATAAATGCAAAAGAGCACCTTGCATTATGAACCGATACATATTGCACTTACTACACGGAATATCCTTACTTAATTGTATATAATGCTTTCTTAATTGTATGTATTGAGCACAAGCATGACCGCCTTGTGCATGTCGTCTGAGGGAATATGATAATTTGTATAAAAATAACGGCTAATCTATACACCCAACCTGAGTAACAAACAACCTCACCTTGAACTCCGGTGCTTTAATAGGAATATAGTCATTTTCAATCAAATCCAGCGTAAGTTTTGCGTAGAGATAGTTCCCGGCGGACAGTTTAATTAAGCGCTTGACCATAGCAAATTGATTCGACTCGTTTTTGGATCCGCTGGGACTATTCTTCCTGAAGGAGTTCTTTTTCAGTCTGTGAGTTATGTAGTCGAACAGATCCTGTGTGACAGCATCTTGGTTGTCTTCCAATCTAACAATAAGTAGGACAATCACTCCAGGCTAATGTAATTGGAATTGATGTACATCAAGTCTCATGCATATCAAAAGGACCATAATTAATTTTGATATTATTCTAACTTGTACTGCAACGGTTCTTGGACTCGACTTACTTGATTCGATAGAATGGAATCAATGAGACGATAGAGAGATGCTGGGAGCGTATAGTAATGATGACTTTCAGCCAGAAAGGAAATTTGAGAATGTTTTTCGACAAAAACGATGAAATAGTGTCCCCTGAGTCAGAGCGGTGGAATTCTGCCTCACAAACTGCATCAATTACGATGACGAAATAATCATTAGCAATCTTGTTGAGTTTGTACAAATAATTCAATGGTTCCAGAATCCCTTTCATGAGTGCTTCCGTTGGATTCCTCAGGCATTCAACTTTTGACAGGTATTTCTGGGAAATCAAAAAGTAGCTGGGAATTAATTTACCCTTATGCACAAAACGTGAGACTAAGACTGCCCAAAAAGTGACAATCCTCCCCCAAAAAAAAGTTAGAGCTTAAATGTCGAGATATTAATTGAAATACTTTTAAATCCACATACCTGACAACTTGGCATTTCAAATAAATACTCCCGGTAAGCAGCCAGTTGAGGTGCCTGACAGAGCTGAGCTGCAATTGAGTGCAAAAATTCTGGAACCAAACATGACACGTTGTTTTCCACCTAAAAACCATGAGTAGAATTAGCTCCAGGGTTTTCTCTATTTTCAAGGCAAACAACATAAATAACATCATGGGAAAAAATTATTTTGGCAGTTTGGCTGACATACTTGACAGAATTGATATGCTACAACATGTGAAGCCAGGGAACGGATGGACTCTATGTAAGAAAGTGACAAATCATCTTCGCAAGACACCCTTCCAGAAACGTAACTCAAGTCAAGTTCAACATTGCGGCGTCTTCCGAAGCAACTGTGATCCACAAGCTGTAGCAACACACTGGTTTTCCCTGATCCCGACTTCCCACTTATGATGATTCCTCTGTTAGAATTCATCTCACTGGAAAATAGTAATTCCATCTCGTGCAACAACCACTGCCTCCCAATAAATAAAGGATCTTCTTCTTGAGTTGGCACTTCAAAAAACAACGGTCTGAGCGGAAGCTGCTCTTGCCTGACGCAGGATGGGTAACGAACTGTAAAAATAATTTTGCATTTCAACTATAGATAAATATGCCCAATAAAAATTCCTCTTGAAAATATTGATCTTATAGGTAGTCTTTCTCCATTAAATTAGCCTACAGTACAAAATCCCATTACAAAACGGAAGGATATTTTATACAAGATACCTTTCACAACAAATTTTCGGACTCTTTTGCAAAAAAAATCTTCTTAAATATTTAACACAAACATAACTACATTTTCTGAATGAGAAAAATGTCAAATTAGCCTACAATCATTATATCCCTGTTATTCTATCGAGTTTAGTATATCTTTCTCCGATTATATTACTCAAGCATAAAAATAAATGAGCTGTATATCACAAAGATTTCTTCGGCTTATACATGTTAGTACCCTCAATGCGATCTTCGAAAGAATATTCTCAGAGTGCCCCTTACTTGAAAGTCTTGGAGTATGAACTTGCATATGTTGCCGCATATCAATGACTGGGCTCTTGGTGGCTAGAGCAGAGCCAGAATTAGGTGTTGCACAGATTCCATTCACTCTGTGGTGAGTAAGTGAGCTTGAGTCGTACGAAGCTGTTAATATTTTATCAAAAAAAAAATTGATTTTTTTTAAGTTTCCCCCTTATAATTATTCATACCCTTAATTCTTGTATACCATTTGAAGGGTTTTTTGACTCACTTCTGGAAGTTGACAAGAGCGTGTTGGTATGGTCACTCGGAGTGACACTTCCCGTGGACGATGCTAAGGACGAGCACGACGTATGAAATTGTGAACTACGCCCCATTCTACTTGGACTTTTCCCTTGACCCGCTCTTTTATTTAGGAATCGATCCAGTCCAATGTACGCACCAGCACTTCCGAATGACTTAAATTTCCGAGCGTCCTCAAAACCCTCATCATTTTCTGCAAAAGTTAATTAAGATCAATTAGCTGTTGGACTTTCAAATTTGTATGGTAATTTGAGACCTATATTTAATTAGCGGGAATTACCTGACAAGTGTGAATTGTATATTTCATTTTCCTGTATGCGGCTGATCGTGGTCAAAACAGATCTCCGGCCCAATGAACTCTTTGGTGTTCTTGGGATACAGAAGTCACTCTCCTGAAAGCTGGGCTGGATCTTACGGTGTGCTCCGGAAAGTCGTGGCGTTCCGTAAATTGAAGATACCACCGCTGGTGTTCCACCCTTTGTCTATGTTAAATAATCACAGATGTTTCCGTTATGACAATGGTGACCATTTACACATCCCCATATGTATTAGTTTTTTTTTGTCTCTCCTCTCGTGTGCAGGCAATTAAAATAAATATTAATAAAAGGAGTCTGTATTTACATAAGAATAATGTCCGCTTGCCCTTCCTATGGAGCGCTGGATAGGAACCGGAGACCGTGCTAGTTCCGAGAAAAATTTCTGGCGGAAGGGCAAAGATTTTTTAGCGGGGCCGACGGGATCCTGTAAGCCGCATAATCGACAGTTTTCATTCTGTGTGATGCATGTAAAGCACCTGTGGTGACCGCAAACATCAATAAGTTTTCGTTTCTTCCCCATATTATACACCTCGTTGCACTCTGAACATGACTCGTGAGAAACAGGCCCACTGTAGGAGAAGCCTACATCCTTTTCTGAAAAAATAGCAAGTAAAAATGTATTTTAATTATCCAAATCTTTTTCTACTACACTTGTACTGAACACCCATCCCTCATGCAAAGCTCGCTGCACCCGTCATTTAAAAACTTAATGTGATGACCATCTTTAATTTTTCTAATACATGCCCTATAATTCCGCTCTAATGTCCTTGCAGCCCTCCCATTTGATTTCCCTACATTGGATTGTCAAAGTTCGTCATAGCAAGACTCCGTCAGCAACAGGCTTCTCTCATCCCAGAGCATTCATTTCCTGTATGTATGAACTCACACATGATTCTCTTCGTATATGGATCAAACGAAGCACATGAAACGTAGGAAGTGAGTATCCAAGTGTTGTAACAGCAGAGCCTTGATAGATCTCATCCCCACCATCACATGTGGCTCGGATGTAGCCTAATGATTTCTACAGAATTTAAAATGCTGCAGGTACATGTTGGGAAACCTGGCTGGGACAAAAATTGTTGAAACATGAAATTCCCTAAATTTCGTGATTAGATTACACTGGAAATAAATGCAAATGGAGATAACCACATAGACAAGGGACTTGATCCAATTAAAATGTTTTTGGAGGAAAAAAGCGTCCGGCAGTTATTTAAACGCCTTGATAATTTTCATGCACGATCCATATTCACGACCAAAAGCCTTCATTCACCAGAGAGAGAGAGAGAGAGAGGGAGAGAGAGGATGAGGTAACCTCATGCCCAATAGCCCAACATAACAAAACCAAATGTACTCATATATGAAGGGAGAACATACATATATTTTTTGAAGTCACCTTATAATTGTGAAGTTACAAGTGCACTGCGAACCAGAATATAGACAAGAACAATCACGAGGAAAAACAAAGAAAACACGGTACTTTTCAGAACCTCTTTGTATCATACTGCTTCATGCAGTGTAAACTAGTACTCCTGCACACAGAAGTAACTTCATCTCTCTCATTGTCAGTGAACGGAATTCCAGACTACCCATTTATTATCTCCATCTCAAACACTACTTGGAGATAGATGATGTCTCCGAAATGAAAAATCTTTCAAACTTCCACTTCCAAAAGTTGCTTTCATCACGGAATGTAGGAGCAAATTATGCTGGAAACATCTTTTTTCTCATGGAGTACATCATCTTTTTATGATTGTGAAACTCCAGTGAGGTTCAGTATCTACGTGTTACGGTATATCTACCAACAACTTGAAGTGACTTCAATCCAGGGATCTCTCAGAACCCCACGGAGTCTTAAAAACTCCCTGTATTTACAAATTACGTACTCCAGTTTTAAAAAAAGGGTTCAAGTCGTACATACATCAGTCACACGGTACTTACACATTTATTGTGAAGTTAATGGTCCTCGCCACGTTTAAAAAGTTGAAGCGGCTTTTGCATTTGCTAGCTCTTCCATGAGTCTGCCATACTTCCATCATTCTTTTTTTTTTTACAAGTGCTCAATATAAGGGGTTTAAATGCTGTCCTGACCAGTCATACATATGCACTCACTTGGAGCCAAGTCCCTTTGACCAATTCAAGAGATCAAACTTGCTGTGTAACATTCAGTAGCAATTTATTCCACAACACGTTAGGGCAGCGGTGGCTTTGATTTAATACACTAACCATCGCCCTAGGAAAACAATTAGTTAGGTTTTCACTTTTTTCAAACGTCCGATTTCAACAGGCATGTAGATGGAACCATCATATCTAAACACGTTCTTCTTGAAAATATGACACCTGTATGTGTGTAATTTGTGGTCTCCTTTACATGTCGAGTCTCCCTTTCAGGTTTCTCCCTGTCTCGAGTCATGGAGAGAGACGATATTTTAATCATTTTTCCTGGCGTCTTTATAAGCAGGACAGTTGAGGGGAAAGTGAGTAAATTAATAGAGCAATTATGACGGAGATAATATCGTGAGTCCAAAGAGTAGAAATACTTTTTTTTTGGGGGGGGGGATAGATATTAAAAATAAAAGTAATTTAAATCATGGAGAAAGAGGAAGTTCCACATTAAGATAAAAATGAGGCAACAGATATATGTGTTCATGTTTGGGATGAAAAAGTTACTTGACGAACATGTGTGTCAAATGCACGGGCACCAGATGGTAAATTGCTGCGGTTCTGTATGGAGGACCCTCAGTCAGTCCTTCACTCTCACTGTTATGTGTATCTAATAAGTATCTCGTCTCGTACCGTTCGTTAAGCGTTACTCAAGTTGAAAAAACTGTTGAGCTTAATTTCGGGTTTGGGGATAGTATGTTGTGCTGTTGTGGGGTTCCCTGTTGTTCCCAGCCTCGACGGTTAGGTTTGGTTCTCACTTTTTTTTTCCCCCATAATTTTTACTACCCTCAATCTCCTATCCATCAATGCTATTATGAATAGTAATGCAACGTATTTGCATTTTAATATAATCATCAACCAGCTCCTCACCTATACCCAACCCAGATGATGGACCCGTTCTCATAAAGGTTACTTCAAGATTATCTAAGCTTGTGTGGTCTTGAAATTTTAGTGTAAATTTGATGATAAATAATTTGAGAGATCTAGGACAAATTATGTTAAATTTCCAGCTCACAGTTGAATTACATCATGATCAAGCGGATTTTCGTCACGTATTTGAGTGTCTTATATCATAATCTGTGGGTTGTAGACAATGGCTATCACCATTATTATTTTAATTATTCCGATGGAAAAAGAATTATTCTTAAAGCCCGTTCAGAGGTTCCATTAGCACTTGGAAAAATGAGGGGTACGTCAGTGCACTAGTACCTGCGACCATAGTAGCTACTTGTTATGGATTAACGTATTGATTGAATCGCTTACCAGTTAATGACAGCGTGGATTTGGATTTTCTAAATAGCCCTTTGAGTTTCCCGAATGGTTGAAAGCCCATTGTAGTGATTATCACGAAGGAAGAATCCAAGTTTAGAATGTGGGAAAGTAAGAGACTACTTACTTACCATACCACAGCATGCAGACACATTTGAACGTTTGGAACGACTTGTTTGTATTGGTACAAGTTAATGTCAACAATGACTTGAAATTGGCTTAATGACAGCCACACTATACCTAATAAAATATCGAGTAGACTAAATTTTTAACCATGGATGTAATTTTTGTTGGTTAATATTTCTCACTGGCGTCTTCCACGTTTGTTGGGATATATATGAAGACCGAGTGATTAAGATTGCAAGTAGTTCCCATTAAGGTTTTCATGTGAATGTGACAGTGACCTATGCAACACACACATGTTTTGCTCCATGCAAGAACAGATTTAACATGCTGCATCCAAATGAGCTGACACAGTTCCCTCGTTTATCATTAAATCATATCACAAGGAGTGATATTGACAGTACATACTGTATACTTTACGTATGCACCGAATGGGATCTGGGCTGTCACTTAAAACGACATTCACCATATTCCAACTCGATAAAATAATTCAGAGAGACAACAGATTTTATGCTCTGCATCATCCAGTAGGTTTCCTTATGATTTCATCGCTGAGATAGAGTCCCTCATGAAAAAAAAAATATCTATATCTGAGATAACGAGTTCCAATTATCGTTGAAAATTTTACTACCACAAGGAATTATTTATGAAGTAACCGATTCAAGACAGATTTCAAAGGAAAAGAGAATGAAATTCCCTTGTGATATTTTCGATGGTACAAATCAAGACTTGACTTTTAATTGAAAGAATGTTCACTTTGAAGAAGGTTAGGCACACCGCAAGAAGTGTACAATAACATCCATCACTAGACCTTCATTGGTTTTCGTTAGTCCAAGAAAATAAGTTGGACTGCTCCATTGTCCGTACATATCTGAGACTTCATCACTTTTAAAGTTTTTTTTGTGTGTGCCTCATCAGAGCTCTCTATTTCTTTACAGTTGTGTAGGGGCTGCCTTTACCAAAACTTTAACAACACAATTGATGCGGTGGTTGGTTGGGGCTTGCATGTGCATACAGCAGCCTTGGGGTTCCGTATCTATTTGAGCATTTAGTCAGTTCAGAGCGCAGATACGACTAAAGTAAATCCTTTGAACTATTTGCACTTGAGCCCATTACAACAGCCCACTATATACTCGATCTCGTAATCTGAAGTTACTAGTAACTAGTAATACAGTTCCTAGGGATGAGTAAGTGAGTTTGGAGTTTAGTAGATCTTGTATCCAAGTTAGGTCAGTTTGTATGAAAAGTCAAGACACAGCCTTTATCTAGTTTTTTGAGACATAAAGTTTTATTTGAGTTTCTGTCCAGCTTGTAATTGGCTCCGCATGGATTCCCTTAGGTTATAATTCCGTCAATTATTTGCAGTTCACAAATAATTTAGTTCTGCTCTTTGGATGCAAAGTCGTCTGCGAGGGGAGATAAATTGGGAATGGATTCAAATTTTTAATTCTGTGTCGATTATGTCATTTGTAATAAAAAAAACTGTTTTTGAGCTCCTTTCCATTGAAATGATTCAGTTCATGTGCTGCTTCTGCCCGAGGATTATTCACACTTGTCTATAGTGCATCCGCATGTTACAAGACTCCTTATCAGTGTAATTATTGGATACATATGTTCAATGAAACATGAGCGAACGGACAGATTCGACGGATGGTTATTATGCTGACAAACCAGTAAATTTAATTAGCACATCCGCAGTCTCAAAGTGTGAGACAACTTGTAACGTAAATTACTTGAGTATCTGGGATGGGAACATTATGTCACACTTGATAGAACGGACGATGGGATAGTGCGAAAAATCTTAGCAGGAGATCTTCCTTATACAGAAGAATCTTCTAAACCCAAAAATAACTTAATGGGGTTCTTTATACGAACGAGAATAATCACGGCACTGTTAACAAGCCAAGGGCAGACTGTCAGATGACAAGCCTGACGACACGATAAATATGTATGTTTACAAGTAACAACTAGTCAGCTCCAGGTAAGTTAACTGGACTGAAGTTTTTACTATGTACAGTTCCAACACAACATTTGTACGTTTCGAATCTCGTGAGTCCACAACCACTTCGTGATTCCTCCAACCACTCTACACTGTTTCCTTTTGATTCTAGGAATTCTACACGTTAGCGAGAGTGGGTATTGTGACGGGTTGGGAAAAAAATATAAAGTCTCATCATCAAAAATAATGCTACCCCTCCAGAAGCAAGGTTTACACTGGGCTCATACTCTTGACTCTACTTGTTCTTCAAGCTTTTGGTCTGTGTGTAGTGTTGAACGAGTTAAATTACCCACCCCTTCAGCCCTTTTCACTCGTACGTCCAGTTGATAAAAAGAGAGGAGTGAAGAAATAAAGAGAAAAACCTTGTTTGCCTCCAACTCAACTAAACTAATGGTACAATATCCTCGTCCCAATGCATGTGCTCTTCCACTCGTATTCCATTTGCCTAGTAATTCATTCTTATGTACCCTCTCCTGAGGTAATATGAAAGAGAGGCAGGCATCAACCCCATTGATTCTCCTTCTTGAATAATAATAATAATAACAACAACAACATTCACCACTCACTCAAAAGAAAATAATCCACGTGAAAATGTACTGTTCAAAAATTCTACTTCGTGTTGATACTCATGTGACTATTCCTCCGTCAGTGACGAGTGTGCAAAGTTATTAAGAGTTTACACGGACCGAATACTTGACTACTTTTAAAAGCCTTTCCCTCACCCTGTTCTCCTTAGATTATTATATGAAACGTGCAGGGTAATAATCATAAACATTGCTTTGAGCCCTGCACAATGGGATATACAATATGAGACGACTCCTATTATATTAAATGAGTCGAGGTGGCTGACGTTACTCAGTTACTGCCACCACCAAATTAAATAGCTAGATAGACTACCCCTGTTTTCTTATTACAGTGCGTGTGCAACAAGGACGAGGTCTGGGACCCAGAATTATATGTGATATTAATACTAATTTAATCCCCTCGGAGTCAAAGAACGTTTTCACTTGGGCTTGAGATACAGATATTTCTTTTGATCATCGCGATAATTGTATGTGCATCCTCCTTGTTCTCTTGTATCATCTTCCATACCACATTGCAAATAATATGAGAGGCGAGGGAAAAATTAGAATAAATGATTTCAACTCCATGCCAAAGTCCTTTACAAGCCAGACTCTCTCTCTCTCTCTGCCCTACCGTCAACTTTACTTTGATCTATCATAATTTACTCGAAGCTCATAAGCTCCTTATAAATACGCAATGGATCATCAATATAAATTTAATTTTTTTCCCATCGCAGTTGAATCCCTCGCACTCATGATATACTTCTGGTATTGTACATTTGATGTGCGTTAATAAGAACGCTCCAGTCAGTCTGATTAAGAATTATTAGACAACAAATAGCCTCTCAGGCAGGCAGACAACTTCCACTGGGAAATTAGTTTGACAGCAATAAAAACCAAGACGTTTTTAACTCCGGGGTTAAAGCAATATATGGTCATGGGGGAAGTGAAGATGAGATTTTTTTCTAAAATACAAATAAGCCTAAAAAAAATAAAACAAACAGTAATGAAACTACAGTCAAATTTGGGTAATCCTTTCTTTAGTACACTTCTCCTTGTACAGAGTTGAGTAAGTTGACAATGTATAATTATGTATTTATGTAGCTTCGTGGGATTTTTTGTCTTCTTGAAGCAATACAGATAAAAGGTTGAGTTGCTATGTGAGGGGCTTTTTACTACTGCAAATAGTCAAGTATTGTTGAGGATGGAGGGAAAGAGTTGCTGCCGAGTGCATTGTATTTAGATAAGAATTTAGCACAAGAATGTATGTTATAATGCATTCGATTAGTGTCATGTCCTCATGCGTTGAGTATTTTCCAATACAGCTTGAGAGAATGTGGAGAATTATTGTTTTTGATTCTGAGCTACAGGTTTTGAAGCAAGACAAATCTCGAAACCTGAAACTATAATTCATTTTTCCTGTCAGAATGTGAAACCTGAACTCTTATTTCCATTTAATTTGATCTCCTATGTCCACCTACAACCTCGAAGCAAATGACATTGATGACTAGAATAGCAAGTATTAGTTACTTATTTTACTAAGGGATTATTACTGGGAGTAAATAACAACAAGTAAAAAATCCGGCTAGGCTCACTAATTTACATTTTAAGTTTCCTCTTAATAATCTCCCAAGAGTTCGAGGAGGTGCTTTGACTTCATTATAAAATAATTATTGCGATCGTATATATCCGCAATGGAGATGTAAAAAAAATAAATTCCTATACTGCAGATGAAGTTATTCCGTTTACAAAATGTTCCCCATAAAATTTTATTCGTTGCCTCTTGGTCTGCTTTTTTTTTCCTTGATGTTTGGGCGCCGTAATAATATTTACTGTGTATGCTCTATAGGGAAATGAAACCAGCAGAAGCCCAATCATTCTCTCAACTACAAGGAGACATATATGTTCTTGAGTTGTAACGATGTGAAGATCACTCCAAATCATGATTAATTCCCGGATAATCCCAATCTTATAGGTACTAAACTACTGGTTATTTCCTTTACGAGCACTTGTAGCTACATATGTGAGGTTACCCGTTTAGTGAGTTGGACCTCGAGTAAAAGATTTCCCTGTTGAACTTGAATATCGAATTATTAGGGATTTATGGAGTCACAGTGAGTTTACAAGAATTTACAATAGTAATTACCAAATTAGAAAACACTGAATCTTCCAGGATCTTTTTCAAAAGGGTATTTACTAGTGTATTGGAACATTAGAAACATTAGAAAGCTCGTAATTGGAATGTTTATGACGTTGACTACGGACCTGAACAAGCACCAAGAACGTGATGATTATTTGGAAATATTTACGACCCCCCATAAATTATACATACAAGAGAGGAGAAGAGGAGTTCATAGATACGGACCTAATAGACTTGAGAGTATGAGTTGAAGATTATTGTCAAATACTGAATATACATTCTCAAGTAATATAGTACAAAACTCATACACCGAAAATTGCATCAGCCACTGAAATTCCAACTGAGAGACAAATGACATGCACATAAAGAAGGACTTTAGGGTCTTCAGTATATTAGGAAGTAAGTACACAGTTAAAAAGATTATGATTGCCATCGTTCGCCATTACTGGCATTGCTATACCACTACTGTTCCCGTGGAATGTCGTTGCCGTGAAGAGAAAGCTTTTTTCTCATTAAAATCAACTTATACTTAAACTTTAATCGTTCACTACAATTATCACACGGAATATTCAAAAATTTTACGAACTAAACTTGTTCTGAGTGCTAGTTATGATGTTCTCAACCCTCACCCTTTTTTTTCCCTCTCGAAGTTATTATTACATATGTATGTCCCTGAACAAAACCAAGTTCCACCATTCCTCATGCAGCTACTAGAAGCTCTACACCGTTAAATATTATAAGTAAAAGGTCTCAATCAAACGTGTGTCTTTTAACATTGCCACATTTTTCCCTACACTTCTGAATCCGCGTACAAATAAGCTTAATAGGTCAAACCTTTAATTTTTCCAATTCAAATATTTTTTAATGTTGGATCGCTGGTTACACAGGTTTTGCCGGAGGTCTCATGTCATTGGACGTTAACTTTTTTGAAATCTCAACAATGTTTTGGTGTCTCTCGTAAAGCCAGGAATTCACTCTGAAATTTCTGACATGTTCAATTTTTTGTACTCCTCATTCCACATCGTACATGTGTGTATTCAATAAAAGTCAACGAGTCATTCTAAGTCATGAAGGCTTGAGTATAGATATATTACTTCATAAGTACTCACTTATAACACTGGTGCTCAACAGGCTCACATATTTTAACTAGGATTAATAAGTACTCCATTCACGTAATATATGTATATATTCCGTGAGAGTGCATCCTAGCTCAACTGTACTTTGACTTAAGCTCCCTAAATGAGCACTCGTAAAAGCGATAGGATTTTTACCATAAAATACACTCAAATCTAGATGCACACGGGAACCTCAAATGGGAGGGAGCTTTATTGATGAAAAAATCAAATACAGTATTATACGACATCCCTCTTAGTTATCTTCCATTCCTTCCAGAAACAATTGAGTCCCGGCCAGTAATCCTTCCTTTCAAACAACAATAACTAAGAATATATACCTTTTAATAATTATTTCTAGCTTGCATAATTTCCTTACGTTGTGAAACATCAGGTTTTCATTCCAACATATGGTCTCTATTGGTATGCTCTTACATATGGAACATCACCGAAGGGTAAGTACATACTTATTTCAGCTGGCAACTTTGAGGAAACTCACGCCAAGGAAGCAATTCATTCACCTTCTTTGTTCATGTCTATTTTTTTGTACTTTTTCTGTGACTTATCCACCCAAGATTAACTCCTCAATAAACGTTTATCAGGAGGAGTCATCTAAATTTAAATGCATTTCCTTCCTGACTGCACTCATTGTCAGTTGCAGTCCGTACTATGTAAACGTAACAACGGGAAGACAAGAATGATTCTCAATTGCATATTTGATTTTACCAGAGAATTTTTTTCCATGACTTTAAAGGAAATTACAAGAGTCTTGAAACGAACAAGGCTCATCGTACACGCTTGCCTATCTGAAAATCTGCAAGCTCCGGACTTCTCCATCCCTTAGCCGTGCCGTTTCTTTGAACAGAGACTTGACGGGAAAGTGAAGCATCGTTCCGTCAATCAGCCCTGCACGTTTACATACGTTGCCCCGACATTAATTATTATGTTAGTATACAATTTACGACAGTATGATTTCGTATACGATAGTTTTGTAGTAAACAAACACACACAACAGCCCAGGTACATACATATGTAGGTATGGGTATATGCACAACATATTACATTTTCCCTGGTTTTTTCTCCCCTTTCAAGTTTGAATGTGGCTTTTGAAATTTAAATCCATGGAATAGTAAATTCTCTAAGAACATGTTGAGCAATGAGCATTGGCTGAGATAGCACATTGACACATAAATATTACAGATGAAAAAGTGCACACTAGACAAAAATTTACTTTTGTTCTCGAGAGTCTCAAACTAAAGTGTCTATAAAAATCATTCACCCCGTAGGATGGTTTCAGATGCAACAACCCCACAGAGTCAAAATCCACTCTTGAGCAAATTGCATCAACAGGGAGTGCAATAACATGAAAGAATAAAGATCAAATCAAAAGGAAGAGAATCTACTGAGCTATTTCTTGTTCTACTTCAACACTACAAACACTAAAGTCCATAGTCTCTCTTTTATTTTTACAACAGCAGCTGAAATCGGCACGATAAAAAAATGAAACTAGAAACTATTTTGCAAAACTGGATTTGCTAAGTAAAAGTTGATTGTGATTGAAGTTAGCAACACCCAAATGTTTAGTGGATTTATATGTACGGACTGCGGACTAGACGGCAAAGCTACAAAAATTTATTCCTTCTTTTTAATGGAAATTGTCTAACTTACTTTATTATCCTTCTGAAAATGCCAGTGGGCTCAGAATTTCGAAATGAAAACACACAAAATGTTCTCATATGGAAAGTAACACTTGAGTCGTTTCCCTTGCAGCTCCATCGTCTCAATTAACATCCTTAGGAAGCATCAAACAAGAATACAAATATTCTAGTTACATACCCCGTGTAAAAAACTTACTTAGCATTCGAGAGGCGGTAGATTGAATAAGTCGCGTGTTTAGGACTCAATGCTACATTTTTGAGGAACAAGTACCTACAGATAAGTATGTTATTGAGTCTTTGACGGTACAATACGCTATAGGTAATTATGTATACAAATACATTTATTTTACACACAAACACACATGTACCTAGATATTTGCCCTGTTGTAAGTAACGGGCTTCATTCTCCTCCTCCATTTGAGCTACTCCAGGAGTTCATCAATACGAACGTCAGATTCGGATTGTAAAAACATCATCTCATGCTTGTCATTAAATTAGGATTGATCCCAGAGCAATTATCGAGGAGTAAATATTTGCTGCGGTATGCTCTCAATCATAGGCGTGTTACAGAGGATACCTTTACATCATAATTTCTCAAGTGATTCTTCAAACTCAGGAGTGTTGTAAACAACATCTTCAAACATTGTAAATATCCAAATCTCATGAAAATGTGGAAAAACAGCTTTTTATTCCTTCCCCACACATTTTACTATGCACACAGTCCAGTGTTTGTTTCTTCACTTTCTGGGATTTACAATCATCATTTGGAAACAATAAACAATTGATTAAAATTCTAGGCAATTGTCAGAAATTCTCAAAGTTCATGGGGAGAATGGTACAAATGACTACGTGATTGTTTTCCAGAAGTCGGAGACTTCTCTTGCGCTCCGTTCTCAAGGAGTAACTCCGTACAGGGGTAAGGTGAACCATGCAGAGAGCAACGTGTAATTACTTATGTACATAAATGTTAGCTGGCAGCTCAGACGCATTGATACTGGCAGACAGACAAGTACTACAGCAATGATATCCGATTCAATTAAGCACGTTCAAACTGGTCCTTGATAACGAAAGGATAGGAAAAACAGTAGCCTTCAAGTTACACCAATCACATTTTAATTCAGAATTGCTTAAATATAGCAATGACTCTTTAAAAGAATACTAATTTTCATCAAAATCAAGTCTCACTACTATTTGACGAAAGACAGTGAACCATCTTTTCCCATTTGAGAGGTTCAAATACCGCTAACACCTATCTTAATGTGGTGGAGGTTGAGAGATGGGAATAACTTCCAAGGGACTTGGAAGGAATCGATAAAATATGCAGAACCATCATCACTGTCCACCCCGTTTCGCATGAGAAATTTGTCGAATTCAATGCTGCAATGCCTACTTGCGCTGCAAGTCTGTCAGGAGGCTGGGAAATTTCAAAGTAACAAGTTTATCTGCGAGCGTCTGGACATAACTCATGAGGGAAAAATACGGTCAGCTATTGTTTAATAACCGCTCAAGCGATTATTATAAATAACCAGAGATCATGGTTTGTGATAAGCCTAAGAAAAACAAGACAATCATGTCTTTCTTTGGTGTATGAATGCATACTTGAGGATGAAAAGTCATTCCTGAAAGTTCCCTTCCTCGGAGAACACACTCCAATACATATGCGATCTTGTATACCTACTTAAGTAAACACGTCGGGAAATTCTGACTAAAAAATCAACATGCATAGGTTCCAAGACAAGGGAGAGGACCAGGACTTGGGGATGCTACTGAAACCATTAAGACCAATCTGACATTTCATCTATTGTGGTATGAGAAGCTGTGTGAGAGAAGGTAGTCCAAAAGTCGTCCTTTATAACCCGTCAAATGACTTCGCTCCGTCCAAAAATGTTCAGGCATACCAAGAGCGGAAGACTACATCAGTATTTACATTAGTGCAGTAAAGAGGAACGCATCATAATGATGCAGAGTCTCGTCACGTTAAGTGAATCTTGGATATTTACAACTTTAAATGTAGCAAGCGCAGTCGAAAATCAAAGCAAATCAATGCTCGTACCATAACTTAAACACCCCTTCCTTTATCCTAGATGAATATTTACGTATGTAGCTGGGGAAGAGACAATGGTGAGTCAAAGTATACCCAGACTAATCAGTGATGATCAGATGGCTGTAAAGATTTGGGCATAGTTTTGGATGGATTGTATCTTTAAATGATATCTCCTGTAAAAATCCATGGAGTGGGTGCGCGGAGGAGACAAAAAAATTGAATAGTGTCGTTTGACAGAAACCAAGGTATTTCACATTTAACAGGGAGGATGTCTGTCATCCATGAAATGCACCCAAGACTCACGGTTAAATTGAAAACGTTAGTTTTATGCTCATGCTCTCCTTACGTGTGCGTCTTTCTACATCAGGTCGGGAGATTGGGAGGCTCGGAACACATGTTCATGAGTCACCCAACACATTACACTCACAACATGAGAAATTTAATGAAATTATGCTCGAACCTGAAACCTTTTATGGCCAACCTGTTCTCAGGATTTGAGTTCCCTACAGTGGTTATTCTGAGGTGAGTCTCTGAAAAAATGTTCCAGTTTTATGGAAACCACTAAAACTTACAAGTAATCTCCTACGACTTTTGGACCCTACACCGGAGGTCCTCTGAATTTCCAACGGTTTCTCAATTCTCAACGATCAACTGGAGTTAACAGTCCCACAACTACTGAGAGCTACTTTACACAATAACTACTGAGCTCTGAAATTTTGATTTTACACAATGGGTGTAAAAATAAACTATTGTACTATACAAACAATAACAAGATTAGATAACTATGAGAAGTATCACTACTATTAATTAGAGAGACAGCGTATGTACTCACAGTTACAGAAGCGATTCGCTCCGGAGGAGCCGCAGCGTTGACGGGATGTACGGAAGCGCTCGAAGAAATTCTTGAATGAGAGAGATTTCTACGTGAACCAGTGAATGTCGTTCGATTTCGTTCGACACAACGAAACAGTCAATGGTGACGATTGTGAGAAGAGGAGACAGAAATGAGAGTAGATGTGTACGCAAGATGAAAGTAAACTGAACGTAATGATAGTCATGAAGTGAGTTTTCTACCACAGGAAGCTCATCTTAAGCCCACCATATTCCAATTTTAGCAAACCACTCAGCGTGGCTTTTCCCCCGTTTTCGTCTCCTCCGAGAGAGTTACAAGTGACGATATTTTGGCACCGCTCTCGTGTCTTTTTGTCCCTTCAAATAGTTACTGCTCGCCTTAAAGTTCACGGTAAAAGGGTATATGCTCTCAACATTGTCTTTCATTAATAAACACGCTGCCGCTCCTCTCGCACCCATTACGTCGGTCTCCTTCCCCCTTTCTAGTGTCTTAATTCTTCCATAAAATGCCAGTTTTTAAACACAATATGCATCTCCTTGACTTTTCTTACCAACTAACAAGGCTTTTCTATTTGTCTCTAATTTCCATTCTGCTTTTCTTCTCAGATCGCGTTCAGAATGAGCCAGGCGGTATTGTATTGTTGGGAGTATAGACTGTGACACCGGTCGTTGTGGATTTCACGCAAACGTTTAATTACAAAAGGAAATCAGGGCCAAGGAGTCCTCAAACCTCTACTGAAATATAGGAGTCTTAACTATCTAATTGAAATTTTGTCGGGGCTTGTAATGCTCCTCATTGGAAATAAGTACAGGAGGAGTGCACAGGGAGTGAGAGAAACACGTTTTCCCCATCGACGGTTTCCTCAGCTTATTTTCTTAATAAATGCCCCGGAAAGAGCGGAAGCTAGAGCTCCACGATGCAAAATGTACGACTTCTGAAAATCAGAATTGTAATACATTCTGAGGAAATGACTGTCTAGGGAATGTTATTCTCCTGTGTGCATGTAGGAGAACTCCAAACCACCAGCGAAAATTATTTGACACAATACAAGGCGACGGGTTAGTCTCAAGTGGTAAATCGAATAGAGGAAACTTCCTAAAATTGGCAATTTCCCTACCCAGAAAAACTGTCCAGCAAATAGTGTATTCTCACCCTCCCGTATCTTTTGTCTGAAAGGTTTATTGGATACTGAAGACACTTAAAAATTGAAATGTTTGTGAGAACAGTTTATTTCGGAAGACTACTATACTACAACTAGACGGAGTAGTGGTGGATGGTGAGTCTGTAATAGACAAGTTTGGTATCATAAATTGTCTTACCCGGTTTTTCCCCGTGTAAAATATTTTTTACTTTTAGGCTTAAATTGCTCACTTTCGGAATTGTGCAAAACGTATACAGTATGGATTTTGAGGCAGTGAGTAATGATGTTGTCATGCTAACGGTACGCCAAAACATCATACATTTCACATGATTAGAACTTTCAATGAAATTTTCTACAGGACTTTTTGGAACAGAAAATGTCTAAAATGTTGTCTCTCAAGTTTACATTAATAAACATTTCTCTTCCCAATAAAATCAAGACGAGAGAAATGCCATGGTTTCTTGAATACTGCGTTCTAAATTTTGTAGTGCAAGTGCATTGCATACATACGAAGATCTTCCTTCCCTCACGACGTAACATCAATTTCCCTCTGGGAAACTGTAAGCAAAGTTAATACTTTGCGCTCAAAATAAGTGAGTGCATATACACACATACCGTCTGTTCCATTTGCCCCAGCACAGAAGGCTGTAAACAAGTTTTTGGTCCAGATTCAGCTTTACTGTGGTGTGTATCAAAGGTATTTATCTGCCAAGAGGTCGAAATTCCCTTTAAGTAGGTACGAATGGATCGTCATCAATTCTATCTTAGCAACGTCACGTTTCCACACTCATATCAACGCCAAGAATCCAAGAACAAAAGTCAGACTTGTTGCTGCGCTAATACCTCAACAAGTCAGTGATGAGACGTCGGGAGAGACAATAGACAATGCATAGACAGACCAGAGGTTTCAAGAGGAAAGAATTTCAAGAAATCTTCCGTAATTTAATCACTCACAATTAGCTTCCTTAATCAGCCGGAACTCTCATTAAATCATTGGCCTTTTCAAGGAAGGAAAACATTATTGCAACCAAATTCTAAATCTCCCAGAGGTAATAATTCATAGTTGGTGAACTGAGAAATAATTATGTTGAAAAAGAAAAGGCGAAAAGCATGTGTAGTTTTCCAAACTACGTATAAGGAAGGAAAGCATCCTATAAATTCAGCATACCAAAGACTCTAATTTTAGGAATGGGGAACCTTCTCTCCTATATGAAATGAGCGAGGATGCCTTTAGTTGTCGTTTGTTGTAGTCTCGTCATGCCTTCATTTGCTTCGTCTGAGAGTCAACCGAGTCTCTCTACTAATGACATGCAAAAATAGTGGCACTGAACCTCATCTCAACACTAAAACCATATAACATAGTGGCAAACAGACTACTCCCTCCTCTGATTCAAGAATGAATGAAATAACATCAGACAAAGTTCGTTCATGTGAGTAATACACGCACTTTCCCTGGTGTTTTTCTAACAGATATTGTCAACTTGTATGCACACTCCCTCCTAGTCTGACTATCGGCTTAGGCTATGCAGGCCCATCTCGTCTGATGCAGACTATGCCACTAGTTTACTCACGCTACTCCAAAAACTCCAACACACTTAAAGCATTCTTATATTTTTAGGCTTTCGTATTCCGTGTCACCATTAACAACAAGGAGAAAGACAAACGTTTACAACGTTCGAGCTTCTGTGTGAAATCATAACGTTTGCTTTAAACTTTACCAACAAGAAGGAGGAATGTACAAATCCAAGCACATTACCATGCAGACGCCATGCACGAGTAGATATAGTGAGTGAACTGCAACCGGGGAAGCCACTGTCTCCAACCCGCTGCATTTCCATAACCATGAGTCAATAAATCATAATAAAAAGGATAAATATTTCACATGCTAATTAAAAATTTTTTAAATTCCTAAAAATATTAAATCTCAACTCCCAGCCTGAAGGCTCACCCCGAGCAGTTAGCCACATGCTTGCTCATGTCGTCTTTCATAACAACCAGTGAGTCGAACTGCCTTCGTACTCCTCCAACCTTTATCTCTTAAAATGACTCCGCTGTAGGGGCATTTTTTTCGGAGGGAATTCTTACTATGCACTTATTATTTACGTCCTCTCATTTTTACCTCATTTGCCGTTCATAAATCTCCCCTGCATGCATTTAGTCTGGGTTATTTGATGAAAACATTGATTTCCTAAGTACCTGTCAGCATCAAGGCTGTTTCTAGTCCTTCCGCAGCATTTTGGAGTCAAAATTAATGCAAAGAATTATTCGACATGGAAAAGTAGATATTTATCATCCCAGGGCTGTCATCCTACACTCTCGATCCTTTCCATGGGATTTCCTACTTTATAAGATAAAATGTCTTTGTATGATGGAATAGATCCCTTGAAGTTCCCAATCAGTGATTTGAGGCGGGGAAACCCAAGAAAAAACAAATAGTGAGAATCCAATGATGCATTGTAAATTCCTTGCACACTTCTTTCGGCAATAAATTGTCAGAGTAACTACACTAGCCCTAACCTATGTGTGCCCTATGCAAATGCAAAATTCAGCTCGTGTTACTATTCTATGACAAAACGCTAAAAATATCTATTCCTCTAGGAAATATTTCATGTGCGTGTCTGTGCCTACGAAGAGCAAAACATTCCCAAGAATGCACGAATGCGCATAAATGCATACAAAAAAAATCCTCAATCTGCGAAGGGTTAATGGGAAAGTCCTGTAAAGAGCATCTTTTGAGATGTTGCAGTAACAGTATCAGTGAGATATAATAATTACAATGGGCGTAAATAAAGGCATAATGGAAGAGGTCATAATAGTCATATCGCACATCATTTATTGTCATCATCGTTCTCATCAAAACCTGTTTAAAACCTTGCTTCACAGCTTTTTTGATTTGCAAAATATTCATGCTGGACCAGTAAAAACAAACACATATTATTAAAGATCGTGATGTGAGAAATGCTTGGAAAGCCACAATTACAATGGCAAACCTTACCCGTATACTTACTCCATCAAAGGGTGTAAATTTCCAGTTTAATTTACAAGCTCACTGAAAGTACGTCAACTGGGTAGGAGGCCAATAACCCTTAATGTACAAGTAATTTAATTCAAATTCGTGATTCCCAAGGTTTATTAAGTTATACTTAATCCAAGCCAGTAGCAAGTAACCATTTCAGAGATAAACAGTTTTATCAATCCTGACGCTCTGGTGGTGGTGGGGAGTTAGTGTCAGGCCTGAAGCGTTGATTGGGGAAGTAATCTCCGTAGTATCTTTGAAAAATTTGTGAACTATCCGACCCTACAGGGAAGAATGAATGGAAGTAGGGTGAAACGTGTTCTCTAATGTTTGTTTGTAGATAATAAAAATTTACCTTTACGAGTAACAAATCTTGGAGTGTCGTCTGTGTATGCAAGGAACAGTGCATTTATTTGACCATGGGATGCCAATCGGTGAAGGTTCAGAATGTATGGGCTCAACACTTTAGTTCATGTGTAGATTTATAGGATTTGTCGCAATTAACTAAGGATGTAAAGTGTTCAGCGTCAGTGCTGAATTTCATGGGAAGAGATAATCGACAATGGTTTCTTTGATTTTTTCTCCCTTTAACGAAGATACATTTCTCATGAATCAAGCTCAGAAAGTATGTGCTGCTCATTTTATATTCATGTACTATTGTCAGTTCCTTAAATAAATACACATGCTGGTACTACTACCATGACAGTATGATGCAGAGCCAAGTGACAGCAAGTTCACTGAAATTGTGACAATATGTGTTAGATGCCATATCACCGAGGGTATGGCAGGGCAGGAGCTGGGGCAAAAAAAAAATCTGAGTCTGTGCAGTGACTGGATTTTAAAAAATGAAAACCAGGAATGGAAATAATAATAATTTTTTATAACTTCTTTATGAAACTTTTTTCTACCTAAGCTACTTCATTATGAAATATCCTTATAGCAGGGCCCGAGAGTCAGAGCTCCTCTACTTTGTGTACAATGGATGGCTCAAAGGACGCAGTGATGACTGTCTATACCCCGTCAATGTTATTTTTCCCTCGGAGATGCAGAGCAAATATAACCAAGATGATGGCAAAAACGTGTCTGAACTGAAACTTTTTACAACTCTTCCCCAAGTATTCAGGCTATGTTCAAATGAACTCCCAAAAAGTCTCAATGATTGTGTGTGTACATTGTTTCGTGCATTTATTTCAGCTATTTGCCGTCAAGACCGAAAGGCATGAATTCAACAAACGAGGAAATGTATCGATAACGAATTTTAAACAAAGACGAAAAAGCTTAAATTTCTATTTGAGTAATTGAATACATAGATGTTTCTTAATAGTACAGTAGAAGTAAATAGCCTTTTTCTTCGACTTCATACACATACATGGATAGCAAACCTATGAACACAACACACAATTTTGTATTTGTATACCTTCAAAAAACGTAGTACATAAGGACACAGACAGAATCCAACCACTCTGACACTGAGCGAGCTCTCAATATAGTAGAGACAGAAAGCTCTACCGTGTACGCTGTACCCGTGTACCTACTTATCCTCCCGCTGACAATGTCAAAGGATCAGGAATAATAACATATCCTCCATACGCATTAAGTCAAGTTCAATGTATTTCAGTTTCAAATATCAGTCTGTTAAGCAAGTAAGTATGCACTTTTGCTCAGAAATAAAGAGAAACAACTGAAGGGAACTCAAATGAAATAATTTCATGTGTAGTATACACGTACTACCAAAATGTATACTTTATCCATTGAATTAATACACTCTCAACTAATTTCATATAATTACACACTAGTAGAAGTACACAACCTCAAGAAATAAATAGTACGTATTGATGAGCAAGTAGTTGATACTTTGATTCTTTGCTCAGCATTCAATGATCATGCGAAAAGAATGGCACATCAGTACATAGATACAAGAATGGACCCCATTGGGTTACAGTTTGACAGCTCCTGATGATAGGAGCGCTGACCACCGGTACACATCCCAAATGTCCATGAAGGATTCAGGCAGTGGCTCATTAATTACAAACGAGGACCCTCCCTGATGACTTCAGATTTGTGACAGTTACCCGCGCGCGCAATCTACTATTTTTTTATTGATTTATGAGTGATTCTATTCCACTCGTAATGTTTCGAGGTCCAATCTGTAATGGCAAGAGCATCAAAGTTTTTGAGATTTGTCGTCCGTTTTTGTGCCATTGTCTCTTAAATTTTTATATTTCCTTTTTTATAAATGGAGCTTTGCTGATGAGCTGGCGAGTTGTGTGAGGACCGCTCACATGATAGCTGTAATGATAGTGGAGGTCTTGAGACATCTTCAAACTTGACTTGCAACGGAATTGGTGCATTCATTGACTTGAATGGTAGGAAGTTGCCTGGAACGACACAAGGAAAGAGATGTGAAACAAGCCGTAAATCGACAGACTTTATGACAGGTTAAAAGTTGAGGAGGGAAATAAAATAAATGTTTGGAGATACCCTACCGGTTTCGGGGGAGTAGTTCCTTAAATAATGGATAATTGACGCGTTTGTAGGGCAGTTCTCAATTTGTTTGGTTGGGGAGAAGGAAGATGAAACAGATGGAAGGGTTCATGATATTATGAAATATGACAAAAAGAATGAGCTCCTCACCGACAACTGACGGGGAGAGCCGTGACAACATGCGTCTCCGAAACGTTCTCACAGGAAGGAAGATCTTCTTCAAGACAGGGGGCAAATGGAGTGGGCGGAGCTGGGAAGCAAGCAATGTCACCGGTGCCCGATAGGGAGACAATCGAACCAAAAGGTTCGTCACTTCGAGTTCGTATAAGGCAGTTGGGATCTAGTGGGGCGATAACTCGACTCCTAAAATGCACAGATCGTTGCGTCACAACATAGCACCCATCTTTCATGATTTTACTTGTATTAGTTACCAGTTCCGATATGAACCTGTCGTGTATTTATAACTTGGGCCTCTTCATAAGAACAAGACATTGACAGTCCCGAAGAAAATACATATGTTATGTCAATGTCAGGTATAACATTGTGTATGCACCCAGCGTCGAGTTTTAAAATAGCTAACTTGCCTGATGAAAGAAGGAGAAGCGATGATTGGAATAGGAAGTGATGGTCGTAACGATAAACTTGCTTTGCGGTATGGAGCACTCTCATTGAAATCCGTACTCCCTTCAGTCTCTAATTCCTTTGAGATTCCATTGAGCTTATCAACTTGACACGATTCTGGACTACATGGATGGAGCCGTGAGCTCATTGAACCACTATCAGGAACACCAGACAGCTTGCCGTCCATAAAGAAGCCGACTGGGACCGCCTGGGAGAATTGGAAAAAAGTAATTCGTACGTCAGAGGCCTACTTTGTCGTAAATACTTTCCTCTCGGAGTATCTTCATCCGAAACTTGCCCAATAAATTTGATACCTCTAATGTGACAACAATCCTTAACATTCTAGTTTTTTTTTCAAATTTATTGCAACATTCGAATCAGGGATACACATCCTACCATCATTCCATTCAAATCCTACATACTCATTGACACAGAGGTTCACAACTACTGTATACACACAACACCGAAGGCATACCTGGGCAATTGTAGGAAGAGTTTTCCGTCGGTCGGAGAAAAAGTTGGGATTAAAAAATGACTCTCTCCTACTGGATTGTGATGATGGGGTCCCACCTCGATTGTAAAAATTCGAATCTTGAATGTTTGCAAATGCGCTGAAGTAATCTTGCGTTTCAGGGGTAAGTGGCGGAGGGGTTTGTAATGAGAAATGATTCATCTGCCGTTTGGCCTCTTGATTGACTTTCCATCCCACAATAGTTAAACCTACTCCAACCAGTATAAGCGTCGAGCCAATTACAACAAATAACGGTCCGGCCACTTTCCCTTCTCCTCTTGGTGTTGGCTATGGAGCATAAAAACATTAATTTCTATACAACTTTCCACCAAATTACTCAACATGATTTCTTGTCCGTTTATATGCCCAGCCCTTGAAACTTCCTAAGCAAAGTAAGCATACACATGGAGTGCTCAGCATCTACTACTCACTCACCAGTGAAAGAAGACATGGTAGCATATGTGTATAAATTGCATGACAAAACCTCATTAAGAATCATTTGATTTGCACCAGGTATCTATACCCTTCAATCCAGCTATCGCACGCTGCTTTCATAATACACACCTTAAAACAGAATGCATTAAAGTTTGGCGTACTCACTGGACACTGGATGTGATTTGTATGCACGAGTCAATACCATCGTGGATTTTAAAGCCTATAATGAACAGGTTGCATGAATGGAGCAAGAAGTATTTGTAAGCGAGCAAAAAAACAGCAAAACGAGTTCTAGCAATGAAATGTCTACTGATTTTTAGGATTGAAATTTCTAACACACCCAGTACATCAGAATGGTCAATTTTACTTGATTATAACGTTTCATGCTATTATTAGAATGTGAGCTGTTCAATAACGCTCGTAAAATAGTGACTAATGATGCACCTGCTTGCACGTAATTCATGTCATGGGTCCGAAAATTCTGACCAATGTAAAGCCTGAGAAGAATAATTTCTCTATGGGATTTTGTGAGCCATACACGTACTTTTTTCCTGACGAGCTGATACTTCTTGTTTCACGAGGTAAACAAAAATGTATTATAAGACCCGACCTCGGCCTGCCAACTGCACGAGATTCCTAATTATTAACTCCGTTACCAGTAACTTTGATGCAAAAGAGGAATGCAAATATAAATACTACATGCCATCTACGAAGGCACGTGTTGGAGGGCTTCAGTTGCACACGAAATTTTCCAAGGTGTACACATACACTGCATGAAACAGAACAGATTCCAGGGAGTTTCATCGGAAAAAGTCCTATTAAAATTTCATGAATCCTGGCTGGATTGGTACTGATACTGGAATTAATAATTTACTTTCTCCTCTCCGCTTTAAAAAAAAACGCCATGAGAGAATATTCTCAGCAGGTGCTTTGGAGGCAGCTGCGTTCTTATGATATGCCTAATAAAGAGCGAAATTCCTATACATCTCCTTTATTGTCATATGAGGCCTATAAGTGCAAGCCCCTCAAATCATTGTATCCTGTCCCAGTTAAATATTTAATTCCCGCATTGAGGAGACTCTTGTGTCGTGAAGAGCCTGTTGGCTCCTAATCACGCAATCAGTATCCCAATGTAGTTGTTCCTACTCATTCTCCTGGAAGGTGCAAAAATACGTCAAGAATTTACAGATAAAAATTTCATCAGTACAGCTGAGGCTTCGATCCTAGACTGCTATTTGGCAGTATCTATTTCTACTACTGCAGGGAACTGCATAAGAATGTTTGCGTCATAGGAGATACAGCAAAGGTGGGAAGAGTATCCCCTAAAATAGTTATGCATACTGAAAGTCAGGATTTACAATGACAGATGAGAGTTAAATAAACGCGGAAGATCAGCCTGTAACTGCGAGGCTTATTTTCATAAATATAATTCTAAGTAGGTAAAATGGCTAAATAGTAACTCATCGAAAGAAAAACCACTCAAATCTCCGGGGTGGTTAGACAAGCATCTAGACGAACACGACAGAAGTGTTTCTCCCTACAGTTGTA
Organism: Allacma fusca; assembly: GCA_947179485.1. Lineage (NCBI taxonomy): Eukaryota > Metazoa > Arthropoda > Collembola > Symphypleona > Sminthuridae > Allacma > Allacma fusca. The sequence continues at coordinate 27,544,012 of OX359249.1, read as the reverse complement.
CTATCGCTACTGTTAATCCATTTATGCCGAAAAAACTCACGTCAGGAGACGGCACGTCCGACTTGCTCTTGTAAGCCAAAGTGGTAAGAACAGCTCCAGCCAGAAGGAAGAAGAATCCAAAAATTAAAACGATATGATGACAATTGGCAGCGAGTGCCAAACCACCAATTCTTAAACTCCCTTCATCTCGCTCAGCTTTGACGCGGAGCTTGAGGCATCGGCCGAAACCCAAATTGATTCTGGTTCCATTGTGGAGGCCGCAACCTAAAAAATGAATCAAAAACCATTGAGTATGGGGGATTGGCAATCACTTGAGTTCATTAGTAGACTGTCAGACTCAAAAAAGAGGAAGATGAACCGTTGTACAAGAGTTAGGAACTATAAGTTACCGGATCATGAGTACTTGTACTGTGCATTCTGCAGTGAAATTTTGTCTGCATTTTTATTGCGCGACACAACCCAGAACATAATACAGTCTCATGCAGGAGCTTACCCAGCTCAATGCACTTGTAATTAGAGGACGTGATTGCAGCTAGTCTCACAAGCACATTGTACTGAGCATATAAGGCCAGTATTATGTTTACAGCTGGATAAAAACAAGTCTGGCAGAAACCCGCTTTTAGGCAGACTGACTTAGACTGTATCAAGAGAGTAAACTACTCTGTCAACGTTGAGATTTTATGAGCCCCAGATTTTTACGACAAATTCAGTGCATGCATGGCTACATTACAATGAAGGCAAGAAACCCAGTTCTACATTGGCAGAGTTCTTGGAAGGAAAGGGATAATAAATTAGTAAACGCTACGGGCAAATATAATCCAAGTAGATATTTGCAATGGATTTGGATACACAGTTACGTCCCTATGTATAGGGATAGTGAAACTCCGACTGGCTATCAAAGATTACGATTAACTTAAATACATGCAATTTTTATCTCGCAGGGATTCATAAAATCTTTCTTTGTTGAACTTTTTGATAGTTGAAGTTCAATGCCACTTGACCATCAAGCAACGGAAGCTTTTGAAGGACTGATGCTGACAAAGTAAGTAATACTGTAACTTTGAGTAGGAATTAAAAATATGACAACTACTTTCTTTCTCATATCATATTCCAGTACTACTGCAGACTTTACATACAAAAAAGATTCAAAAATGTTTGATGCTTTATTCCGTGATCACTACTTACTCTCAATAGTGGCAGTGTTTTGAAAAACGCTCCCGTGAATACTGTTTTCTTCGTTCAGTTTGGAGAACCCTCGTCTATCATCTCCCATCCCGGACTGGAAATCAAGACAAGAATAAATCACTGGTTCAATTTAATGTGACCACCATTGTGAGACACCAGGTATGAGGTAGGTAGCCGTCCACGGAAGAAAGTCTTCACTAAAAATCCTCGTATCAACATTTGGCATCCTTTAACAGGCAAAGTAAGCTCCGAATTTCACTCACAAAATGATGATATGAACACTGGATGAAATACTTGTTTCTGTCTGTTTATTATTCTCTCTAATTTTTGGTTATCCAAGTTTGGCATTTACCAAGCTCGTTGACTAGTCCAGAGGAACATGCACCGAAAAATGCGGTAGAGTAACTAACAGCACCCGAAGATTTCTACAGCAATTAATAGAAAGTTCCTACCACCCAACCGGAGAATAATACGGTTGGAAGTCCAGTGGGCTACTCATTTAGTTGACGACTCTACTTGTATGAGAAAGAAACTGATTTTTGATACATGAGGAGCTCCAAGTTTGGAAATGTCGAGGGTTGATCCCGAAGTTATCGATCCACGCCATGTATTTAGCTCTTGCTTATAGTTTGTACACACATATGTATGACTGCCCGTTAAGGCCACTTTCCCCTGGTGTTGCGACCATATTGCACATGAGTGTACATGGTAACCGAGCCGCATTCTATACACGCTTCTGTATTATGCATTTCCTTCCAAGTACTCCTTTCTCCACTTTCCTATACCCGCTTCAGTTGACGGCATTCGCATTCCATCCGAGCTTCCAGGAGCGCGAGAACTTCCAGTATTTTCCTTAAACTATAACTAAAAACCCTGTGATATAAATTTCAGCCTTGCTTTGTGTTTATCTCGTGTTTCCCATTTCACCGTTTTTGCGAGAGCATGGAATTGTTGCATGCTTGCGTCGCTCTGCAATGCATGTCTATCAACTCATGGTAACGTTTGCTTGATTACTGAACCCTGTAACTCTGTATGAACTCTACTTATCTTTATAATGATGGGGGAATTCGTGCATATCGAGGAGCATATGAATAAATTAATAGGTGCAAATTACTCCTAAACGGCTTCAAGAGCACTAATACTTAAGAACTCATATTGAAACATATGCTTACTAATATTCCCTCAGGGGACATAAAACGGCTCAACTTGAGAAACTTTTGGCATATAAAATGACTGATTGAAGAGCTTAAATATATGTAAATGTCACCATTTGCTATCAACGCAAGGTCGTAATTGTACTCTAGAAATTTGCATTTCTTTTCCTCTGTGAATAACTGCAGGAAGTTTGCTGAGTACACAGTTTAAGTAAAGGGAATGTTATATAAGAAACGGGTTTATTGCATTTTAAATGTAATGTAATAACTAAACTTTTCCATGCTGCCTTGTAAGTTTTGCGGTAAGGAGCCTCAAGGAAATACAACGTGTTCTACTGGGAGAAAGCTATTACAGATAATGGGGCTTAATGGCATTTTAATCCTCTTGTTGTCTCGGGGACTATAGATAAAAGCTGGACGTATTTTGAAAAAGTAATAAATGTAGAGTTAGCAGGCACTCCGTCCAAAGATGGTGGCCTGAGTGGTGGCAAAAATGATTATAAATAAACGATACAGAGCAATTCTTTATTCGTATGTAAACACGTAAAAAATGTAGTGCCTTCACTTCTGTCGACATATATGTACAATTATGGGCACATATTTAGAATTTCGTGGTTTTCAACGACTTTTCTCCTCTAAAATACTTTATTGTTCTCTTACAATTATTCCTATATTCGTAAGTAATTTTTACATTGACTGTCTCTCCCAGGCTTTTCTCGGTGGGACAATGTCCCACCTATCATCCGTTTCCGGAATGCCTGGGAGTGATGAAAGATACTGAACTTGAATGTCATAGAAAAGCGAGACGGAGAGTGAGAGCCAGATAGATAAAGTCAGAAAACTTGTATGCCATACATACCTACGTATGTATGTGTATGTATGTATGTGACTCTGTGAAGCGGTTCCTTTCGGGGCACTTTGATAATCTTACGGGGAAAAATAGAACCATGTTCCGGGAGAGAAGATTAAAATTTTCAGTCATACAAATGTAATGGTGCGCATATGGACTTCAATGGATGCAAATTTTATTAAGAGCTCAGACTTTTATACAGGTGATCCTGGTTCAGAAGGTGAATCGGAGCGTGAATTCGTCGACTTCAGTTCAACTAAACTTTTGAAATCAATCAGTTTCAATGTAGAATCGATAATGTACTATGCTTATTCATAGCACGATTTGCAACTCAACATGCAGTAAAGCCGTTTCGGATAACTTCTAGCATTTCGAATTCGAAAGTACAAGAAATCCTATGTACATAATGAAAAGTAGCTCTCTTTTAGTTTTTTAGTAAAATTTTTGTATTTTCATAAGAACAGATTTGTGCAATTTATTAGGATATGGTTTTCTAAATCAGAATCTTATTGTTAGTAATAATTTATTATATTCTCATTTAGAAAGTAAGTTTAATACTAGTATATTATAAGTGCAGAATAAGGAAGCGTCAATTAATGACCAACCAAAAATTTCAAATTTGGGACCCATTGATACATATATCATCTTGTTTCATCAAATCCACTTGTGAGGAAGTCATCCCAATAGATGAATCAGTATTTCCAAATCAAAACTTTTCCTGAAAGGTTTATCAAAAAGAGATTTTCGATCAAAATTTCAACACTTTCAAATTAAGCTATGTTCCACTTAAACCAATCTGACAATGAGTCATATTTTTTTAGATATAATTATGTACATAGCCACACACATACAAATTAAGACTATACAAATTACAAAAAACACAAATACAGCAATAGCAAAAAAAACTAAAGTGTACTGGTACTCATCATTTGTATTATACTTTATGATGTCTTCACAAATGAATCCAACAAATATGTCAAAAGGCGTCTATAGTTAATTACATTGTTGTTGTCTCACTAGTCGTCTTCGCATCAAACTAGGTCACTGCTCCTGTTACGAATTTGCCTTCAAATAAAGTTGCATAAAGAATATATTCGTAAAAATTCAATACTTTTTGGACTTACATTGTAAACACTGAAGTTTCTTTAAGAACGAGTGGACAAGAATTGTTTCTAATGCTCGCTGTTATATTAATCAATAAATAACCAATAATCCATTCATGATACATAAGTTTAGGAGGTTTTGACACAAAGATTTCTGTACAACATATTGTCCAGTTTTTAAAATCCGGTTCAATGATGATGGAAAATGATGATGTCATACACATCACAAGTCCACGATCCTGCCACTTGCGGCTCATCACAGTTTAAATCACCCACTCATGTAACGTCACATTATTTATGGACGGTTCCTAATTGCAATTCAGCAATCATAGACCATGCCATGCAAGAACATTGTATAGTACAGATATTTTTAAAAAATATTTCACAAATATTGGATCATTATGGCAGTTTTATTGAGACAACGTATAAATATGGAGATTCAAAATCTGTAATCAGGGGTGGCTTACGCAGAAATTCTGATTTCATCAGGACTGTCCTGATCTTAGATAGCAATGTAATGAGCTCGCGTTTGGTTTTGATTTCATGTCAGCTAGTACGAACATTGCTGTTTGCTACAATTCTGGTGAAATGAAGCAACAACCTGATAATGTTGAAAAACATCAATTTGCTCCAAAATAATGACAGAAAGTATAACGGGTCATGATGCGGAAGTTCCTTAGCACAAATTTTCCATTACAATACAAATAACACATATGCGGCAAATCAATCGGAACCAATTTTTAACTGAATACAGTAATTTTCCCAGTATATTTTAAAAAACACGACCCTTACCATGACCCAAAATATACTAAAATTTGATGTTTGACCTCATTTAAGGGTCCTGATTTTAGGATTCTGAAAATTTAGAGGCGAAACGCATTTTCCCGAACGAATGGTGGATACTTTAATTTTACGTAAATACTCTTCTTAAAATCTAGAATTTTGACCATTATTTTAACGACTATTTACATACAATTACAGCTGTTGTACCTCCCGGTCTCTTCTCGAGGGGTTTATTATACAAGTTCCGCCTCTGCTGATTATAATAATTTTTAATACTTTGTGCAAGAGAAAATTATTTGGCAAGAAGTGTCCCATTTTGTTCTCATTTTTTATGCTGTTTAATCAGTAACACTATTGAATTGAATGATTTTCCGAAGTCATTATGTTGTTATTAAAGTTAGAGTTATGTACTTGCTGTAAGCCATAGGGGAATGAGCGTGAAGACTTGATGCAAATGAACATTTTTAAATACACGACCACATGTAGCTAACACATCCATTGTTTGAAATATCTGTATACTATTTGAATTGTAGATGCATATGTATAACAGATTCATGTGGATAATATATGTGCACAAATTATTAAGGGAACGCCGACTGTGTTCTGTAATTGATGGTGTGCATAGAGTACTAAAAAAATATAGGTGACAAAAAATTATGGAGAGAATAAATAGAAAAATTCAGTTGAGTTAATTCCCGAAAATGAGCATTAAACCTCGAGCTTCAGACTTCCTATAATAATATTTTGTAGTAGGTATAAATTCAGTTTTATGGCAGAACATCTATGAGCTCGGAGAATTGAAAGATAGATAGTTACAGTATGATACAGCTTGCTATCGAACGAAACGTTTTCCCACACGAAAATTGTCTCCTATTATCCAACCATAAGAAAAAGTAATAGACGTCTTCAAATTTGTGAGATTGGTGGTTCATTTTGACGATTTTATGGAGTCATTATTTCTTATTTTTCACTTCTCACTGATACTGTACGTTTTGGGGTTATGGAAGTTGAGTGTATGTGTGTCACTAAAACAGTTAATGTTTGATTCAGTTGCTGGTGTCTTCCCTTGATTTGACCAAATTTCAATTCATTACTTCAATTTCACAAATTATATTTAATAGGAATACAATTACCGTTTCAATATATTTTCTGTATACATAAAATAACATTTCGTTGCAACGCTTCTTACTTCATCTACTGATTACTACTTCTTCATATGTACTGTATTGTTCAATGTTGATTTGGAGTTCATTGTATTAATTTACTACTTTTCCCATATTTAGTATTTGCTATCAATTTAAAATTTTTAGTTTGGCAGCAGCGTATTCACAGCGCAATCTGCAATACGTCTTCATCCTGAGTGAAACATAAATGTCAATGCTGTGTAGGTTTGTTGCCTGTACATGTGCACCCTAGCATATTTATTGTTATATTAATTTATTTACCTTAAATGCTCAAACAGAGATGAATAATTATTTTCATTCAGAAAAGTTTCAAGTGTCACTGACAATACAAAATAAAATTCATATGTAATAATAATACTAAAATATTTATGTTGTCCCAAATACCATGCCAAAATGACTGAAAATCAAAGACAACCAACAGGAGTTAGATAGATCCGACAGAGTTTGTCTTCAAACTGGCCAAAAAGATACTAATAAAAAACTGGAAAGTGTATACTCTTGTTTGATTCCAGTACTGCCTCAGTCGTTGACATCAAACAGTGTTCGACATGAATTCAGCATTTCTTTAAGCACTGGTAAGTTAATTAACTTTCAAAACCGTCATTATTGATATTTCAGTATTTCTCCAGATGCAGTATCTATGTATGTATATATAAAATAGGCTTCAGTTGCAATTTTTAAAACAATTTATCGACGGTTAAGATGCAAAATGGCCTAGATGCATTCTCGATTACAAGCAAAATGGTCTACATGCTGTTTCAATTTCAATATATCTGTAGGTAAAGTGGTCTGCTTACATTGAAATTTAAAAGCAAATAATTATATGTAGTTTTCACTAAAATCGAAACGGTCTACATGCATGATATGTTTTACAATGCGTCTGCACATAGTTAATTTTGATTTTAGTGAAGACTGCATTTAAACCATTTTGTTTTTAGTCGAAGACCATTTTGCCCTTCAATGACACTGACGATATATTTGACATATGTACAACCAGACTTCAGAGAAATTTGAATAGACGGGAAAGTACATATTTCCTCTATGCGTAAAATATCAGTTTATTCTTCCCCCATATTATTCCCGAATACACATAATGTACGATTTCCGGAAATAAATGTCAATAACAATGTTCATATTCAGTGTTCCATGACAGGTCTGATATTCAAACAATTACATTATATTATGCAATATGCAATACCAATGACTAGAAATCTTGAAGTTCTCTGAGACCCTCGCGAGGACTCAGACCTAAACTTGGTGAAAATTGTATGCTATGTACATATAATAACTAAATAGTTTTACGTACCTTGTAAAGGCTTAATCTTCATAATTACTTGCATAATCATTATAGAAGTAAGCGTAGTAACTCGGGAGTTAATCAAGCGTTAAATAGTAACTATTACTACTTGTAATTTTTGAAGTCATAAAATTATTTTTACACCCCCACGCACCTGTTTTTACTTGAATCATACGGTTATTCTCTTGCCTTTACATTGCAGATTGAAGCATAATATACATATGACAACAACGTGATAGTAAGAATGTAATATTGCAGACGCAGACCTTGTTCGAAATTTTATTTACTAATGAGCTTAAAAATCCAAACTCATCTTAATCATATTTTTTAGCATTATTTCCCTATTTGTTTACACAGCAATTGCCTATGCCATTGGTCTAAATCCTGATAATAAAGAATCCTCGTGATAACTAGAATTTATTAGCACTTTACATGGTATTCTTTTGGTCAAATTTTGGCTTTCAACGAAAACCCCTCGGATCAATGTTTTGGAATTTTATCTACAACCAGTATGTCGCGTATTGAAAACTTACACCTTCTTTATTAATTTTTACGACGAACAAAAGAGATAGCTATACAAAGAGTTGGAGATACCAAACTGAATATCTCCAGATCCAGAACTCATATCTCACAATAGTATGCGCACTTTTCGCTCTTTTCTTTCAACAGAAAAAATTCTATAAGGGATGAATAATTTATCAGCTCGTTCATTATACAGAATTTTTAAGCATTTATTTTTCCTGATAACAACAGACATCGAAAAATCATATCTTATCTTATTCTCATGCATATAGTTATGTTTTGATACGCCTTCTATTTCAACTTGTTTAAAACCGATAAGAAAACATTAGCAAGAACCAACGAAATCATAATACCATAGCTATCGATAAGGTCTACGTATTAATCTTTCGTAAAAGGGGGATGTACAGTCGGATGATTACTGAAAAATCGGACAAGATTTTCGCCCTGCGCCAAGAGTGCGAGTTCATCGTCGTTTAAGAGTTTCTTTTTCTAGTTCATTTTTTGTTAAAAACCAGGTTGAGACACGTTAAGTTATTTTGTAGCAGCAGTTTTTATAGTGGGTACTTACAACAAACTGACAATCCCGAAAGAATTTTTAACACGTAGTAACAATGCTGTAATCGAAGATAATGTGCAATAGCTGAAATACAATAGACTGGCCCAACTTTGTCATAATATTTTCCAATGAAAGCACTCACATTTTGGTTTAAAAATACTAACACAGATTTGATTTACAGTAGTTCACACAAAATTAATTTTGTATTTACAACAGACAATTCCTCATCAAAATAAATTCTCATTAATTTTCAATTGTCCCCAAACCAATATAAATTCGTCTGTCCACATCAACCAAAGCTAGTGACTTCTATTGGAACGCTTTATATCATCTACCGACTAGACTGATCGGCCTTCAGATTAATATTTAATGACCTCATTTCCTCCATAAGTACTTCCTGCAATCGGTTCCCTCAGAACTTTATTTTACAAGCAGAAGTGTAAAATCACTTCAGGATTTCAAGTCCTTATTAACCTTTCCTCAATCTTCAACTATAGGAAGTTTGAAGAAGCTCAAGCATTTCCTAAAACAAAGCATTTATTTCAACCGTTGTTGACCAGCTTCATTGTGCTGTTCTTAAGAACCATACTCATAAATCATTATTGAAGACGCCAAATAAAATTCCATTAAAAACAACTTGATCTGCCGGGAGCACTAAAATCAAAATAATTCCCATGCATTTCAAACTACATAAATTTGTATCCATGAATCTACACTCAGAACAACATTTACTTTATTAGTAAAAAAAAAATGAATCAGGTTCTTCCTATACAAGGTACTTATTCCCCCTAATTCTGATCAAAACCCCTAAATTCCTAATTTCGCAACTTTTCCCACAAGCTCCCGGTCTCAAATGCTACCATACCGAAACCTTCCTTTCCCCTCCAAATAAACGCAACTTCCATAAAAATTTCCATCCAAATCATTTAAAAATCGACAACCCATGAGCTCCAGGTTTCACGGCTTTTTTAAAAGGACGCTTATAAAAACGCACGTTTGAAAGGACGCAATTTAAATGACAGATCTGTCAGCCGTAAGCCCCAACAAGAATGCTCTTACATAATCTTCACAATTACTGTCTACCATATACGGTCAGAACCTATAACTTGTTATATTTTGGTTGAGGCTTACAAAAGTGACAACCCACATCAACATCAGCATCTCATCTTAACATTTTGACCAATAGCCTTTACTATGCAGAGGTCCATGCGTATAATCCAACATGCTCTCAAACCTACTTCAAGTTTTGAGTGAGAAATTTACTTCCCAAAACTAGTAAATATTAGTGCGAAACTAATAATAAAAGGAACAATAATATTAAGATGATGAAATTGTAGTAGTGTCTCCTGGAAATGGACTTTGAAGTTTTTCAAGGATAGATATTAAAAGCTGTGATGAGGACAGGACACAGGACAGAGTGGATTGTGCTGTGGTTTGTTTACATATGGGAAGTTGATTGTGAGGGAGGAGGTGAGTGAGGACATGTAATTGGTTAAGTGTGGACTGTGGAATTGATGAGAGACATAGAAATGTGGAGGTGCATTTAATATTCTCTATGGAGGTGAGTATTAAAGGGAATTAGAGTACGATGCTCAAAGAAGATGATTTAACATTGAGTGTTGGCGCTGAGGAGATTTGAAAAGGGAAAGGTTGGGGTTGTGATTGGTGGGGAGAAGGTGGAGGGAGGAGGATGAAGAAGCGTAGAGCCACACCTACGGTGGTGCTATGGAGCAGCGGTCCTACAATATAGATAACATAACTTTACAATAGTGGATCCCAATCCCAACCCTGCCGTCCGTTGCTGCTACATCGGATTTGTGGCATCCTTCCGAAATGGAGGAAGATTCCAGCAGGACAATATCTTATCAGGATGCATCAAAATCGTCAACAGAAGAAAATATTAGACCGAATCCAGCCCTGCCTTCACCTTCAAGATCTCCTTCAGCTGACAATTTGTTCAGTAAGTTAATTTAGTTGGAATTAAGGGGTTTAGTGTCCAGACTTGCTGAGTTGACCAAGTTAAAAGTTGTGAGAGGCTCGATAGGTGGAAATAGGAAATAACAGTATGAAATTGTTATTGTTGACATTTTAGCTAGTTTACCCGCACCCGCAAATGTGGTGGGTGCTTCCCGAACTCACAACTCACAAGATTCAGCTGACTCTGGCCTTGGAATGGAAATTTCAGTTCTTCAACCACCGCAGGTTGGTGGAGGGAAACCAATGCATTTCAAGAGAGGCCCTGGAAGACCCCGAAAGGATGGTGCTGGTAAAAGTCCCAAACCGGTCGTCAGTCAGAAAATAAAAAAGCTAACAGGGTAAGGTTAATTGCCCGGGGTTTCTATTTAGTAAATTGTAAGGAGGAAGGGGAGAGAGAGAGAGGGAGAGAGATGTGAGTGTGAGAGGCAGCTGGGTAAATTTTGATGGGATGAGTTGTGCCTTGCACGAAAGTGATGGACTGCTTCGAGAGTGACCATTTGAGTTTCTGGAATAGGTTATTCATGCCAACTGGAGGACGCGGAATCCGGGGAAGGAAGAAAATGGATGGAGGCCCATTTGTTGGCGGGACCAATAGTGTATCTGGTACTTTAGGAGATCTAAATGTTATCAATCATGAATCACCTCCAAGGTTCTTGATGACGGAAGATACTGCTGAATCAGATACGAGTAGTGTTGCTTCGTCATTCGAAAAAAATAATGAAGATTTTACTTTGTTTCCGGAACAGTGGTTAGTAGAAGATAAATTATGTTTAAATGACAGGGGGGACGGAGTGTTTAAAGTGCTTTCATTTCCGATTTGTAGGCCGGGAAAATTATGTGCATTGTGCAATTTGGGAGAGAGAAGTATGTTGGGCCAGGGTGAATTAATACGGTTAGAGATTCCTATTGGGTTTGATCCCCAAAGTGTGTCAAGAGGGCTGAGTACATCTTTTAAAAATGAAAAAGACAATTCCAGTGACAGGAGTCCTAAGCCTAATTTCTCTTCCCGTCGTTCCAAGGGTGTTAAAATTAAGTAAGTGTTGTGAATATTTTGTGATAGTACTAGAATTTTTATGCGGTGGTAATTTAAGGTACTAATTTTATTGTGAAAAATGGACATTTTAGGAGACTGACATCTCAAGGAAGCCTGGAAAGCATGAACGAACCAGTTGATGAAGTTGTAGGTTTTGCCGAAGAACCTGACCTGAATAATATTTTTGATGCTTCCGCCGGTGGGTTGTCTATAATCTTAGTTTTCACCATAAATGTGCGATGCATCGTCAAAAATATCTTATTGAGTTTTATTGATATTTTTTTTCAGGATATTACTACGTTCATGTATCATGTGCTTTATGGTGTGACAATGTGTTAAGGCTTGATGATGGGACCTATAAAAATTTAGAAAAAGAAATAGTCCGTGCGTTAAGTCAACACTGTAGTCACTGTGGTAACCTTGGAGCTGGGATTGCTTGTAAAGCTCCTGGTTGTGGTTGCTCTCTTCATTTTGCCTGTGCTGCCACAAGTGGAGGATTCCAAGAGTCTAGCTCAAGAACAACGTTATGTGTTTCTCACACAGACCTTGCAGTTGCTATGTGTAAGAACAATAGAGTAAAATTGATGACTATTACAGTGATTTTATTACATTTAATGCATTAATTATCTTTTTGAATTATGCCATACCCTGGACGTAGTGGGGAAAGCAGCCAACTGCACCGTATGTGATCAGCCTGGAAGTATTTCCTCCTTACTGATGTGTTGCTCATGTAACAATCACTACCACAGTGCTTGTTTGGCTCTAAATAGTGACCCCAGTAAGTAAAATTATTACATTAAGCGTCGCGGGACTCCGGAGAGTCAAATGCCTCCTATACTTTCAGTGCATTAGATGGGTTAATATGAAACACTCTTAAGAACTTTCCACTCGTTTAATTTTATTACGTGTGTTAGCGGTTTTAAATACTTGCAGATACTAAGAGTTTATTGTTTAAATTTATTTATGAAGTATCGATTGTATTCTTTTAGAGTACAGTAAACAAAAGTAATTTCTAATATTTAAAAATTCAATAACAATGATGATTACAAACGGTAATTTTCAAATGATGCCATTTTCAGGGATAAGTTTTATGAAGCGTAAGATAATTGTTGAACTTTGTTTTTTAGCTATAAGGGCCGGGTGGCAATGTCCAGCTTGTAAGGTCTGTCAAGCATGTAGACAACCTGGTGAAGATACCAAACTCCTTCCCTGTGACGCTTGTGACAAAGTGTACCATATTTTTTGCCTTCGTCCCGCTTTAACATCTTGTCCGAAGTACAGTTGGAAATGCAAGGTATTTATTTATCATTTAGATTTTATCGTTTACGATTTTCATGTGCACTTACATTTTTTGTACAGATGTGCAGAATTTGCACGGATTGTGGTGCACGCACGCCAGGGTCGGGTCCGTCGTCTCGTTGGCATGCAAACTTTTCTGTGTGTGATTCCTGCTACCAACAGCGTAACAAAGGACTAGCTTGTCCGTGTTGCGGCAAAGCTTACCGACATGTAGCTCAAAAGCATATGGTCCAATGCAACCAATGCAAAAAGTAAATATTATATTGCTATTTTTATTTTGCGTTTTTTTTTGGATTTGTTTTATATTTGTATTTGTGTTACAGGTATGTTCATGACACTTGTGATCCAGCGGCAGATTTGAACATTTACCATGTCAAGAAGGAGCAATATCCAGACTACGAGTATACTTGTACTGTATGTTTGTTAGCTCCCACTGGAGCACAAAATTCAACCAGTGCACACCCACGAGTTTTGTTGTCCCTTAAAAGGTCGTCGGACAAAGATGAATTGTCATCAGAATCTAGTTCTCATTTTAATAGCTTTACACCGTCACAAGATTCATTTCTCTCCCCGGAGGATGACTCACTACCAGGAGTCGAGTGCAGTACTGATCTCAACTGGGCGGATAAGGTAAGTTTGCAGGTTTTTTTCGCAATTACGCAGTCGGTAACATTACAGTAAGGTAATAATAAATAAAATATTTAATTACTTAGAATTCAAGTGTATTACTTGAAGAAATTCGACCTCCTATAACCTCTGCTGGAAGAGGTAAACCTCTTACTGGCAATTTTCCAAAGAAGAAATTAGGAGTTGGACGACCAAGAAGCTTGGAAAAACACGGAGTATTAAACTCTACTAATAATAGGAGACAAGGATTTAATGAATTGCAACGCAAACGTGGACCCAAACCAAAGATGAGAGGCGTTTTTGGGGCACCAGGTGTTGGTTTGCAGGTATTTTCAAAGCATTTTTCATACGATGGTTTTGGAACCTAATTATTTCTTTCACGTATAGAAGTAATTTCATTACTTATCTTTGAATTGTTCTAAATCAGAGACCTTCAGCAGATGTTTCTATAAAGAATGAGGACGAGCCTGGCGTTGAAAACAGGCTTGTTTTGTGTTCTTCAAGAGATGAATTCGTTCTCCAGCAAGACGTTTGTGTGATGTGTGGAGCCTTCGGAAATGATTTAGAAGGTCGACTTATCTCTTGTGCTCAGTGTGGCCAGTGCTATCATCCATTTTGTGTGCATGTAAAAGTAGGCAATATTTTGTTGGTCTCATCATAGATTTTTACTGGATTACTTCCTACATATGGGAAAATTGAGGTAAAACTGGTTCTTTGATTTAATGGACTGCATCTTTGTTGTTAGGTTACCAAAGTAGTATTACAAAAAGGCTGGAGATGCTTAGATTGCACAGTATGTGAAGGCTGTGGTCAAAGACATGATGAAGCCCGTCTTCTTCTTTGTGATGATTGCGACATTTCATTCCACATTTATTGTATGGACCCACCTCTGGAGTACGTTCCAGAGGGAAATTGGAAGTGCAAGTGGTATGTTTCATCTTTTTCTACCGATTGAATTACATCCTTTCAGAGTATCGGAACAACCTAAGCAATTGTTTTTGTGATTTTTATATGTTTAGGTGCGTTGTGTGCCAGCTATGCGGTTCCAATGATCCCGGCCTAAACAGTACATGGCATAACAATTATACCCTTTGTGGCCCATGCTCATCCCTAAATAGTTGTCCAGTTTGTAAGGGCGAGTATACTGAAGGAGAGCTTATCATTCAGTGCACTCGCTGTGACCGTTGGCTTCACGCTTCTTGTGATATGATAAATAATGAAAATGAAGCAGAAAAATGTGCCGATGAAGATTATCAGTGTGTCATGTGTAGGCCAAGCGATATGCTTCCACCTCACCTTCAGCCTCCTCCACCTCCTGTAATTACCAAAGTGATAAGTCCTCCTCGTAGTCCAGGTAATAAGCTGTTCTGATTCGTGTTAATTAATATCATACGTGTCCCTATAAAGCATATTATATCTTAACTATTTAATTTACGATTACAGAACCAAAGTCAAGGCCATTACAACATTTTGTCGTTGATGGAATTAATCTTTCTGAAATGGGAATGAGTCATTTAAAATCTTTGAGTATGGAACAACCGAAGAAGAAGAGAAAGAAAATGTCTAATATTGCCGATATGGAAGCTGGAATTCTCGCAGCCATAGAGTCAGTTGTATCTGGGTCAAGTTATGGTGAGAATAAGATCATATTTTGTAATAAATGAAAGCGAAGCAGTATTATTCGAACAATTATTTTTATGAACTTTCAGATCCTCGAACGAATTCGGTTGACACTGATCGAGTTGATGAAGCAAGTGAAAAAGGTTTGTTTTCCATATAATACTTCCTCAGTGCAACCTGCTGTTGTTTTACCTTCAATAATAATTGCTTGAATAATTTGCGTAGATAAAGAGTCGGCTAAAAAGAAGCAAAGGAATCTGCACAAGTTAGGAATTGGTGGGTTTTTCGTACGTATGAGAGGACCGAGGTTCAAGGATGATGATGAACCTGAAAATCAGTCTTCTCAAGATGGGGAAAAACCCAAGAGGAAGCAAGCAAGAAAGAAAATTAAAAACAAGATTGTGGAAAGTTTTCCGTCCTACCTTCAAGTATGGATTTTTGAATGCATTACGCACGTTATTTGATCTACCATCCAAGGTGGATTTACTCATTGCGTTGCTTGTAATTATTAAACAGGAAGCATTTTTTGGAAAAACCTTACTGGATCCCTGCAAGGATTCAGACTTCATTAGTGGAGACGAAAATGAGGTGACTGTCAGCTCCTGGATATCACCAGAAAATTATGTTAAACTTTCCGCTGATGAGCTAAAAGCTATTGAAGCCTCACGGTCTAGACAAGAAAATATCGAGAAAGGAAAGTCTGTTAATACTGACAACAGTAAAACCCCTGACCCTCAACTTGCTCAGAATGAACCTGAGGTTCAGTTGAAACAGCAAATAAAGGTATTATATTATAATTAATTGAACGCTTTAACGGTGTTGCATAGTTATTTATTCATTTAAAATGGACTCGGATCTGAACACATGTGTGATTGAGAATAGATCGAAGAAGATGAAACGGATGATACTTTGCAAGATATTCTTCCGTCAGACCTCCTGGACAATGATTTGGTCAACACTATAATGAATGAAGGGGATGATATGAAGGTCGGCGAAGGACTAGAAGATCTGTCGGGTAAAACTTATATTTAATATCTGCTGCATTATTGTTGCCTTGGATTCTCTGTACCAATACCACAATCGTTTGAATAGGTGTTGAGTCAACACTTGGAGACGATGGAGAAATAAGTTTGGATCATAATGGTGGAGACGTTAACCACAAGGATGAACTAACTGACTTTTTAAGCTCTCAATTTAATCTTGAGTCAATTGACACGGGTCTGCCGAGTATGGATAGCAAAGACGTGGAAGATATATTTAAAGGAGTTCTTACAGATGAATCTCAGGAATCGCAAGACAATCTTTTCCCAATATCTAGTGGACCTCCGTTGCCTCCTCCACACCCTGGAAATAATAACGTACAACCAAGTCCAAATCCAGCATCTCAGTTGATTAGTCAGCAGTCAGCCATCAACGCATCTGTGGTTATTTCCACTCCAGGTACTGTTTGCATTCAAAAAATATGGTAGTTGGCGTCGTACTGTTTTATGCAATTATTAATTTCATAACTCGTAGGTGTTCAAGGAAGTCCAGGGTTACCCAGTAGAAGTCAGCTTCAACAAAATGTACAGCAAGGGCTTGCATCTCCAATCAGTTTCCCCCCACCGTCTCCTTACCATTCCGAGTATAGCAAGTAAGTAGTATCACCATACTACTCTTAACTCTTAAGTACAAATGGGCTTGAATATTTTATATCAATTGTTACATAATCACTTGCAGTAGTCCACAATTCAGCCCCGCATTTTCGGAGCCACCTAGTCCATGGCCATCACAAGTTGATTCAGAACAGGAGACTCCCAGTAATTACAGTCAACGGAGTATTCTGAAATGGGAAGTTGACGAGGCGTTAGGTTTGAGTGCCACAATTTCCGCTGTTTTGTATTCAAATACGAATCATCCAGAACTAAAACGAGATTTACCAAGTAAGAAACCGGTGAAAAAAAGAATGAATAAATATTTATGTTTCATGGCACACTTCCATGGAAGTTGGTACAAAGCTGTGGTAGAAATTTTGATGACATTGCTCTCGCGTGTTCTAAATTGTATGAAATAAATTTTTATAAAATTTCAGATTGGGCTGAAAGATCGAAGCAAATCGCTAAAATTTGGAGAGGTTTGTCAACGGAGAAGCGTGCACCTTATTTGCAAAAAGCTAGGGAAAATCGTGCAGCTAGTAGGATGCAGAAATCTCAACAGGTTAGTATAATCTTGATTGTTTATATGTGCCCTATTTTTATTTAATTTAAGTGGGCTTTTTATCATGTTGAAGATGATATTAGCGAATTCACCATCATGTATTTTTCCTTATAATGTATGAAACTTATTCCACTCACGATCATACTGCCATACAAATTTAGGTTAAGCATTCGCCATACTCGCAACCACACACGAAGCACATTTTAGTTTTCATATTTACCACATTTTGAGTGTTTGAATTTGGAATTTTTTTGTATAAGAGGCTTTGAAGCATGCTTTAAACAGGTTGAACAGAAATATTACTGACCAAATACTAATTTTCGAACAAATACTTCAGCTAACATGTAGAGGGCCTGTCTAATGATTTGGCTTTTGGCTAACAAATATTTGAAACCAAATATGAACTAATGATTTGTGGTGATTTTGCACATTGACTACTACTGTTGGTCCCTCAGATTCCGAAAGAAAGCAAAAGTGGTGGTGGTACTCCCAGTAAAGTAGCTTTGAATTCGAGTCAGAGTCAGTCTCCTGACACAGATGCCCAAATGAAACTTAGTCCCTCATCTTCCTCCTCATGCTCTGCTTCTGGATCTTTATCGTCGTCAGACGTCATCAGCTCTATACATTTAGAGTCGAGCGGAAGCTCTCAATTATCCATTTCTGGAGCTGGATTTACACCTTGCACTAACATATCCTCTTCTACCTTGACTTCAACCGCTCCATCCTCTGGGCATACAACAGTCAGTAATTGTATGATGAGTAGTAATATTGTTACTGGAAGCAATAATAACTCCAATCTTCATACCCATCAGCCAACTCCTCACTCAAAAGTTTCTAATAACGCTTCTTCTACTTGTTCGTCTCCATCTGCCATAACATCTGCTTTTACTTCATCCTCCTCCCTGGTCCAGAAAGATAGTAATCCTTTTACCTCGTCAAGCACTCCAAAATTCGAGATAAAGAATAATCGGTGTCCAGTAGGAGACCAACAAATCCGGGTACTTACCCCGTCGGAAATAATGCGAACACTGCCAACTCTTAGCCATGAGAGCTGCAGCTTTAATTCTTCCCTGGTGAGATCATTCTACCCAGAAAGCAGAATTACAGTCTGAAATTTCGAGCATCTTCCCAAACTTCAGCGTTTTCATATTTTATTTTGTTTCTCCTACCTTCCAGTAGTATATGATTTCAAGACGAAACCTTTCAGCTTTCCGTTATTAATGTTCTTATGTAATTAGTACTTACTACTTACGTGTATTCTGCATTTGTTCTGCATTTGTGGTCATAATGCTCTTAAAAATAGAAAGTAACATGTATCTAAAGCATGTAGTTTTGAGTGGACGTAGTATTACCTAATAAGTAATAAGCTTCTCGCATGTGGTTTCTTTTGCACACCAGGTGTATATAATTAGTAAATATTACTTTTGTTAATTTGAGCATCACGCATATTTTTATAAGGCGCGTGGCTGTAGAACCATTTTTTAACTATGTCTAGAAAATGACGGACTTTGTTTCAGTTTAAATGAATTATTTTACATTTAAAGCGGTTTGTGTGAACTATGTGCCTCCATTATTTTAGCATGTGATACCCTATGAATTACTTACGTTTGGTTGTAACTCTCAATTTTACGTAAGCTGGACCCTGAGACTTTATGCAAAGATTAGTAATTGTCCCTTCATTTTGCAGGATCAAGATAAAATTGTTAATGGTCCTTTGCCTAAGCAAGTCGTACGAGGT
Organism: Allacma fusca; assembly: GCA_947179485.1. Lineage (NCBI taxonomy): Eukaryota > Metazoa > Arthropoda > Collembola > Symphypleona > Sminthuridae > Allacma > Allacma fusca. The sequence goes on along the minus strand of OX359249.1, from coordinate 27,524,888 downwards.
GAAACAACAGAGGAGCGTCATTGGAAACAGATGCAAGTTTTTAGGCAGCAACAGCAACAACAGCAACAGATAGTCCTTCAAGAACATCGGCTTCAGGGTGAGCCTAGTAAGGAGCACCTTGGGGGAGGAAGTGCCAATATGAACTTGAATCCTTCTCCTAAACTTCAGTACTCTGCTGGTAGGTTGAACTTTCCTCAAGTTCATGGTCCCGTCAACGGGTTACATGAATTTTGTACCAGCTGGATATCAAGTGATTTCATCTGTGCATGATGAATATTTTAAAACAGTGATTTGCACTGAATGCTCAAATAGACGCGGTTAAAGATAATTGAAACTTGTTCCATGGTTGACCTATCCTCCTACCATAGTGATATACATTGTGTTCACTACAGCATTTGATGTAACATAGTGTGAGCTTGTTTTCTTGATGTTTGTTTCAGCGATGGCGCAAGTTCAGCGACAACTTGGGGGCGAAGCTTCACACGGAAACACAAACTCAGACCCTGGCAGACAACCTTTACAAGTTACTACGTCTCATGTAAGTTAGACGCCAATAGTAGGGAAAACCAATTAGTTGTACTTAATTTGTATGATATAGGACTTTATACAACGTGATATGTTGGAATTATTTTCTTTAGGAAATGAGTATGCCGGGTCCACAGTCATCACCACATCTTCAGTCCCCTAACTCACGACCGGGATTCACACCAGCTATGCAGGGTAGTCGTCCTCGGCCACCTGCCTTAGATATGCCTCCTCCAAGTCCGTCACCTCACTACTCCCCGCGTCCTGCTATAACGTCTCAAGGGTCGCCCACCGTTAGGCAACCTATGTATTCACGTGTTCCGTATATGCACTCTCCAAGGCAACAAATAACTTCCCCTGGTGATCCTTATGCTAGCTCTCCGATGACACCCCAGCCAGTAAACGATCCATATGCTCATCCCCCATCCACACCAAGACCTATGACCGAAACTGAAAATTTTCCTGTAACCTCGGAGCCGTATCAGAAGATTATGACAGATTCATTCACAAGTAGTAATCCACCAAGTAATGAAATGGACATGTCAGGTGGATTGCCAAGTCCACGATCCCAAGCACCTCAGGGTCAAGAAACTCGGCAACACTTGAGGGATCTGCTCCAGCGGCAGCAGATTAAAAAAATGGAGCAGGAACAGATGTCGCCTGGTTGCACCGATATTTCTTCCCCGGGCACTCCGCGATCTATGAACTGGTCTCAAGGTAACTTCCCTTTTCTTTTCTCTCTGCACTCTTAATTTCGATTAAATTTGAAGACTTTAATACATGGCTTTGATTTTTTTCTTTTAGACGATTGGCAAAAAGGTGCTTCTATTGATCAAAATTTTAGTCAGCGTCATCAGTTGAGCAATCCTAGCTCACCCCAACTGAGCCAACAACAAAATCAATTTAGACACCCATTTTTACCGCTTCATGGTAGACTTAGCAATCAAGCGCCACAGAAGCCCATGCAAGTAATCAACCGACAAGTAGTTCCGGAATACAGAACTGCACAACCGAACCCTCAGCAACAACAGCCTGTTCAGGTACAATTTGCTTTAATGCTAATGAATTAAAAAATAGTTATATGCATATAAATACCAGCAGAACACTAAATTGATGTTCCAACTTTTCAGAGTGTTGATTCAAGAGTGAGACTGCTACTTCAACAACAACAACAGCAACGTTTAATGGTCCCCCAACAACAAGTTGGAAACAGGCCCCAGTTGAATTTTACGATGGGCCAACAGCAAGTGCAGCAAATGCAACAGCAGCAGATGCAGCAGCAGCAGTTGAATTCGCAAGCTCAGTTTAGACAGGGTATACCCAATCGTAATCCGTTGGACCCATACGACCATTTAGTAGGACAGCAACGACAAGGAGTAGTCATGTCACCTGGTAAAGGTAAGCTTTTTTTCGGGAAACTGTAAAAATTATTTTTACAACTGCAACTAAATTATAAAAATCATTGCATTGCAGACGGGAATCAATCTCAGGGATCGTCAATGTTAGCTCAGCAACTGGGTCGACCGTTGAACTCAGTGATGAACAGTCCCCAGATACCTATAGCTTCACCTCCACCTGTTCCGCAGCCTAATACTGCCTCTCACATGAGTCCCAGTAGAAACTCTGGTGGTAATCATACAGCTATGCCAAGTAATCATGGGGTGATATCTTCCACTCCTGCTGATCATCAAGAACTTCCTGACAGCGTCACTGCAGAACTTGAGAAGTTAGAGCAAGAGCAACACAACGAAGGCGGAGTAGAAACAGAAACTGGTGAACTAGTCGATATGGGAATAGATGATGATGAATTATTGGGAATGGGTGCTGATTTTAACATATTAGAATACGCTGATCCCGAGTTGGATCAAGCAGTCGGAGGTGAGAAGACAAATATCTTAGACAATCTAGATTTGGAAGAAGAAAAAGATGAAGAAAAGGATGAGAATAAAGACTTGAAGCGAAAAGAGATTGAAAGGTTCCTATAATCTATAATTTTGAAATTAAGTTGTCACTGTAATAGCTGTTTCGAATATATAATAATTACAATTTAATTGTTTACCCAGGCATGGAAAACGTGAACCTGGCACACCTAATTATTCTAGTCTTGGGACTCCTATTCAAGGAAGTGCAAATGCAGTCATGCCCAAAATTGAAAATGTGCCTGTCTCACCCAATCCCGTCGGTATAACCAACTCTCAACCCGGCTATGCTCAGCATCAAGCTGGAATGAATCAGCATCAATCAAATGTGGGTGATATAAATTCTCCTATGTTGAGACCACCTCAACCACCTCCACCTTACCCGGTTCCACCTCCACCTTACCCGGGGAGACCTCAGGTAGTAGCAAGTTCTATCACTTTTCCTTTTCGAAGTAACGAGCTTGCAGTGGTTTTAGAATGTTTGATATCTAACAAAAGCATTAACTTCGATTTATTTTATAATGACTGGATCACTCCTTCATGTTTTTATTTTCCCAGTAATTTGGTGTGGCGTGGAACTAAACTTATTTTTATTATTGACGATGTTCGCTGTAAAACCATTGTCATATTTCATTTCTTTTTCATGTATTGGAGGTTCTTGGTACATTAAATGGCGTACAATACTAAAATTTAGGTAGACAGTGCTTCGTAATTTTGAAACTTAGGTTTAGGCCAGTGGTTTGTTTCGGGAGACACGCGACGAATTCGAGAATGTTACTGCGTAGGTGAAAGACTATGTAGAGATGATTAAACTAGCGCCTGGGTAGTAGTTAAGCTTATGAGAACAATTTTCGAGGTTAGAATTCCAACTGACTCTATTATAATTTTAATACATTAGATGGGCATTAGAAATGGTGGTGGTATGAGTATGCAGTCGATGCCTTCTATGATGAACATTGGCATCGGGCTGAAGAATGCTCAGATGGGAATGGTTGGAAATGTTGGGCTTCGGCCGACATCTCATCACCTTCCCTCTGCTCCTCTATCTTCTTCATGTAATCCTGTTATGTCTGCTCATCAGCGTAGAACTCTCCTTCTCCAGGTAAATTAGCGCTGGTCTCTATCCCTGCATTTTTACTTACAAGCCTCTTTATTACTGCATTTAATATTTGCTTGTGAATTTGCTGTCGTAAGCAGTTTGTATTTGCATTCTTATTAAGAAAACTAAAGGCTTAACTTCGCTTCTATTCGCCACTGCTCTACTGTGTTAAACTATAAAAGTACATACGTCATAACTGAAGTCATAAATTACTTCCCATTTAGGAACAGCCACTTCTTTTAGAAGATTTACTGGAACAAGAAAAACGGGAGCAACAAAGACAGGGTCCAGGGTTAATGGGTGCGGCTCCCGAAGAACCTCTGCTTAGCGATTTTGATTTTGAGCGCCTCAAAGCTGACGTTTTATCCTCCTCTAATCTACCCGTGAGCCTTTCACCACCAACCGTGCAAGGTGGGCATGATTCAGATTTAATTCAAAATTACTGATATTAATATGCTAATGAAAAGATTTTCTACTCCCATTATTTTATCGCCGCATCGGCGTTTCAAGTTTTTTGACTCGTGATACATTCTAAAACGGTTACTTATTGTAGGTCAAGTTATTTTACCACCACCAGCCCAACCAGGCAAATTTAATCGAGGCATTCCACAATTAAATCAGTCAACTGGATCTGATTGGCAAGTTGAGAGTGATAATGTGATCGTCAATCGACGGAACTTAAACCAAAATGTTGAACATAGTCCTATACCATTACATCCGGCATTAGCGCAGTCTAGTGGGTCAAATCTATCAGCCCCACCGAATCGAGTGGCCAGTTTCCCTATGCCATCTCTTCCTGCTCCACCTACTCCTCCCGAACATCCTGCTACAGAGCAAGAAAGGCAAATGCAAATTCAGTATGAGCAGTGGTTATATCATCAACAAAATATCTTGTCTACACAACTTAAGTATTTTGAAGGAGAGGTAAACAAGCTGCGAAAGGGAAAGAAAGTAAGTGGATTTATTGAATATAATAGTTGGAAGCTAAATATTGTAATATAATAACGAGAGAATGTAATCATTTACTTCTTTGTTATAGTCATTAAATAGTAAACAACGGCAGCTTCGAAAAAATGGAGGAGAGTTAATTGAAACAGATGCCGCTGAGCTTGAAAGAATTACAAGGGAATTAGCAGGTTTACAAAAGCAACTGGATCAATCAAGGAAGCAGTCCAGGCAACATGGTTTGTCGATTCAGGTAATTTGGAATACCTTAGTCGTGTTATTTGGGGCAATTTTATGTTTACAAAATTTTAGCGACATTATTATTGTAAATGCCACAGGATTATCGAAGTAAGCAACAAAAGCGGCAGCAGATGATGGGAGGTAATGCAGCTCCGCAACAACAACAAACGCCCAATCAAGCTTCACCATTAGGCCCTGCTTCTCATTCTCCTTTGCATTCCACTCCACAGTCTCCAATTTTAAGTCCATCTCCGTCAATGGGAGGACCGGTTTCATCTCCTTTGATGCAGCACTCTCCTATGGCTAGTCCATTGACACCTAGTCCTGGTCCCGTACCAAGCTCTTTATCCCAGACTTCGCCACGCAGCTCGGTTGGCATTCATCATATGGATGACAGGCCTTTCAGCCCTAACAATGACAACTCGATGCGTTCTCTTGCATCCCCACAAGGTAATCAGAATATTCAGAGTCGGATGGCACCACAACAATCGAACCCACAATTACGAATGGGATCCCCAATAGGAGGAAATCAGTCTGGCAATATGCAACCGGGACAACTAATAACGCAGAGTATGAATCAGAATATAATGATAGCTAGAGGGCCCATGAATGTCAACATGAACACGATGCACCAGCAAAGACCGATGGGATATATAGACAATCAACGAATGCGACACAGTGTGCCACCAGAACAGTTGAGGTTTGTACACATTATATGTAATCTCAATCAGATGATTCGAACTAACTTAACGTTACACTTAATTACGTCTGTAATTTTGATTCTCATAATGTTCCAATCTCGAAATTTCAGAATGATAGGCCCTGCTGGTCAGCGGTTTCCGAGGGTTGGGATGAATCAAGATTTAATGCTGAGAGCTCGAAGTCATCAAAATCAGTATCAGAACCCAAATCAGCCTCAGATAATTATGTCACCTGGGGGACAACATTATGCTAGTCCGCAACGAGTACCATTCCCTAACCAGAGTCCCACAGGACCTAATCCATTAGGGGTGGGAATGGTTACCAATTTGCGAAGTCCGTTGCCAATGAATACAATGGGTGGATTGGGCAGCCCACCTGGCAGTCAGGTAGTGTATTTTTCTTGGTTAATTTCGTTTTGTGAAGTGATTACTGAATGTTTAAAGGATGGTATTGTGTTTACATTTGTAAACACGCTTAGCTTAGATAACTGTAAACACTTATTGAAGCCTACGTTCAGACCATTCGTATTTGTAAACATATTGGATTACATGTGCAAACACTTGTTCAATTGTAAACATTTATGCGGTAACATTATTGAGGTGACAATGGCACTCACACTGACATTAGTAGCATAGTGTAATATTTTTGGGTATGTTTTACAGGTCATGATGACTCAAAATCGTGTATCTCCGGCTTCTTCCCCGATGAGGAGACCATCTGGAAGCGGTAGCGTTGGCGTGGCGAGCCCTTTGCCAGATAGACCACAAAGTGTAGAGAATCCTTTAACACCGAGAAGTACTGGTAGTGGTCCACATACTCCTAGTAGTATTTCTGGAGGTCTGGGCTGTTCAGGCATGGAAGGATTACCTGGTCAGCATGGTAGTGCTGACAACGTGCATTTTCATGCAATGGAAGCATCTGTGGTTCAACAAGATAACTTAGGATCTCAAGGAATGCAAAATTACATTTTCCAATCGACTTCCGGGCAGCCTCAGCATTCGGATTACAGCGGTGGTGGAGGTGGTGGGAATTCACAAGTTATTCCATTTCCTACATTTTCGTGGTTCGGAGGACCCAACCAACTTGGTCTTAGAGGCGGAAATCCGTTTTCAGTTGTGAATGGAAATCCATCGTCACATTCTTCGAACATTATTCCTGAACAAAACGAAGTAGCGGTAGAGAACAACATAAATGCGGAAGGATTTTCCAGCACAAACCATGTCTCAAACGCCAGCGAGTCAAGCACTGTCGCGGTAGCAATAACTAATAGTGAGCACCTTCCTACTCCAACTGTAACTGCGGATTCCCTTGATAGAACTTCATCACATGGGAACTTGGCTGTTAATATAAAGGAAATAAAACTTGAGGCAGTTGATCCTCTTGAAACGTTGCCATCGGTTTCAAAATCAGAAGAATCGTCCATTTCGAATTCAATGATGTTTTTCACACCGTGTTCCGGAGCACAGTCTGTTGCTGTTCCTGTCAGTATTGAACAGGGTAACCTGTTAATTAATGCCATTCGAAATTCCACTGAAACAGTAGACATGGAAGGTAAAGAAATCAAAATTAATTTTTATTGATTTGCGAGCTTCTGTGTAAGGCAATAAATTGTTTATATGCAGCACTATCTTCAGTCGACCCTGGTGTCACAAAGGAACCTTTGGATATCAAACCGAATATTGACCCAGAATCTGTCGGTGACATGAAAAAGTTGGTGGTATTACCCAAAGCTGGTATGCAATATTTGGTTACTGGAGTGAACAATGTAATTGGATTGAGCACAAGTAATTTTCAAGGCGCTACCACGCAAACTATGGTGGACATAAATTCTCAGCATGTTTTGTCAACTTCTGGTAATGTTGTGGAGCTACCAGCAGCAAGTATTCACCAAGCTAACGTGGGTGTTCTGGGCGGCTTTAGATCAGCTAAGAACCAGTCTGTTATATCGCAGATTTTTGAACCAAATCGTCTAGTTCCTATTCAGACAATCCAATCGATAGATCCATCCAAGTTACAAAATGTCTCTCACGTACAAGGAACTCCAGTTTCCCTGGCATCGTTTGTTGCTGATGCTGTTCATGCCGCAAGTCTGCCTTTTCCTCAGGCATCTAAAGCAGTGACCCCGGGCTCGCTGATCAATTCATCTCTACCTTTAATAACGGTGTATAGTCGGCCCGAAATGAGGAGCGTTCAAGGCAATCAGTCTACAAACTTAGCTGTACTTCTCACATCTCCGCGGCTTACAACTTCGGTAACGGGTCAACATCAGGGATTGGCAGTTACAACCAAAGTCTCACAATCCGGCGAATCTCAAAACGCACTGCTTAAGCAGCTGCTTCAGAATACAGGTTGTGCTAGCATGAATCAGGCACCTACAGATTCCGGTGGATTTTCTCTAACCTCTTTTGCCAAAGCTAGACCATCCGCTAGTGTTCCAATACATACTTCTCAGCTTTCTGAGGCTGCTTCTCGTATACCTCAGCCGACACCACCTATGATTAGACCTCAAGGTCCAAACTGTGCTACCCAACCAACACAAGTTAGGTTACCTTTGAAAATTGAAGTCCGGGCACCTGAAAGTAAATTTTACCGTTACATACAAATAATCTCCTCGTAATTCTCATTAATTACATAATTCCTGTAAATACAAAATGGTCTGTAAGTGGTATGAATGTGTATGTTTTGATAGATCAAGTTGTACAACAAAATGTTCCCATGACCGTGTTGCCTCCTAAACCACCACCAACCCCTCCCCAGCCAGTACCTGCTAAGAGTCCAAGAATCGTGGACGAAAGTCCAAAACCTGTTACTACTGAAGAGGTAGTAAATTTAGAACCACCTACGGAATCTTCAAATTCGTCAATCAAAGATGTTATCGAAGTTGTAGCTACCGATAAAAATTCCTCTGAAACTACCGTTACAGGTGACGAATAGTCCCAGCAAGTCTGGAATAAGCATAAGGATTTTAGAAGTATTAGTTCGGTTTTATATGAGCCTAGTTTATTATTTAGAAAGCAAAAAGGCGGACGACGAAGTTAAAAAGGGAAAGAGAAGACAATATCAACCGAAAAAGAAGGAAACGTCTACACCCAAGAAAAGAATGAGGAAGGTATATATTGCGTTTCAACAAATTCCAATAGTTTCATTTGCGATAATTGTGGACTAAATTTAATTGTAAATGTAATTTTTTATCGAAGGGGTCAAAATTAGAAGAAGATTATGACAGTTATATGGAAACTCTCATTACCCAAGTAAGGCAGCTACCACCTGTAAACATCATGGAACCTGAACTGGGACGAAATTACAATGTTTGCTCCATATTCGGAGCTGGTGATTATTCAAAAATCAATATAAAGGGATACAGTTTGATTCAAGGGGAATTAGTTGGAGAATTTGGAGACACATGTGTAGGTAATGAATCAGACTATTATAGCACACGTCCATTTGGAGCAGATTCTCCTACACATAGTTCCAAAACTCAGCCGCCACAAAGAGGATTTTATCATCAAGAATTTGGTGCCCCGAAGTTAGGATCTGGTGGTGAGTTAACATTAAAATTTTTCGAAATTTAAATTCAAGGTTTGGAGTGTGATTTCATTTTTATGACTAAATAGGCAATAAATACTCGTCCAACAATCGTAGTCCTACCCCATTCAGAGAAACTGATACTCCTGACACAATTGTCAGTTCGTCATCTCCAGAATGTGTCATGGAAAATTCCAACATGTATCCAGGTAAGTTTAAATGAATGATCAATAAAATTCAAAACTGTAATCATTAGATTCTGCAACGATCTTCACTGAAAACCCTGTGATAAAAGACACCGGGCCATCGCTGTTTCATTATATATATTTTTTTTACATGTTACTCAAAATTTAATATGAAATTGAGGCAGGCACTACCCTCTGTATAATACGTTCCCTCGTTACTTTCTGTACTTGTAATTTGACGGTGTAGTTAGTTTTAGTGTAATAAGTTAGAACTTTATTAGTTCTTGTTAGTGTTGGTTGTGACTGGATAGTTGCATTGTTTTATTTTGCTTGTATTAAAATCACTAGCGCCTTGGTTTCTGCTGCGAGTAAATTGTTTACGTGTGCAACTTGGGATTTGGTTCTTTAATGATCTGCTGCTATGCAAGGTAATGATAATTTTCTCGCTTTTAATACCATTTTTAGGAATGAAGATTTCATTTTTACATGTGCTATTTTTTGTTTGTACCACGAAATAGAAAATTTGTTTTGCTATCATTTCTGTACAAATACTTTTATCACTTCTACTCTCTTCCTACTCGTTGCTAAATATTTAACAAGTTGGGTTCGTCTTTCGTCAACCTTTTTCTGGCTTTATATTATAATACTTTTAATTTGTACAGACGGTTGGTTCTTGGTGAAGTTTGCTTCATAGTTGTGTATTTAATAGTAAAATGCTGTAAAAATCTAGGTGTGTACTGAATTTTTACTGCTGGGATTTAATTTGCGGGTTTATCTGTTTGAAATGTGAATTTGATCTCACGCTATTGTGGTTTGCTTGTGTTTTGTAATTTTGATTCTTATCACTGTGAGGTAGAAGTAATTGTAAGTGGTGAGTTAACTTAGGTTTATTCAAATTCTTCATGCGAATGCTTGGACTCCATGTGAGTGAAATCCTTTTGAAAATGAGATGTTAAGTTAAAGACGGAGGATTCAGATAGACCTGAATTAACACATTTATCATTTCAATTCTATACTAGTTAATACTAAAATTATTGTCATTACAATATACTATATTTTATGAACCCCACCCATTTCAATTCCAATCGCACTGGTCGTTGTCAGATGGTTCAAAATAAGCCAGGGGGATTTATTACAATTATGACCTTTTTATGAAATGAGGGAATGGTAGCACTAGTACCACTTATACTATTATTACTATAACATTCGTGTAAGTTTCCAAGTATTTGTACAGTAAATCAGCTATTATGTGAGGATTAATCATTTCGTCGATATTAAAATTCGTGCAATTACGGATCGTATTTTTATAAATGTTCATCTCAAAACAGGACTAAAATTGATTGACGAGGATGACGATGAGAGACAGATGCATCTACGAGATTCTCCTGTGATACCAATCTTCGCACCTATTCCTATTCGTCCAGTACACGCCGAACAACTGCCAAAGCCCCCGGTTGATGACATTGTAAGTTTTTGAGGAAACACTAGGGCATTTGTACGGACGAAGGAAATAATTCTAATATATTTTACAATTGAATACTTTTAAATCTTTGCAGGACAAGGAAAACATCAGCATTATTCCTGAAACGTTTATCATGAAAGCCAGGCAATCCTCTGGAGCAGTTTCTCCTCTAAAGGATAGCGGAAACGTGACGGTGACTCTGACTCTTTCATCAAACGCTGCAGAGGATATAGGAGGTGTTTTGAGGAATTTAGCAAACGTACTATCCATTTCTGCGCCACAAATATATCAAGTGGTTGAAAGAACGATCACGCCACCTAGCCAAAAGTTGGGTGTGTACACTTACAAGGGTAAGGACGGAAAGGAGATTGTGGATATTCAAAGTATTCTCAATGGGACAGCGAAATTTTGCCGACATTGCGATGTTGTGGTTCTAAATAATGTAATAAGAAAGAAATTTCGAGACCTGCCTGGTATTGTTCCCGACGATACTGCAGATGAATCGGACGAGCTATACTTTTGTAGCACCACTTGTTTCATGCAGTATGCAATGACACATGGAGTCAACCTACCTGCGGAAGAGAAGGTAATTGTATGTTTTATTAGCTGTAGAAGTACAAATATTTTTGTTTTAGGCTGGAAGTAAGGTTTAGAACTTATTGCAACGATGCCCGCTAAATAATTCGTAACCGTATTGCACAATTACTTACCGCAGTGTATTTTTTTTTCACTTATTGATGTATCGTAGACGTTTCGTGTTCTGCATGTGTTTTATAAGCACGTGTTATTTAAGCAACGTGAACTGTTTGACAGGCTGGGGCAGTAGTTAAGCATCCAAGTGAAAAGGGTGAGGGAGTAGTTAAATCCGAGGCGAGTAAGCTGCCTTTGAAGGACAGCAGACTGACTTTGTACGACCCTGAGATTATGAAATCAATTAAAGAAAAGCCCAATGTAAGAATATTTCTTTACTTGAGTACTTACATCGAAATTTACCTTCGTAGTTCGTTGCGAAACCCATTAACATTCAGTTGTTGGAAGTGCTTCACTCACTTTCATAAATGAGCCGACGCTTTTAATACAAGTCACGAATAGTAGGCAGGCATTGTTGCTTGAGTGTTACTTTAACGAACTGGGCTCCTGTAACCTAAAATTCAAATTTTAGAATGTTGTTAAGACGGGATCTGAATCAGCTGCACTCGAAGCTCGAGAAAATAAACTGAAACGTCCTTATCCTGGTGATGTCAAAGTCAAGGAGGAAGGCGAAACATCGGGAAAGAAATGGAAAGGGGTGAAATATAAAAAGTGGTTTCCTCATGGTCGCCTCAGCAACCAATCTTCAAAGTACAAAAAACCAACGGAGAAAGAAATGACTGAGGTATTCAAGCGAATTCAGCGATTATTGTACACATACAATCGGATTTGAACCTTTCACAAGTTATATGTTTTGTTGCAGATGTTATTTCGGATGAGAATCACAGTAGCCCCCTTGAAAATACCCGACGATGCTAGAAAATGCAGATTTTGTCATCAAATTGGAGACGGAGTTTCAGATGGACCAGGAAGGTAATTATTTCAAGTATTAAAGTACATACGTATTTGCTGAATTAAACCATTTCATGTTCACTATTTAATGCTGCGATTTTAGATTACTGAACTACGATGTGGACAAGTGGGTTCATTTGAATTGCGCCCTGTGGTCTGAAGAAGTGTACGAAACGGAGAATGGTGCCCTAATGAATGTGGAACTGGCACTCAAACAAAGCTTGGTTTTAACTTGCATAGCTTGTAAGCAGAAAGGTGCCACCGTAAAATGCTTCAAAACAAGGTGTTCATCAGTGTATCATCTTGGTTGTGCCGTTAAAGAAGGTTGCGTGTTCTACAAAAATAAGGTAATATATTTGTCGGCATTTAACTGTTCTGAAACACATTTGGAGCAAAACGTATCCATAAAACCTGTTCTCATTCAGTGTGCTAGGCTTATGTTGGTTAGGCCGGTTCAGTATTACGGCCTAATTAGTATTTGTATCCCAACATTTCCATTTAAATTGTCTATAACCCTACCAAAATTACCAAACATGATATTTCTGAGGCTCGTGAATCAAAATGTAGGACAAGTACACCGGGGTGGAGCTAAGTTTTAGACATCTTTTGACGCAAATATAAGTAATGAATGGATTGGGTATTACATCCTAAATATTTTGGAAAATGTTACTAGGAGACCAACTTTATATGAACTTACCATTGTAACCATAGTTGAATTTTGTCCCTGTTACAGGAGATAGGCTTATAACTGAATTGGGGGATTAATTAACTTTAACGTATTTTTATATTTGAAATGTTAATTTAGATGAGAAAAAACAAAAATGTTTAATATACCGAATACATTTCGAAATCTACCTTTTTACTGAGTATTAATTCGTGATAATCGAAGTCATTACGTTGTCTCTAATGCTTATTTGTTTATACAGACTGTGTTTTGCTCTGTCCATGTGCCTAAAGGAGAGAAAGACAATGAACTCACGACTTTGTCAGTGTTTCGAAGAGTTTACATACAACGGGATGAAAATAGACAAGTCGCTGCTGTCATGCATCATGCTGACCAGCATCATCTTTTGCGAGTTGGTTCTTTGGTATTTCTAAGTGTGGGACAACTGTTGCCTCATCAGCTACAAAACTTCCATACAATGAATTGCATCTATCCCATTGGCTACAAAATTGTGAGTTTCTTCGCAAGTATCCGTTGCATATTCCGTTGCACTAATCATTGAGAGGTCTTTAGTGATACAGTCTTTGGGTAAAATTTAGGTCCGGTTTTATTGGAGCATGAAACGTACTAACAAGAGGTGCCAGTACATTTGCTCCATACACGAAGTTGAAGGAAAGCCAGAGTTTCGCATTACACCTCAGGAAGAAGGGACCAAAGAAGTTGTTATAAAATCTGCCTCAGCACAAGGTGCATGGCATCAGGTGTTGGATTCTATTGCAAAACTCAGGAATTCCTGTAATACCATCAAAGTGTTCCCTAAGTACATTACTGGGGAAGACCTGTTTGGTTTGACTGAGCCAGCAATTGTTAGAGTAAGTCAAGCTTATTTCTTCAGAAACTGGCAATTCTTTATGATAATTTTGAGAAATTATAACATTACTTAATATTTTTGTAGGTTTTGGAATCGCTACCAGGGATTGAAACGCTTACTGATTACAATTTTAAATACGGCCGAAATCCCTTATTAGAATTACCTCTAGCAATCAACCCCACTGGTTGTGCTAGATCCGAGCCAAAACTTAGAACTCATTTCAAACGGCCCCACACTCAGAGGACGGGTAGTTCATCGAGGGCTTCTTCTGCGATTGCTTCAGCGTCCGTATTATCATCGAGTGAAGCAGTTTGTCCTTACTCAAAACAGTTTGTGCATTCAAAGTCATCTCAATATAAGAAAATGAAGCAAGATTGGAGAAATAACGTGTATTTGGCGAGGTATCAAATGTTTTGATTTGTCATCATAATGGTTAAGTATTAGTTTATTCAATAAAAGCAGCTGGAATGGAAAGGGTCGAACGGCGTTTTTAAACGAGTTTTGTTGTTTAAAACCTTTCGCTGAAAAATTAACTTCTCCAAGTGTCCGATAGTAATTTTACTTAGACTAACGCTTCCTGTACCATTGTATTTATAGATCCAAAATTCAAGGGCTTGGATTATATGCTGCAAGAGATATTGAAAAACATACAATGGTAATCGAATACATCGGTGAGATAATCCGGTCTGAACTAGCAGAACTGAGAGAAAAAAAATATGAAGCTCAGGTAAGGCACCAAATATTTGAATTCAGATCCGGTTCATTGTATTATAAATGATTAAATAGTAACAATAAATTTAAGCTCGTCAATAAAGTGGGATGCATGTTTACTGGATAATTCTATTACACTTTAGAATCGGGGAATATATATGTTTCGTGTTGATGAAGACCGAGTGATTGACGCAACTCTTTGCGGTGGTTTAGCTCGCTACATAAATCATTCCTGCAACCCTAATTGTGTGGCAGAAACTGTTGAAGTTGATAGGGAATGGAGGATTATAATTTTCGCTAATCGAAGAATCTCCCGTGGGGAAGAATTAGCGTATGATTACAAATTCGAATTTGAAGACGATCAGCACAAGATTCAGTGTTTCTGTGGAGCACCTAATTGTCGTCAATGGATGAATTAATTTGAAGTAACAATTGAGAAATCATGTTGGCTTACTCGCATCAATAGGCCAGGTAACGAAACGATGAAAATATCTTCCGTCTTCTATACATTATAGTGATTTTTGTCATACCGGGTTTACAAAGATCAGATAAAGGTTTAAATTCTATTCTTGTAAGGAAAAGTTTTGCATATGCACAAGATTTTGTGTAAATAAAATTTATAAATGCGTGTCAGTTTTAAATGTGGTAGTCCGGTTACAATGGTGTCATACGTGTGAAGTGACGACTTTTTCCAAAAGAGTTCTTCCTTTATGAATTTTGCTGTTCTAGGTTTTAAGTTTCAGGATAATGAGGTGTATTACTCATCAGAAAATTGAGCATACCAGTTTTTATAAAGATAGTACTGAACGATGCTGAAGAATAGCAAATTAATATGCTTTACTGATCGTGTAAACAGTAAGATAATAAATAACAAGCTGTAATATCCTCGTGACCATTTAACTATATTATAATGTATTAAGCATAACAAGATGTAAGTTAGATTTGATACTCTAGAACCAAATGACGTTATGCATAATTGTTAGGTAATGTTCCGATTTGTAGCTAAGTAATCATTAATATACGTACTATTTAATAATCATTACGCGGTATGGTAATAGATAAGTAAGCACTGTTGTACAAATCAACACTTTTTATAAACAAAACATTTTCGCAATGTTGAATTACTTGTATCAAGCATTTGTATTTACGATCCTGAATAAGAGTCAGTCCTCTTGTTAGAGATATATTATGGGGATTATAATTTTAAATAGAGATGAATAAATGCGTTGGAATATCTTCAAGGTAACCTTGAAGATTAGGTGTTAATGTCTTTACTGTGCGTATATACATTATATATATATATATATGCAACTAATGGATATCTTCAAATTTTGTGACATTTCCTATGGCTTTGTTTCCTTTCCTGGAAAAGTTTAGTTAACTGGCAATAATTCTGTAAAGTTCCAGCTCTTGCTTTACCTCCTTTCTTACTGCACAATTGTGGATGTTTTCAAGTTTGTCAATATTTCGTAGTAAATGTATAAACGTCTGTGGGCGGAAGTTTTTTGTGTACAAAGACCCAGTTTGAGGTAATTACGTTGGAGATTTTGAACTTAATATTAGTTATACGATTGAATCAGGTCTTCGACGGTAATGCCCGACACCAGGAACGAAGTCAAAAATCAATATTAGAGGATTATTCGTTTTTCAGCCGAGTGCTTTTCTGTAATTCTATTATTGTTTTAGCTGTATTGTTTGTAATAGTACACTAAATTATTCTTGTTGCTTTCTTGTAAATACTGAAAATGTACATTAATTTTCATTGTAACGATTACAGCGTAAACAATCTTGTGTATAATAGTTTGTTTCTTTCAGAGTCTAGCTAAATATTACAGTAGTAACCCTACTACGCAAATATTATAACAGTTGCAAGCCAAGTCTTGCTATTTCATAAATAAACAATCATTCATATATGTTATCAATGATATTAAAAACGTAGAAACAATTCGAAATAGTGTATGTCGTAACCTGTCATTAACGCAAGCAATTTGGAACTGGTCCAGTTCAGTCACTTTGGAACCCAACAATATACAGGATGATATAGTAAGTACTTGTGTAAACTTTACAAAAGCTGTAAGTGTACCTTAAATAATCAATCTACTTATGTATGGCGCCAAGACAGAGTATTTCGTTATACTTCACGTGAGAAGGAACTCTCCAGCTTTTCTATCGTTTTTAGAAATCGAAAATACTTATTAAAAACAAACCTGAGATGAAAACTAGTGTAACCAATGCCTTGCTCAGTCACGTATTGCAACCAAGTTGTCGTTTTTTCCATGTCCATGAAAAAATAATTATTCTTCACGGCTTTTGCAAATTGCTTCTTTGGAACCCTACTCATGGTACCCTTCTATCAACGAACGTAAGCGTAACTTATGTATATGTACAGAGTCGTGAAAGGGAGTGTGTCCCTAGATTTCCAATAACATAGCAGTATTGTAAGCAAAGTACCAATAAATACTGGAGGTACAGTAAATTCCACCAAACAAAATATTGAGGCAGAGCTGCCCAAAGAATCATTACTAGACAAGATAAATTACCATTCAAAAATCCACAATCTAGATTTGAATATCTACACCGAGATGTGCGGATAATATTTACATTTTTGTATTCCAAATAGTACACTCAAGCTCCTAAGCCTACAATACCAAATTCAAGTAAAACATTTAATTCAAAACATTTTTGAAACTAGTAAACATCATAAGAATATTAAGATCTCAAATGCTTCCCCAAAAATAAATTAGACTGACTACAAAAGTAAACGCAGCCTCAAAAAATATGCGTTTCTGAATTTTTCATCCCACCTAGGGCTCTAAAGTTACCTGTGTAAGCAATATCTTGCATACTGTAAATTTGGGTATCCGACATCACAACACTACAGATTCCGCATCCCCTGATATTGATTGTAAAAGTATCATCTGTGACTAAGGGACGAAGCACTACAATGTGGTCTAGCAGCGTCATCTAGCAACTGTAGTACTCTAAAACGTTTATACATACCATTACTTTTACGCATTAAAACGTTTATTCATACCCGTGCACATTATAACGTTTGTTGAGTAAACTCATGTCTACGACCGTAAACATTGCGTTATAAGAAAAGTACCTCTTTTATTAGATGACACTTTAACTAATAAATGAAGGAATGACAATATAATCGGCTAGCAACCGTACAACATTAGTCATAGTCTATTAGCCAACTGGCATTTCGTAAAAATATTAATAGTAGTTATATTCATAATATCTTTCAATTCGCACTTTCATTTCAGGCGATATATTTTCACTAATAGTTATCTTCGATGATGATATAGCTCGACCAAAGTGGAACGAACTTGTTATCACGTAGCGCAGAGCGTAGAGATTAGATCAGTTAGTAGCTGCACGTTCTCTTATAAGTATATACTCTAAAATGTCTATGCATATATACCAGTGTCAGTGAGCCTATTATACTAAACTAACAATTAATTTAAAATTCTCGCCTTTAATTGTAATGAGGATGCATCCACTAAATTTTTAAAACATTTGCAATCGAAGTCAAATTCGAGTTCATGCGACAACTACCGGCTCATGGAAAAGACAATTTATTGTTAATTACAAACCTGACTATGGTTGGCGCAACCTTTACTTGTCAGTTTCTGTATTTGCTTATGTTTATACGTGACCTCATTTAATTTTCTGAGGTCAAACGATTGATCCAATTTCCTTCAAAAACAATAAGATTTTTACTTTTTACCTAATGCAAAAAGTTTATCTCATTTTTCTACCGGACATTTTTCAAACGTTAAATAGATAAAAGTACATACTTTAAAAAACAATATGAATCAACCGAAGGCAAAAATGACAAATCATAATTACGAAATAAAACATTTGATTAGACTCATTTTACATAATTCTCTTGAAAGATAAACTAATAACTAGTTCTTTTCTTAGCTCGTTAGAATCTCAGAGGTGCACAGTACAACATGATTCTGAATAGATTTTGAACATCTGGACAGAGGATATAGTCCGTTAAGAAATCCCTTTAACATATGGTATTCATGATATGAATTCATGTAACTTCAAACCGAAGGAAATGCATATGTTCACTCGGGATTGTTTGGGATCCGCATTTTATACTGACCAAGCTCAACATTGACATTACTTTAGTTTACATGAAGATAAACGGTTTGCAATTTGGTCCTCCATGGTCATATTGGTTGCGATGGTTATGTTTTTTTAGCTGTGTCACTTTAATCTCCTCGTAATAGTCGTAATATCGAAATCCATGCTTTCACTTTCTTTTGTAACCACATATCGTGTCCCACGACTGAGACCGGAGATAATCGGAGTTTTACAAGTCACTCCCCCCTAAGGGGGTGGGAAAAATGAAAACATATTCGATTTCCCCATATTTTATCAAATTTTCATCCAGACTTTTTTAAATTTGTTTCTTCTCGCTAGCCCAACAACTCTCGGTACGGCGGCCCAGGCAAGGGCTCAAAGTCAGATATTTTTTGAAAAAATTGCAGAAAAATGGATTGGCCTTTGAATGGCAATGGCAAAGGAAAACAGAGAACAAGGGAAAATTCAATATTAAGGGTGAAACAGGAAAAAGATGTAGAAACCGAACAATTTCTGATATAACCATTTTATCCTGAACAAACTGGCGCTGATAGAAATATGTCAGAATGTCATCTACCCAAGTCAAAAATTTTGGCCTCAGGATTTTTTTAAAAAATGCATGAAAACAAAAATATTTACTCCTACAAGTTAACTCTTTAAAAAATATCATATGCCTTGCCTCATATTTTTAGTTCCTCTACGGGATCAATGTATGACTCAGGGAGATAATATTAGAAGTAGGATGAAATAATAAATCTTGAAAAATCAGCAAGGAAAACTAAAATACAAGGAAATTGAACATTTTCCTCATCCCTCCTATTACACAATAGTGCTACACACACACATAAGTGCTACGTGGTAGGAAAGTAATTTTGCAACACCCTGTACCTCTGTTTTTTGTATACACTTGTTTTTGGCACGTTGTTATTGTCCTGACCACCCGCAGACGCTGTGCGGTTGGATAGCTCACAATCAGCTGTAAGTACAATATGTAAACATGATGATCTCTTGCAGCATCTTTATACCTCCACATCACGCCATTCTTCAGGTATAATCTGGAAGCATAAAGTATATCATAATTACTTACACTTTAAAAAAAAAAACCAGAAACATCTCCGAAAAAATGACGGAGAAAACAAAGCTCACAATCACCCTTTATCCCCACAATTCCCATCCAATTCCAACAATAAATACACATTGCAAATATTCCCATGCTTCCTCAAACATACCAGCACCCAATCTACATTGCACATCCATTATCTTACAATTCGCAAATTGTTACACACAATAATCCTCCAAAAACAAATGTTCCTCCCATGACGTCAAATCCAACAGATATTTGTCTACTCTCCTATCGAACGAAACCCTTCTCTCCCATCCCTGCACGTGACCAGATAAACGCACAACATGTGCCAGCTTCTGGAAGTGCATCAACTACATCTAAAAATCCCAATTTACTACACTGAACCAACTCGTTTTTAACTCCCTTGCGAAAGATTACCTTGAAGACGAGGTACACACACATGAGTGCTCACGTCCCATAATTTCCCTCCACCTCTCATAAATTCCGTCCTATTTCATCCAATTCTCTCCCTTTATGGCTCCCATAAAACCGAAAAAAAAAAATAATTCCAGGCAGTAGCCCCACTGACAATGATCTTGTCCCGTCCCTCCTGCCCTTGTTTACCTCAATGTTTACAAAACCTCCCGACCAGAACATAAATCCTTAAACTCCATTAAAAATTTACTATTTCCCACTCCCTCCTCCCAATCAGGGCCTAACATCAAAAATATTCTCACTCAAAAATATTCTCACTCAAAAATATTCTCATTCAAAAATATTCTCACTCAAAAATATTCTCATTCAAAAATATTCTCACTCAAAAATATTAAATTCTGAACCCCTTCCACACATAATTGACAACCCATCCCATCCATACAAATCCCTCCGATTAAAATCCTCAACAATATCCCAAAATCTCTCCACACAGCATATCATACACAATACATGTAAACAAATACTTTGCATACTCTGTAAATATAATAATTTGAATTGACTCTGTTTGTTCAAATATAAATAAATATATGTTTTTAGACCACAAGTAGGGGGTGACATTTTCTTGGGCATTAGGTATATTGAACTTGCTATTGCTATTAATAGTTTAGACCATTTCCCATTATACAGTATCAAGCACGGAGCATGAAAGCAGCCTTTGAAAAAGTGTTGTTTTTGAGCATCTTTACTTCTTGAAAAGAAATATGCTCATTCCTATATAGGAGAGTTAGGAGTTGTTAATACTATTAACTTAGTAGCATGTCTAACTAAATATCCCTACCTATATTGAATTAGTATATAGAGAGGAATGAAGTCCAAAATCTACTTTTTTCATGGAATCATTTGTTTTTGAGAGGATATATTTATATTGAGTATATATATATATTGAGCCGAGTACTTTTGCATATGGGAATGCATTGTCAAGGAGGATCTACTTTATCTATAAGTAATGAAATGAAGGCCTCTCTTTGAAACTACTAGGTCTGTAGAGGAGGTGCGTCTGCGCCGAGCTCTCCTCTCCTACTGCGGCCGAGCAAGAGCATAAGGGTGTTGCGAGTCAAGTGTGAAACTCCACTATATAGAACAATCACGAAAACAAGTTCTTCATCTAATCGTGTGTGTGTGTTAGACTGGGAGTCCGTTCGTATATATAATACGCTCTCTGCAATAAATAAGTCCTAGAGTCTATTGCGTTGTTCACGAGAGAAATTTCTCTTAAGAAGAAATAATTTTGGAGTTACATTTATCATCTTCATCCATCACCCGTTAATAAAGTAAAACGCTGGCATTATTAAGGAATCAGGATGAGTATTAGTGCCCTCCCATCAAGTAATTTAACGCAACACTTGTCACGTTCAAGTAATTTGAGTAGACCTCGCAATATGCCTGCCTTAACGTTGAATAACAGGTAAGATTTTGATTTCACGTTTTTTTTTTCCTCAAAAAGAAAAAAACAAACCTCATTGGGACACTTGACCCATGTCTTTTATAATTCATTGGGTAAAGTAATTGGATTTTGGAGTCTTCGACCTGTTCGGGTCATCAGGGAGAGTTTTTGAAGTGTGGGGGTTAGTAAGGGATGGAATTGAGTGATTACTTATGTAATTTTTCTGGAGGAGGGTAGTAATGTCGGTGCCATTTTAATTGGGGATGGTTAATTGGGGACTCGGAAGTAATGGGTTGTTATTAGTTTTAATGGATTATTGGGAGAAGGGAAAAGTAAATGGTTTATAAAGGTTAGTTTATTTCAGGCTAGGGATGACGGTCGCGTTGTTTGCTTTCGCGTAATCTAAGAGCTAACCCTGTTTGACCGGAATGACAACTTCCCCAACCCCATCCCCCCTGAGAGAGAGGTAGCCAGGGAATTATCGTGAGAGAGGTGGACAATCATGGATCGTAATAGAGGTAGCCAGGAAATTATCCTAAGAGAGGTGGCCAGGCATCGTGTCCTAAAGAAGTAGCCAGGCATCCATTCTAATTCTAATAGAGGTGGCCAGGCATCTATCCTAAAAGAGATCTTGAGAGAGGTGGCCTGACATACCCCCTAATAGAGGTAGTCAGGGCAACTTCGAGCTTAGGTTGTAGATTATTAGCTAAGGTTGTAGAATATTAATTTATTGTCGTCAGATATACGGAAATGTGTCGGAGTCATTTGTAAAAATGAGAGTTGCAGGAAGGAGTTGTAAAATTGTTTTTTGAGAATGCATGCTTTGAAGATGGCTTTAGGGTAGTTTGAGGTCTTGTGTGAGGTGTGACTTTGATTGGAGGAAATGCTTCTGATGATGAGCTATGGTTGTAGCTATGGCTGTGAGTTGTCTAGTTTTAGGAGTCCAAGTCTGCGAGGATAATTTTTTTTTAGGACTGGTACAACTCGCCAGCTTCGAAAGTACTTGAAGTTAACACTTTGAATGATTAGGGATGATGAAAGATGGTTGTGCGGTGGACTTACGTAGTTGGGATATTACGATAGCGGAATTTTTCCTACAATGTCTTGCCGTGCATTTTGACTGAGTTTGTTCTGGTTTGATGCGTTATCATCTATGTAATTAAATATTATTACATTGGGAGCCTCCGTCATGTGTATGTATTAAAATTTTCCTGGGTTCAGTAGGGCGAGTTCAAAACTGATGTTATGTCGAGATTTGTGCGGTTATAACCTTATGGTTGACGAGTCTTTTGGCGTTGTTTTTCAGCCCATTGATTTGGAAGTTATGGGGTTGGGAATATGCAAACATTTTTCCTATTGTTTTGTTTGCTGGTGTGTGTGTGTGTGTGTGTACGGTCGAATGGGATGGGATATATTTCACAAATGAATCGATAAACCATAACGTCTGATCTTAATAATATGGGTATGAATATGCCTTAGTTGGTTGTAATGCTGTAAGCGTCAACGCTGAGGGTCGTAGGAAGGTTATAGAGTACGCCCTTGCGAAAGAATGTTAGAATTGATTTTGTTGCTAATTGCATGGAAATAGAAGCTAGAAGACTTTGCCAAAATCGACTGGCTTTAGATTTCATCGTGCTGAAGAACTTGTAGATACAGTGTGATGTCATTCCCTTGAATGAATGCGTTTTATAACCGCACATGTGTAAGAATGAAGGATTGATGATTTCCTTCTTGCATTTCTGGGATGTTTTTGTATGAGTTATAATTTTTCATCAAAATTTCCACATTTGTAGGGGCTGGAACTTACTGTTAATAATTCAGGATTTTATCACTGTGCAAGTATCAAGGATGTAATCATCGTGTATCATGGTTCAAGCATGTGATAGATTTTATGTTGTCAAGTTTTACGGAATTTTCCGTTTGCGATTGCGTCAGTTAGGGCCTAAATTGCATCTTCCTCTGCACAGCATTTAGTGTGGAAGGCATGAGCTCTTGAGTCCGAGGAAAGGTCAGAAGTCAAAACCATTGCTCGTATTGAGAGCTTTCATCTTTGAATTTAACCGTCAGTTGATCAACAAATTTCTCTCTGTAGTACTGTGTATGGAATCAGTGTTGACTTCTGGCTTTTCTTAAGCTCGTTAATTTGAGCTTGGCTCTTTAGTGGCCACTTAAATATGAATCTTTAGCTTATGTGATGAAGGAATGGTTCTATATATGGGTGAGCCAAGAGGTATATATGAGTTAAAGTTTGGCTGGGAAACTTATGATTGTATGTTAGTTTAATGCTGCTGAGTTGGCATGCTTTGATAAATTCATGCGTTCTAGGAATTGGACGCATTACTAGTCATATTAATACATGCACATTTTAGTCAGTTATGTGTCATTGACACGTCTGAAGTGATTTCGAGAACAAACATTGGTGTTGATAGTGTCTTATTCGTCATTTGTTTTGGTATTCAGGCATGCGGTGTTCTGACAAATCACAAATAATTAAAAGTGATGGAATAACAATGATAGCTTATTTTACGCATGTTTTCTACTTACAGTAGTAGCTTGTTACCCAGACCGGTAATCCAGCTGTCCGTGACCCTGGGTGCAGGGCCTCGGTGGTGGTCCTGATGTGCCCCACGCCGCCGACGTGTCATCCCTAATAGAGGAGAGCAGCGGTGTGGGGAAGGCCAAAGAGCTCTCTGTGAGCCAACCCTGCAATGTGCAATGCGTGAGTTGTGTACTTGCTTCATTGTTTGTTTTTAAAGTTAATTTTTAGAAAGTTCTTTATCAAACGAGCGTTTTCGTTGAGTTGATCGTACTGATTTGGAACAGGAAAATGAGTTGTCGAAAGATCAACATGTGAAGATCACGTTCCGATATCCTCTGACACCACAAACTGTACTCACCTGGGACACTATGCTGCTGAAGAATAACTTGTACATTGAAGTACCCAATGGATGCTTGCCGGATGCCTCCAAGGAAGCATTCGTCGCTCTTTTGGAGTATGCTGAAGAAGTCCTGCAATGTGAACATGCTATTGTGTGCTTCCCACGGGAACGCAGCGATCGATGTGAGCATCTATTTTTGTTTTGTTTTTATTTTTTTAGTTACAGTTCATTGAATGATATAATTTTAATCCTTATGTTGCAGCCATCCTGATCCGCACTTTCATGTTCTTGGGTTTCTTCGTGGTTCCACCAGGCAATGAGTTGGTTCTTCCTTCAGATAAAGATCATGTCTACATGGTGTATAACATCAACTAACGAGGTCTATCGTGGTTTACAGGAATGATCAAAGAGCTGCAAAAAAAAATTTAAATTCCCAATCAGTTAGTTATTTTCACCGCGTATCAAAATATGTATCATAAATGAATTCGGCACAATTAGTTGGGTTTATTTATCCCTTCTAACAATTTACCAAAATTTGCAAATTATTAATGAATTTCGAATTCACTGTTTTCTGTTATCTCTGTATGCTCGCAGCCATTACGACAACGACAACTCATTTTTGTGAATGACAGAAAATACCATCAGTCTGTCATAATATCGCTCTCTTTTACCCAGTAGGATTGAAACAGTACAACGGAATATTCGGTGGCAAGGTTTACCTTCATTAATGCGATCGTATGAATCTATAAATCGGACCTGAAGGTTTGATTTTGAGGAAGAAAGATGTACGTGTAGATGAATTGGATCCGATTGATAGCTTCATCTTTTAACTCGAATGTATGAGAGTAACTTTGAATATTCTGGAATTGTATTGTTACAAACTTAGCTCTCCCTATAAGGGATTGGATGCGTCAAAACTCTTCGTTAAAACTAGTATCGTCTAACTTGGAAGTTGTCAAGCCCTCAGTAAATGAAATAATAATGCAAAAAATGTTCCAGACAATCTTGTAGAAGATCAGATATGTAAGTTGGGAACCATAAAAGTTCTGAGTAGTTTGGCAACTTCGAAGGATGAACTAGATCAATATATACAACAAAATCAAAAAAAAATAATAAAGTAATAAAAGCCAAAAAAATGTATGATAATATTTGTTTAAATAATTAATTAAGACAGTGTAATAATTAATGCGTATCATAAAATTGTTACTCATTACCTAACTACAAAATACTACTCATTTTTCAAATTAAGAGCTTCTAGAAAATGAATATTGCAATGTCTAATATTTTCAAGACATCAGTGTACTAACATACTAACATCTTAGGAGTAATCAAACATTTAATAATTTTGTTTATTGAATTATTGTTGAGAAATTTTTTTCGGATTGTAATCAGTAAAACTTAAAAAGTTATTAAGGTTTTGTGTAAAGGAAATAATAAGTGTGATGTTAAATAATTACTTGTGATTGGATAGTGTGAATATAGTTGGAGTTTTTCTAATATTTCTGTTCATTTCTACTGTGGTTTGTAAACGTTTCCCTTCCCTACTTAATTGACTTATTCGTTCATAGACCCAGTCAACAGCTAAAAGTTAGTTCAGGTTTGTCCCGGTGCGCGGTGGTGTTGAAGAAGGTTTTTTGTGCAATGTTTTGTTCTATAGCTATTCTTGAAATAATGAGACTTCGGTAACAACACAAGGCAGAAGCCTTCGACTAATTTTTTGGACAAGTTGATAAGCCAGTATCCAAAAGATACATGCCTGAGAAAAGTTAGCTGCAAACCTCCCGATTACTGGGTAAGGCAGCCAGAAAGAAAATGAGCACCTAAAAGATGTGGTTGCTTACTTTGTATATGTATCATGATTACTATTATGTGTACCCCGGCAAATACTTTCTGCAAGGAAAAGTTATTATAAATCCACCGGTGACTGAATTAGCTTTTGGCTGAGGATGTATATCTTGTAACTCAATTCAGCAGTCTTGTTTAACGATGTTCTAACTTGATTATCTACTACATTATTATGCACTTTAACTATCTCATTATATTTTGTCTCTAATTTGGGAAGATTTTCAGACAACCTTATTTTTTTCAGTAATACCCGTAACCATGACATTTGTTTCTTGAATTGAAATAACACTTATTTTTACATGAACTAGGAACTAAAGTTGAGTTTGTGCACTGTAATATTTATTTATGATTACTCATGCAAATACTGGTAATGGCACTTGAAAGAATTGTGCTGTGAAACTTTGCACTTCATTACCCAGGAGATAGATTTCAGCAAGATCTTACCATGTACACATATATAAGATTACTAACTGACATACACATATTTTATTCCCTGTCAGTTTTAAATATTGTAGTTAAGTGAACGAAGTTAAATTGATGCGAGTACGAAATATACGCTACCGACTCTTACAGAAGAGGAGTGGAATGTATCAGTAAATAATAAAATACTGATGGCTGGTTTGCTGACACTTGTTGTGTGATCACTGATCATCGTTGATTTATTGAGTGGAAGAAACAAATTAATATTTTGATTGCCAATTGAATCAACAAAGTGATGAAGCTATCTCAGCAGAGTGGGCGGTGTCATAATTTCAAGGTGATATTCCGTGATAAAGTGTCGATAATATCTATATACGACTTAAATGGTTTCATTTCCAAGTTGTATTTGACCTGGGGGGGGCTTGGATGAACTAGTAATATGGAACTTACTTACAAGAAACAACGACTATTGCTAATTGTAAGTGTGGTAAACTATGGTAAAAAAAATTGTCAAATTAGTTATATATTATGACTATGGCAGCTAACTCTATCTGTAGATTTATTTCGAGAATTTACTGCTTGATTCCAAATATTTAGGTGAGGAAGAAACAAATAAATACATTACCCATAATCCTTTCCGGTTGACTTCATTGTGTAATAAAACTTGATTGAGAAAAATGTGAGCTTTTGCTTCGTTGTGTTTTGCATCTTCCCATTTACTGATAAAATAATGCCCCCTCCGCTTGATGTATTGCTGAAAAGATGGGATATGCAAGGATTTTTTTCTAACCAGGCCTTCATTTTTTTCATTTAATGATCCTATTTGCTTAAGTAGTTTATGCAGAGTAAAGCGAAAATCAATGGAGGCCTGGGCATACTATGTAGGTTTCTTGTACATGGTTTTGTATTGTTTTCCAGTGTTACTTATTTTGAAATCTGACGTGTAAATGTTACGAGATTTATGTGCTTCCTCTCAATGTAATTTCATCTAAAGAATAATGAAATTAGCTTCTGCAGACTGCAGCAGAAGCGTGAGAACTGTGTATTCGTGACTTATGGACTTAAACCAGTAGACAGTTCTCAAAGTGATTTCATGAAAAAGTGTGCCCATACATAGGAACAAGTATCTTTGGCGATCGGTTATTAAGTCTGGGTACAGATCCTATGTACATATATATATACAATATACAGTTGTTGTGTGAATCCTTCCGTGGAAGTGCTTATAACATATTGAAAACAATAACCATTATTAGACAAAATGTAACCCCCGTAAGATCCAATCACGGCAAAATCTAAAGCCTCAAAGCACCGGTGAGTTCATATTATTACCCTTGGACCCGCATTGCTACCCATGGTTGATTTGATTGGATCCATTACTTGCTTTGTTTTTCGCCGTCGCAATAAAGCCTAAGTGGACTACTATCTCAAACGTGACATCAACACCTTCATTCAGCCTGTATAGGAAATGGAAGAGCATATAATATGTATTCTGGAGATCACAGAATATATAACTCGAATAATTGCATCTGGATTCTTCTTTTCCGTAATGAAATCAGATATGACTATTCTACATTTGACACACCCGGTTTCATGAAATGTCATGCTAGACATCTATGTAGTCTACTACAACGTGAAAGATCTAGTCGCCGGTTGGTGTGAAGTTTGCAATAATTAATTACAACTGCATTCTTGGGTTCGAGGTAAATCCCAGATTCACGTTCTATTTCAAGGTTTTATTCAATACGTTAAAAAAAAATATTTACTGCATAATGCCGCTGTTATACAATTTCCAACCATTAAATATATTGGTTCCACAGACATTAACATATTAATATTTACCTTAATATTATTTAGAAACGGATGTACATACCCATACAATAAATGACCCATACGTGCGCCCTTGACGGCTCATGGAACTTTGGTGGCGGATATATACGCATACAGGCAGTAGAGACTTACAAGTAAACATTGCCAGATGCAGGACATGAGAGAGTTGAAAATATCTGCGTGCAATGCGTGCATGATGGTTTTTTTACTTAGTGTCCACGGTCTAGAATTTACATGTTGAAAGGCTTACCTCAGCCTCAGCGTTTAGGGATTTTGAGACATTTGGAAATCAAACGAGGGTTGGCCTCCTTCAAGAGAATCGGAAGGTAACTATTATTACACTCGTAAAATTAGAAAATCTCATCAGACTTGTTAATAGATGAAGACTCCGAGGCCAGAAGCTAGACGTTGGATTACACTACTACACAGGAGTAACATTTGTCCATTAAACGTTTCCTTATTAAAGTATCTGTTTAGGACAAAGTCAAGGTGTATCTCATTTGTCTATTTTTACTTGATTCTGGAGGAATGCTAATATAAATTATTTGACGCGCTCTACTATGCGTGTAGTATTGTAATGAGATGTTTCCCTACATAATTTTTAACATTAAACTTGATATTACTCCACATGCAGATGCAGCAAAAGTATGCAACAAAGTGCATTACCTTTTTCAAACCATCGTGCTATAACCTCAAATCAAATTTTGGATTTATTCTTTCAAAAATTTGACCGAAATTTTTTTTTAAACTGAAAATTTTGACAAATTCAAGGGGAATACAATAATTTTAAAAAACAAAAATGATCATGGTTTTAAAAAATCCTCTAAAAATTATTGTATTAAAACTCTGTTATGTCGAAAGCTACTGCACTCAGGGAATACACGGAATTCATACAAATTGAAATAATAATGATAAAACCTACCTGGAACATAATTTTATTTTTAAAATAGGTCACCTGGATTCAAAATTTGGAAAAACCGACATTGGGGCCACTGGAGATTAAAAAATCAATAACTTTTGACAAGGATATGTCATGGCGCTGATTAATGACTCATTGAAAATCGATTTCATTGTTCTACAAGCTAAAATCATGTCAATCGAAATTTTAAAATCCTACTCAAATTTTGGCAGGGTAATCAAAATTACCTGCTTGAAGAATATTTCAAGATTTTGTCTCTGCAAGGAGTTATGTGAGACAACCCTCCCCCCTACCCACCCCAGCAGATATGTATGTGAATAATTGTTCCTTGACAATACATTAATATTTTTCAAGTAAAGTTGATCAGGGTCCAACATTTGGAAAAACTGAATTTACGGCTCAACTTTAATTTCGAAATGCCAGAAAAGCTTTAGACCCGGATCTCGGTGATTATGAACTCATTTCAAATCTTTTTAAATCAGAAGTTTGAACAAATTTTAATCGAAAATGCACGCATATCATTTTGACTCTTCACCGGCGTTATGACGTATATGCATTTTTTCTCTCAAGTCATTTTTTGACCGAATTTTAACGCAAAGAAATCGGAATTATAAAGTTAATAAGTTATAAGTCTAGCACGTTATGTATTGAATGGTCGTCTTATTCAAATTAAAGCTAAAAATATTCTCACACCTACGAAATTTTGAACAACGAAATTGGAACAGTTCAATATGTTTTCACGTTCGCTTTAAATAGGCTATCGTATAATCCTTTTCAATGCAGGTCAATACAAATCTTAACAATTTTATTTATTATATATAATTATATATATACACTTGAGTGTTAATGGAGCTGAGGACAGTCTTGATGGAGGAAATCTCGGGGTCCGATCATGTCCTGATTCCCACTGACAATGGTTGTAAGGTATTCCTGAACTTGCTCAACTTGGAGCATTGGTATTTTACCATCAATTTCCACCATAAACATGTAAACCTTCCACCAAGTCTTCATTTCAATGTAGGGCTCCGCCCCGTCGGGTTGATCAGTCAGAACCTCACAAACTGTCTTCATCGTGTCTGTTAATGTCTGTAAGATATTAAGATCAGTTATAAAATATATTCCTTCCAAAATTCTTGAAATTCCGAACAAATGAACTTTCGATGACCTTCCCAAGAGTACCGGCAGACAATCCAACGAAGAAAATCCATTCAAATGGGTTAGGCAAATTCCCTACAGTAAATAATTCCTCCAAGTAGGCCGTGTCCAAGCACATTGATTTCCATTTCTGCCTCATCTCTTCTTTAGTTACCTGCCCTTTTGGCCCAAGCTGTGAAATGAATCACGACATTTGAAAATTCTTCGAAAATTACGGAACATAACCCTCGAGAGGCTGCTAGTTTTAGCTTGGTTGCACGTAAATTGGAATTATGATACAATAAGATCACCGTACAAGTTTGAACTACATATTTGGAGTACACAAAAGTATATTCAATTATTTTAATTCAAAATTACCTGCTTATTCAAAACGCGCAGCATACCCATTGTCAGCCCCGAAGTAGCTTCATTTTCCGGGTATTCCATCCGGTCCTTCGAAGGAGGCACCTCTCCGTTAGTCATGGCTCTAAAGTAAGCCGCTGACCACTGCAAAAGACATTTTGGTTGAGTCCGGATGGCTGCTTTAGTGTACTGCTTCAATATATTTGGTAACTGTGGGGGAATTTGAATTTGTTGAGCGCAGTATTTGTTCAAATCTACAGCTTCACCCATTTTATTTTTGAATCTGGTTAGATTGACGGATCAATCAGCCATCCGTCGAAGGTCAAATCTGCAGAATAGACAAATCAAGAGAAGCAAAATTATTTCAAGAATTATACAGACGGAAGATGCATGAATGCATTAAATTTATAGGTTTTATTAAGCGACAAAAATATCCCTGCACTACTGATAATCAGAGCATTCGATACAGGGTTACGCTTGGAAATTTCACACGATATACGCATAAATGTGTGAATAATAAATAGATGACTATGGTTCACGATTATGCTCCTCTTACGCAATATCAAGACTCTTGGGGAATTTGGGCAGTTTAAGTCTAGGCTAGATAAATACTCCCTTCTAATTTAGCCGTGGTTGTGACTTGCGACACATTGCTTTGTGAATGAGGATGGTTAGTGGTAATATTGGCAATTGGTAATAGTATATTGGTAAGGTAATATCGAGATGATTAGCTTACTTGAGTTTGATTTTGCCTATGATTCTTTCACAGTACTGAGACTCTGTTCGTACTTTTGATTTTGAAGTTATTATTTTTTTTTAAATCAAGTGCAATCTTTTCGAAAGAACATCTCTTAAGTAATCCATCCTACCAAAAGCGTCATCGTAGTCAGGATGGTGATAGTTGTATGTATATAACATGTTGGAGCATTGCAGATTGAAAAAAATAGATTTTTTTGAACTTTGATTAACTTCCACTATTAATTTTTTCCTTACTTACTTTTTTCAATCCAAAATATTTGAAAAAAAAGTAAATAAGCCTTCTTTTACATTCTGTTTCCCATTCCTTTCCTAAAAAATATTTTTCCAGACTTTTTTCAACCAGTGGAGCCCACCCGTCCTAAGGATGCAACGGTCATCTTCATTAGAAATTAAAACTGATGCAATTTAGTCAAATTTTTCACCTGTGAAATGGCAAAGATGTGGCTGACATTTTCAATTGTGTACTGGGCATTGATTAAATTATTTATTCATTTTTAAATTGGGTTTAGTGGAATAAATTTTTTATTATAAGTAGGGAGCTTTCGAACATCAACTGTGTTCATCTTCGGGCTATCTACAAGATAAATGAATTATTATTAAATTAAGTTAGGAAGCCTTGTTAGCAATATTACACACGTAATGTTTTAATACAAATAATATTATTGAAATTCCTTTAATTATTATTCGTAGCTGGTGTAGCTAACGTACGCAAGACAGGTGTTAGGTGTATGTACGTGTGGGCTGACCCACGAACGTTCTGTATAGATGGTTATTATTCAAGTCGATTTCTCCGAAATAACCATAACCGATTTTGGAACTACACCAATAGAATCACTGTCTCCGTGTATATTTAACATTGTTAACTTATACTCTAATTTTGTTAACTTATATCGTAGGTGAAGAGGCAAAATGATCTACGTGGATTTTCGACTAGTATCAAAATTATCTACATGCATTTTCTAATAAACGCAAAATATGAATTAACTTTCGAAACTGCAATAATTTAGTGCCATTTGAGTTCAAACTCGAGTTTCAAACCACACTGAAGTTCAAATTGGAATTTCAAGTTGGACATACAGACTCGAGGACGTATTCGAGTTTCAAGGCACACTTGAGTTCAAGCTCAAATTTCAAGTTGTACTCGAGTGTTATGTTGCACACGATTTCAAACTCGAATTTCAAGTTGCGAATGACACTTGAGTTCAAAATGGAAATGAACTAAAATTCTAAGTTAAACTTGAGAGCAAAGTCGAATTTTAAGTAACATCTGAGTTAAACTTATTGAGTTCAAAGTCGAATTTTAAGGTACACTTTAGTTTCTAGTTCCACTGAAATTATAACTTAAATTTCATATATGAAACTCGAGCTCAACCTGGAATTTCAAGTTGCACTTGAGTTCAAACTCGGGTTTCAAGCCACACTGAAGTCAAAACGGAATTTCGAATTTCATTTGAGTTCAAACTCGGGTTTCAAGCCATACTGAAGTCAAAACGGAATTTCGAATTTCACTTGAGTTTCAATCCACACTGAAGTCAAAATGGAATTTCAAATTTCACTCGAGTTTCAATCCACACTGAAGTCAAAATGGAATTTCAAATTTTACTCGAGTTTCAATCCACACTGAAGTCAAAATGGAATTTCAAATTTCACTCGAGTTTCAATCCACACTGAAGTCAAAATGGAATTTCAAATTTTACTCGAGTTTCAATCCACACTGAAGTCAAAATGGAATTTCAAATTTTACTCGAGTTTCAATCCACACTGAAGTCAAAATGGAATTTCAAATTTTACTCGAGTTTCAATCCACACTGAAGTCAAACTGTAATTTCAAGAAGCACTTAAGTTACACTTGAGTTCAAGCTCGAATTTCAAATTGCACTTGAGTCTACACTGACGTTCAAAACGCGGGTTTCAGGTTACGGCTCGAGTGTGAACTCAAATTGCCCATTATAAATCCGTCGACTATTAAATTCACAGCCGAGTTTAAATAAGATTGGCCGCGCGTTTGTACGTAGACCACTTTGCTTTTAAAGAGACTTGTACCTAGATCATTTTGACTTTAGGCGAAAAGTTGCGTTGTAGATCATTTTGATACTAAATGAAAATGCATGTAGATCATTTTGCCCCTTCGCCGACGATAAGCTAACTGTAAGACTGTTAACTTAAAATCCGCTAACACGGCCAACCTGCGGAGTAGGACTCGTAACTTGCATACTAACTTGGTTGCGTTTTGGACTGTGAGTCATCTAAGACGGTAACACAACTATCTTAAACTGAAGCTGAACGTTTGACATTAGTGTGTTTATGTATGTATGTATACATACTATTTGGGGCTAACCCCATTTACGTATGTTAACTTTAAATGTGTGTGATGTGAAGATAAAGTTTTTAAAGTAAGAGTAATGTGGATTCAAGTTTTGTCAAGGCAAGGTAATGGGCTAAGATCATTCTATTGGAGCATTCGGCATCTTCAAGAAAAAAAATTTTTTTAGTTTATTTGCATTACAAATTACAACTCTAGGTGTCATCATTTAATAACTTACCGTCTACAATCAAGTTAATACGGAATTAAATTAACGTCCGAACAACCTCTGAATCTGAAATTTGTGCAGTAGTTTAATAAAGTATTTCACCAATTTAAATGTGAAAAATAATAAAAAAGGATTTCCGTTTTTATGCAGTTTCCCAGATATCCATACCCATTTATTCCAGTTATCGAATAATTACTCAAACTATTTCCATGTACTGGGTGCTCGAACAGAGTGTGACCATAGGCAGTAACTTTTCCTTTCTTCCCATAGTGACACTTGTTGTATTAGAGTTGTATAATTTAATTTAACGTGTACAACACAACTATACACAATACCATAATTTTACTGTAAACAAATTCGTTACCTATTGGAATTTATATTTGTTGCTCTCGCCCAGTAATGTAATTTTGATGGAATCCAAAAAAGAAACAATGACTATCCACTCCCCCAAATAGCATTTTATTTCCCTGATCCCAGTCCACTGGAGGAACCTTGTCACGTAAACTTTAAGTTACTGTGTTTGTTCGCATGGTAATATTACCATGTTTAAAAAAGTCCCTTTAAAAATTATCCATTCTTGTAATCACAATACTCCTTACAACGAGGTGGGCTTCTGTCTTAGAAGTCTGCCCTGAACCCTGCTGCCTGCAAATAGGTTATAGCTATATCTACATCCTATAACTTATAGGATGTAGATATACATACAAAAGAAAAATATCTGTAAGTAAGCAAATTGGTGATTGTTTTGAAAAAAACATTTTTCACCTACACCAAAATATGCCTGTATTATTATGCCAATTTACACATATTTACAATTTAAACATTCACAATAATTATCTTCTCAATTCACAAAAAAAGCCTACTCACTTATTATACTATTTCCCAATTCGTTGTAAGGGCCTAGACCGAATCGACCGAACGAGTTACGAAATAAAATAATTTTGTTTTTATTTCTTGCGTAATTGAGAGTACGCCCATAACCTTGGAAAAGTGACATTTTAAAATATATTTAGAAGTACTTCTAATCTCCTTATGTACGTCATTGTGCGCATTTGTGAGGTTGTGAGTACCTCAGCAAGCATTGCATAACCTTGCCAATACACCTTTTAGGTACGAGCTTTTTGAAGAGAGAGGCTATAAAATGGTTTCACCAACTAATCTTCTCACTACTCAATATCCAGAGCCTTTACGACCTTACAAGTTGGAAAATAAAATTCTCAAATTGCCGTTCGTATGGTGTGAGTGTCATGTCATATGAAATGATCCCTCTCTGGAAGTCGTTCTTAATCACTTAGTCTTTTGTTACCCTTCTGGTGTAGTATTATTGCAATAACAATTATTATTATTATAAACAGGAATTAAAAGGCATTAAATTTGTTCCAGAACAAATCCACATTTCCAGGATGTTCAGCGTCAATAGCATTGACAATTGGCAATAAAAAAAAATACAAAAAAACAACAACAAGACCAAATCAGTTGTATTGGAAACTACGACTGTGTACAGACGTACCAACGGAGTAGGGAAATGCTATAGAGGAATATCTACTACGAAGACCCACACTGTATGGTACGATCTGTGGAGGCTCATAAAACTTGGCGATTCTCACGACATCATCCACCTGACGCTGTTTACTTGGTAGGATCACCCGAACAGCCTCATCTCTTGCTTTTGTGGGAGAATACTCGGAGAACCGGGATGTACGTAGGCAAGGATGCTGTTGATTTAATATAATTTTCATGAATAAAGAGATTGAGGTTGAAATGTCGGGAGTGGGGAAATAGAGTATAGAAGATGTGTATGTAGAAGAATGGTCGTTGCGGGTCGGATCGATAGAAGGGAGGAAAAGCTGCCTGCGTCGGAGTTGGTCGGGATGAACGGGAGGGTGCGAGGAAAAAAGTACCTTGTGTAGTCGGGGTGTATTGACGCCTCAAGAGTTGTGAGCGTACCAGTGTATGTGACTCTGTCTATCGGATGCATACGTTCTGACTCCCTGGCATCAGTAGTGTGGACAACTTGAATGTAGGGAACATCAATCCCGACGTTGTCCATTCGTGAGTGTGAGTGTTACTGTCACCCCGACCACTAGTGTGTACAGGTGATTGTGATTGCAGGGAAAAAATTACATGTGATTCAAGTCGGATATGGTCGTTGTTCGTGGAAGCAACGGGTAAAAAAAAATTGAAGTCAGTTTTTAATAAAAATTCCTACTACTCTTGGGGCTGGCGGCGGGTTCTATAAATGCTACCCAGTGGCTCGGCCTGCATAGTTGCTTTAGTTCCGAACAGTCGAACTATGTTGTTGCAGGCAGAGCTGAATAAATGTCCTCAGCCAAGGCTTACAAAACTAGCTTGAAAATGAATGAACACGAGGTTGACGATGTTGCCTTCCTCACCGGTAAGTCCGACACGTTAACGCATTCATAAATAAATCAGTCACTGGTGAATCGGTGAATGCATAGATAAATTTAATGAGTGAAAGTATTAGAAATTATCTGCAGTAGCTACGCGAACCTGTAGAATTTCAAGTAAACTTGTTACCCAACCATGCAAAAAAAGCTAAATGCCTATAAACTCTATCAGGTGAATCGGCAGCAGTCAACAAGAGGGTTCTTTATGAACGAGATCGGATAGCTGTATGTTCACAAACGAGAGCATTAGTGGTAGCTCTCTTCGTCTTCGTGGGTCTCTTTGTGGTTGCTCTCCTCATTGCTTTCGCTACGCCGCTCAATGGTAAGTTAATAATAAATGTCAACGGGGTAATTTTCTTCACTTTTAGTAACACATTGAACTGTATCACGGGTCAATTCCTTTCCATTTAGTAGTCCCATTTCTAGGTAATTGCCATTCCGTTGAATACCTTGTCTCTGTATTTTATTTTTAGGTTGTTCCTTTCTTCATGGATCCAATGAAATCCTTGGAGAACCCTTCCCCGAAGGGGAAGATTCAGGACAGTTTATCTCATCTACGGGAGAACTTTTCCCATGGAACAGCTCTCGATTACCATCTTTTGTTCTTCCCCGTCGTTATACCATACAAATTCATCCGAATCTCACTACCTTGGATGTGAACGGTAAGACGTTTTGTCAATTTTTTCAGCCCCTGATCCTCCCTCATATTTTCAAGATCTTGGAAGCATTTTGGAAGGAAAGGATATTAACTTTCAAGCCTGTAATAATAATTGGGAACAGCTTCACAGTAGAAGTGAAGATACTACAAAACTGATGTCCCATGTGGGGTGTGAAAGTTGGAGAGTTTTAAAAATTATGTGAATTTTGAAGCTGTTAATTGTAAGAGTTTTTTTTATTGGATGCTTGAGCTGATTACTTCAAAACTGAATGTTCCAGGTTGGGTGGTAATTCAATTCGAAGTGACGCAGGATACCCCATTTATAGTATTTCATAGTCGTAACATAAAAATTTTGGAAAAATGGGTGAAAGAAGAGATTGATGGGAAGCCGGGTGATCCACATAACATTTCTAAGCTCTTGGAGTATATTCCCCATCAGCAAGTAAGTTTAGTTGTCATTCATAGCTTTCCCTCTGGGCTACATATGAAGTAACTACATGTATGCATCTGCTGTCATTATGGAAAACAAATATTTGCAAAGCTCATACTCAGAATGTGAGAAAAGGCCGGAATACCCTCCTGGTAGTTCCACTGCTGAAAACATGACATGGCGTGCATGAAAATACACATTTATATTCCCTTGCATACTTTTTGTATATGTGCTAATAATAATAGTACACGCAAATAGACGACAAGCCTTGTCACATTTCGGTAGTTGAAGAATAAAAAGGCTTCTCTTGTAGACTTTTTAATTTCACTTCAAGCTGTTAAAAGTTTCAAGTTCTATTATAGTAAATTTCCAGAAATAGTGCATACAGGTACCTGCATTTTTTTCTACTTTATATCAAAGCTTTATTTGTTTTACCGTGTGTGTGTGTGTGTGTATATATATGTATGTACAAGATCTAGTTAGTCGTATATGAATGGTTTTGCGATGGGGGAGCACATGACGTAAAGCAATTTAGCTGGTCCAATGTACCACGGGATACGAGCGTCTGCTATATGCCTAGATGAAATACGCTACCTAGAAAGTTATACGAAACTTTTTGAAAAATTACCAGGGGAATTTCACAAATGCGACCCGTGCTGTCCTTGCATAATTGATCGCGATCGGTTCAACTGAGCCACTTTATACTAGATTTTTGCCATTCTTTTCTTTTTCGTCCTTTCTTACTGCTTTCTTGAGACTGTCCCTATCATGTGCTTTGTTTTATTTGAAGATTTGCTGAATGATTGTTTTTGTTGTTATAATGTACATACATGGTTACTGTTAAAATACCCAAACCCTGCTCTATTGTTTGCATTCAATCCATGTCAAATGTAAAAATGAATTATTGAGTACCAACATGCAATGAAATATAAATGAGTATTGAGGAACGTCATACATTATTCAACCATGGTCATACTTTCACTCACAAATCTCATCTCCTCCCACTATACCGATCTGGTTTGTCTACGAAAGTTCAATAAATTCCTCTTTCTCAACGCCGGCTGCAAAAGTTGATCGTGTCTGAAATATATGACTGATCAGATGCATTCTATCATTAATGATTGTAAGACTTGAAAATTATCCTAGGATTGTTTTCAAATGTGTATTATTTATACTCATAATAGATATATTTGGAGGTTGAAGGCAGCCTCTTACAAGGAAGAAATTATTCGCTAGGAATAAAATTTAACACAAATATTAGTCAAGAGCTGGAAGGATTTTACCTGAGTAGCTACGTCAATTCGCATGGTGAAAGAAGGTAAGGAGAGAAATTGCATGCTTCAGTGCACCTTTGTATATTGTGTACTATTTTAACTTAAAACTTGCTCCCCCATTATGATATTTGATTTCGTGAGATTTAAGTTTATGTAAGGTGAATGATTCCGCAATATACCATTCTTTCCTTGGTGGGGGAAACCTTGTTGCAGAGAAAATTTCAATCTTGCGGTTAAGTGCGGTTTCTAGCAGCTGTACGCAAAAATTTCACTTTATTATATTGACATTGGTGAGGGTCTAGATCTGAACTCCAAACATTTCTCGGCTTTGTTTTTTCTGTTCCTAAGAGTGCCAGCTGTTACACTTAGGCTGTGTATACATGTACTTGAAGTAAACAAATACTACTTTCTATGGTTTAAAGGACAAAGAGAAATTAAAGCTTGAGTTCCACGGGCTATATAGATCCGAACTTTATTTTGTTTGTCTACATTTAAATGTATATGCCGTAAAGTTAAATTGGAGTGCATGTGCTGGTGAATATTTTAGACTTACAGTTCCACCATGGGAGATAGATATAAGTCTTGTCTCTCATAATATGATGCATTGTTTATTGTTCTCTGAGGGAGGTGAATGGAAGAGATGATATTTTTCACTCTCTGGTACTTTGTAGATATCTAGCTACAACCCATTTCGAGCCAACTTATGCCCGCTCTGCCTTTCCGTGCTTCGACGAACCACAGTTCAAAGCGACATTCAAGATGATCATTATTAGGAACCAGATGCACAAGTCTTTGTTTAATATGCCCATCCAGAAGATCGAGACAGTATTTTACTGGTACAACATGGAACTCGTAAGTTGATATCAATTCACTACGGGGTCAATAACTAGATCGATTTTGTAATTAAGACCCCCAAGTTATGATTGATGCTTGACTATTGGGGCTAATGACATTTATTTTTGATGTCACAGTGGCGAGATGAATTTCAAGAGTCAGTTGAAATGAGCACGTATTTGGTTGCTTTTGTTGTTTG
This sequence comes from Allacma fusca, assembly GCA_947179485.1. Lineage (NCBI taxonomy): Eukaryota > Metazoa > Arthropoda > Collembola > Symphypleona > Sminthuridae > Allacma > Allacma fusca. Next base: position 27,484,975 of record OX359249.1, on the reverse strand, counting down.
CGACTACGAGTATATTTATAATAAGACGAATAAGGATGTAGAGGTATCCATTCACACTCCGCCAGGTTTGCTCAATCAAGCTAGTTTTGCTCTTCAAACAGCTGTCCAACTTATGGATTACTATGACGAATTTTTTGGTGTTCCGTACCCTTTGCCTAAACAAGGTACGCATAACTAACATACTCATTTCCTATTTTTTATGATATGTATATTGTTGTGCATTGCCTTGAGTTTAAGTGTAGGTGGAAAAAACAGATGTGAGTACTAAATACTCAAAAGGTATTTAAATGTTTTATTACGGAGTCACATGATTCCCCACTTAAGCACGAACTAGAGCCCTTTGGATTCCGGAGAGGTTATAAGATAATGCCTGTTTTCTCCAACTTTTTCTCCTCAGTCCTGTAGCGTATCCAGTGACTGTACATGGAGTACACATAATATAGTTGAAGTAGAGAAGATAGTTTTGAACGTGAATAGATGCCATTCTAGAAACTCATGTAAGTGTATGCTATCTTAGACTTGATTGCTATTCCTGACTTTGGGGCTGGAGCGATGGAGAACTGGGGCTTGATAACATACAGAGAGACGTCCATTCTATACGATAAAAACGAGAGTAGTTCTACAGCTCATCAATGGGTTGCTGTAGTCGTGGCACATGAGTTAGCTCATCAGGTAACTTTTATTTCTCTCGATACCTATCCCATACACACTTTTTAAAAGCCGGTAGCTCTACCGTGAAAGCTCACGGCTCAGCTACTTTTGTGCTCATTTTCATACTTGGCTGCACATTTTTGTACCATGGTTATGGAGATCCATGCACTTACCTTGCATGCTCCTTTCCAACGTGCGTCGTGTTGAAGCGAACGAAAAAAAAATTACCTTTGTATACTTAGCGTAGTCTAGGGAAGTTCTTTTTTAAAGTAGTCATTATTGATGCTATTCAGTGGTTCGGCAATCTGGTAACAATGAAGTGGTGGAATGACCTTTGGCTCAATGAGGGTTTTGCCAGCTTTGTCGAATATGTTGGTGTGGATCATATACAACCTGAGTGGAAGATGATGGAACAATTTGTACTGGAGAAAACACAACCGGCTTTGGCATTGGACGCCTTGGCAAGTAGCCATCCCATTTCCGTCGAAGTTCATGATCCCCGAGAAATTGAAGCAATTTTCGATACAATATCGTATAGCAAGGTATGTAAGAGCGATTTAATTTTATCACATCCTCAACTTGAGACAATCTTGGAGCTTGTACCAGCTCACACTTTGATATTGAAACTTAAGGAAATGCTAAAGAAGGAAATGTAAAGAAAGCTCTCAAATATCACATTTCTACATTCACACCTTGTGCATTTAAAAAAATATCTCGACATACATTTAACCATACCATTTCCGTGACTGGGTTGCCGTTGCTTAGGAATGTCATTCACTTTTAATGTTCTAGGGGGCTGCTATTCTTTATATGATGGAAACCGTGCTGGGTCAAGAAGTCTTACGTCAAGGCTTGAGGGATTATTTAAATGAGTATAAATTTAGGAATGCAGAAACAGACGACCTTTGGCGTGCGCTCAGTAAAAGCACAAACGACACCATTGAAGTCAAAGTAAATTGAATTAATGTTTTAGTCCCACGTCCTTCTCCTTCATTTCTACTCCCTTGTTACTAGTCCGTCCCTGAGTCATGTTTACACTGAGAGTTGCTCATCCAAATTATTTTGAATAACTTGCCGTGCAGAAGATTATGGAAACTTGGACACAGCAAATGGGATTTCCATTGGTACGCATCCGACTTGAAAATCGGACTTTAAAAGCCGTCCAGGAGAAGTTTCTTTTAAACCCAGCAGAAAATGATACGGTGGAGTACCATGAGTCTCATCCAAAGTGGTACATACCTCTGAGTTACATCACGGATTTGGACCCAAAAGCTATGAAGCTAGCTTGGATGAACATGAGCGAAGGTAGTATTTTTTTTTAGTTTCAGTACCGTTATTAAACTTGAGGTTTTCCAAACTTACCAGGATACCTTCAGTTAGCCCTCATCATTGAGTATAAAGTTCGAAAGACTTTATAAAGTTTCAAGAGTTCCCTTTAAAGCGTGAGAGTTGTTAAGTTTACGAAGGCGATCGTTATGGAAAAGTTGTGTTTCACACTATTTTAACTCCCCTTGCAAGTTTAAGGGCTCACGAATCTCCTAAACAAGTTGATTTAATGGTGCTGTGTCCATGCATTCCCCAAACAGTTGAATTCGAAATGCCTTTCCGTTCCACCTGGGTAAAATTCAATGTTAACCAAACCGGCTTCTACCGAGTGCAGTATGAAGGACAGGGATGGAACGCACTTATCAATGTCCTACGATCGGATCCACAGTCTTTGAGCCCAACTGACAGAGCTAGTCTCATAGATGATGCTTTCACCTTGTGCAAGTGAGTATATTTTTGCTTTTCTCAAGAGTGGTTTATTATTTATTGTTAGTACAGTGCCGTAGACACCCTAGCTACTATACTTGCTGCAGTTGTACATAGTAGCTCATAGCTCTGCTACTCTAGTAAGATTCATCTCACTTCGCCCCTCGGGGCTAATTTGTTTTAAACTACCAGCACCGGGATCACGTACGATGACGTAAATGGAATTGTTAATAACCCCCCTTGCCTGTATGTAGTGTTTGCGTTCGCAGCGTAATAAAATATGAAATACTGTGTTTCTATTTTTTATTAGAGCCGGGATCATCAGTGCTAGCATCCCCCTTGAGTTGTCACAATATCTTCTGAAGGAAACTGAGTACGTTCCATGGGCAACGGCTCTGGAGCATTTCCGGACGTGGAGTAAAATTCTGTATGAAAGAGCTGCGCATAGATTACTCCTTCAGTTTATGCTGAAGCTCATACAGCCTGTTTATGAAACTGTCGGTTGGATGGATACCGGATCTCATCTTGATAAGTAAGACAATACTTCGTTGGCTTTTTTTTTATTAGTTCATCTTCCGCAGGAACACAAACGCATACACAAACTCACAATCAGCCATACACAGCACTGTCATGGTCATCTTGGCAAACACTTAATTACGGCCTTGTCCTATGGCGTGTGCCAGAACCATTTCTAATAAAACAACTGCGGCAAAGTTGCTTATACAATCGTTCAGAATGAACTTCCTGGGAATCAATTTAACTAAGTATACCCGGCAACTTCACATTACATACAAGCGTCTAGGATCTTGTTTGCGAGCCGAAGCGCGACTCGCCATGTTCCTAACGGGATTATTTTTAATTCCTGTCTCTACAATTTCATGATAGTATTTACTGTACAAACCAGTAGGATCCTTATATTAACAAAAGTGTGTCACTCCTAGAATATATATATACTCCCATCCGTACGCCCTACCGTAAATGAAAGTAGAATCAAAGAGCATTTCCTGAAATGTATGTGATAGTGATAGCTTAAGTCGAAAACAACGGTAGCGGTACCGCTCGTCCGTCCAAACAGGGAATTGCGTAATGTGTAGAAACCACAAGCAAGCAATTATAGAAACTTATTTTCCAGCCCCGTGAGCTACGAGGTCCCAAACTTATTTTCCTAACTGGCATAGATGCTTTATTGGGTAAAAATAGTACATAATGTACAAGTCTATGTTTATTTTATGACGTTAGAAGCATTCTCGGGCTGTCTCGGGGAAGATGATGCGTAAATATGGGGATCCTCGAGAAGTAGTAGCATTTTTATTAGCTCTGTAGTTCCACGGACGTACCCGCAGCTCCCTTCCAGATGTCTACTCTAATTTCCTATTTTAATTTCCCAAGATCAAAAGGAATGGGCCTAGGCATTTGCTTCTTAGCCACAACACACAGCCTGTGTTGTACCTGCAGTCATATATTAAGAGAGATGCGTCTAACAAGACCAATTGAAGTACTTCCTAACTGGTGTGAATACATTAAGTTCCCATCATAAAACATCCTTACTATTTGCGGCCTTTATAAGAGCACTCATGTGAATGATATAATAATGGTTTTATTAACAAACAACTGAGTATCAGGTCGAGTTGAGTATAAGTGTTTCCAGAATTTAAGGGAGTGTTTTCTGTATGTATTAATGTAGTCCTGCTCCTACTGTTTGACAATGATTTAATGTGCGGGTGCTAGTAATCAATATAAAGTCAGCGATTAGCCAGAAATGAAGATTTTTGACTACGTTCCAGAACGTTGTTACAAAACATGGAATGAGCTCATTCCAGGAAGATTTTATTGGTAATATGTAGTTTTAGGAGAAGTTTAGGACCAATGTGTCGTCAAAATCTTTGAGGAAAGTTGATAGAATTAATTTTTGTCAATTCCTCTGTATATATTCTCTTTATGAAAATCAAGGCCCTTGTATTGTATCGATTTATTCTTTGCTTGGACGAAAATTTGAAAAATGAACCTATTCCGGTGTGCATCCATGCTTGCTTCATAATACATTTCAGGATACCCAGGGGTAGACAATGTAAGGCTTTGTAGTAATAGTCACTCCTTCGACTTTACTCACTTTGACGTTTACTCACTTATCATATCTGACTATCATGCTGTATTATCTATGAAACAGGCTACTACGTGGGGATATACTAGCAGCAGCCATTCACTGTGAGAATAAAGAAGCCGTCCAAGAAGCCACGAATCGATTTAACAATTGGATGCAAAACCAAGAGCGAGTTCCACCTAATCTTAGAGAAGTCGTTTACTCTGCGGGTGAGTAATAAATATGAAGAGTAAACTGCACAGAAATTCCAACAAAATTCTACAATTTGTGTAGTGCCTATTAGTACTCCAGTGGTATCTCCTTCAGACCCACATGAATGAAATTATTGCCCGAGAACTTTCACCATTTCCTATGTGTTTACCTTTCTTCTCTCTCATTCTTGTTCCCCTCTCACCAGCAGCAGCGGCTTTCTCTGTATTTACTTACCTCAAGCCCTCCTCGTTACTCTACTGCTTCAGTTTTGCTTCCCAGATATAATCAGTTATAACTGACGATGATCCTTGTCTCATTGTTTACTCATGCCCGAATGTTTCACACAAGCAATTTTGTCTATATGAAGTAATTACGCTGAAATAGGAGTCAAATATGGAGGGGTGACCGCATGGGACCATTGCTGGTCTCAGTATAACCAAACGGTAGTGCCGAGTGAGAAGAAATTGCTTTTAAAGGCTATGGGAGCTGCAGTGGATCCGTGGCTACTTCAACAGTAAGATAACTGGTTTTTCGGAATCAAACTGATACTGTGCAACAATCCTCCTAATCTTTTATTTATCTTTTTTTTTCTGTAAGTAATTTCTGAATTCTAACATCGGATTGATAATGGTATATTACCTGATAACTATGTAGATACTTAAAAGCATGTCTGGAACGAGAAAGCATTCGACCCCAAGATGTTCGAACAGTTTTAGCAGTAGTGTCTGCCAATCCGAATGGACGGCTGTTGGCATGGCGACATTTGAGAGCACACTGGGTAACTCTTCAGAATATGTTTGGTGAAGGATCCTTCACGATGGGAAGTCTCATTACTGCTGTAGTTGCACACTTCTCCAGTGAGTTCGACTACGAAGAGGTATAAACAATGTTTTCTTTCTTTTGATGGTACACTAACAGTAAGGGGAACCAGACACATTCTATTAGCAGAAATGACTAGCGAGAGTTGCTCAAATTTCATTATTCTTTCCTGGCGGAGTGGCCTGTTGGATAGACTCAGGTTCCAAGCCAGTAGCTTTAACCGGAATGTTGCCAAACAGGAGTCAAATTATAATTGAGTATACTTAGTATGTTTAACTGGTGTTAATTTTCTTGGTACAATGCAGGTTTCAAATTACTTCGGTGGCCTAGATGTCGGATCTGGGACACGGGCATTAAATCAGAGTTTAGAAACAATTCGACTCAATATCAGATGGCTGCAGAATAATGAGAAAACGGTTGAAGATTGGCTTCGGAGGCATCTACGTTAAAGGCCCGACCTTTATGGAGGACAGGCAGGAGATAAGACCGAAGAAAGCCCACTGGTTTTCACAGTGTGACTTTCCCGGATAGTCCAACTGGAATATCGGAGTTTATCAGCAATCTGTTCAATATTTCAACGACACTTTATCTGTAGACTAGAAACATCTGGTGATTATATTTTACATGTAATTATAGGAAATCTTAGTTCGCGTTTCCTGAAGGGGGCTGTATTTTAATCCCCGTTCGTGTTCGCAGTAGTCTGTATGCATGGAGATTTTTAACGAAGAAATTAATTTAGAACACGAAGCCATGTATTCCTCCAAATTTCCTTAAAAATAGGAAATGGGACTCTTCAGTCTCAGTAGTGCAAATTTTTATTAACTTTCGTTCCAGGGTATGTCAAAACTTCGAGGAATAGTTTCTTCCAATTGCCCACTAATTTAAATACTCTTGACTTACCTCATTGGCACAAGCCCATTTTATTGGTTAGTGTAAGCTTCTCTAAATAATAATAATTATTATTATTGTATTGTTTCAGTGATGAATTTATTCCCTTATGAACTTATGTCTTTATTAATTGAAGGCAGATCATGCCGCCAACTGTACCAAAAATGATTCTGTGGGAATATGTCGTTCTAACAGTATAAAAGCTGTTATATTGTAATAATTGCCTCACCGCTATATAATGTGGTGGTATGTGGCATGAAGTTGTACATCAACATATTCAGCATATTCCCAAATTTGGGAAAATTTTAATTTAATTTTCCCAAAAAGCTCAGACTGGTTGGAGGAATGATTTAATTCGTGCAAGTTGATCCGTAAAATTAAATCGGATCCGTCAATTTAGTCTCGTAAGGTTGTATGTGATAACTATAAAATAGTGAAATAATCGTAGCTAATGGCTATTTTCTTAGAAACAAAAAAAAGTCAATTATTTAAATCCTAATTTTAGACAATTTGAGGAAACATGGTCGACAATTATTATTATCTGTCTATAGGCGTCAGTAAATAATGTGTAGCAATCATTGTAATTTCCCTTTGCTGTCCATGTACTGTAATAATGACTAATTAAGCCAAGTGCGTTCCAAAATGTAGGTCCATACAACACGACAAAAAAAAGTCAGAAAAACAGAGACCAGTTAAATGTACCTCGTCAAGAAATGCTCTCCAAGAAAAAAACAACTATTCTGTAATGTATGTTCAATTCTTACCACAACATGTTTCTACATATATTCATAAATTACACATATGTATATACGTGAAATTATACACGTATAGTAACTTCTACATACTTACCCAAAACTTTCGTGTTATTTACACGTTTGAATTATTCACGCATTATGACCACAATTTCTCTCCGAAAAAATTACAGTGCGAAAACACGTGATTCTATGATTTACTTTCCCTTTGCATTCCTTATCCTCCTGCAATACATGTTGAGTACTTCATTTGTACTTACTTTCGATTTATGTAGAAAAACTATATGTGTGCTTACATCAATCATCTCACATGAGCGTAACTATGTATTGACGATTCTAGAAAAATTTTATTAATGGGAAGGGAAGCTTTCACAGGAAAGGGACCGGTAATCCCCGGAATTGTGACACTTGACCCAAAAATTGTACATAATGTATCTGGAAGAATGGTGTGCGCGGAATGTTAGACAAATGTGAGAGCGTTTTCAGTGAAGTCGCTGTGCATGACGTCCTTCCCTGATATATGGATTTATGGTATAAGGGAAAATATTTTTGAAAAAAAGGACTAAATAATCTATAAAAATATAGAAAACTTTTAATTTCTGAAACATTTTTTAAATAGCTTACAACAATAAAAATTAAAAGCAGATAGTACTACGCCCCATAGCCCAATTACATAGTCATGTTAAATACTTGTGTCGATTGCTAAGTAAAAAAAACAATGAGTGTACATTATAAAATTATATATTAACCCGCTTCAAGGAGCAACAATTATTGCGACATGCTTTCAAAACTATTGTGATTACATGTCAGTTGTTCTCAACCATGAATGGGGTATTTATCTAGAAAGCAATATAGAATTCTACCTGCAGTCCAGTGCAAAATTTACATGATAAACAAGCTAATTTAAAATGTCAAATGGATAATTTCCTCAGACTTCCCATTCATAATTCTATCAGAACAGGGTCCTGTGAATTTGCAATAGTGAAAGGAAAACTGCAAGTAAAACTATCTAGATATAGTTACTGTTGTGTACTAAAGTACAAATAAATTATATCAGTTTAAACAATCCCTGTAAGCTTTCCACACAAGAAGGGATTTTCAAAATGAGCTACTAAAAACAGCAATCTCACAGGTACACACAGTGTCCTCCATATATAATTATATAGAGTACCTTTCCCCTTTATGAAAACAACCATTCCACTTCAAGATTCACAGTGAAGCACACTATTGTATAGGCGTTATGATCTCTTAACAAATTTACTCTTCGCTGCAATATAGACAAAACATTAAATTGCACACGTACGTATAAATTCTAGGAATAAGAACCACGTGGAATGAAGATTAAAACTTGACACAGTCAGGTCAAAAATTATTACCTGTAATAAACGTAAGCTATCTATATTAGCTATCAAAATCACCCTTCTACGTATATATATAGCAGCTATATATTATAGCTACACCAAAAACTTCCACAAATACACAATGAGAATGCAAATGAGATTTTTAAAGTGGAATTAATTTTCATCGCTAGGATCCAGTAGAGTTACGTCTATAGAAACCTACCGTAATCCTCAAACGAATAGGCTTTGTATATGACATAAAATATTCGACTATAGAGTAATGTAGTGGTAAAATTAATGTAAAATTAAGACAACACATCGTGCTTTATCTTTTTCAACCAAAATGCGCCATCAAAATGGAATCATATTATTGTATGTGTCAAGTAACAAGTGTTTTACTTCCCCAACCCCAAATATGTTGGGGTATCCCAACATAATTTGTAGTTTTGTTTGTTGAATTGTACGACGAAAGGTGACAATTGAACCTCTCCTTCATAGTACTACTTTCCAGCATGTAATTTACTTCAAATGAAATTTACGTAATGATGTGTACAAGACCGTACTAGTTATATTTAGAAACGAAACTACTTCCTTAAAAATGTTAGTGAACATTACAAGGCCAACAATCAAAAATACATAGTCATATTTATTCTTATCAATACCTTTCTCCATATATATTTATCAATATCATTGAACAAGTAACTATTATTAGTTGATTAGTTATGTGTCGTTTTTGCTTATTACGCCAAGTCCTAGTGTGAATAACAATATTGGTGATTTTTATTCCAGGGAGTCAAATGATTAAAATAACTCGATGGTTGTGTAGAACTTCCCATGTAAGTAGTGTATCTAATATGAGAGAGGATACAGACTGCTTTGATGGCTGAGCCTTCGGCTGTCTTCGAGGGAAATAGTGGTGAAAGTTTGTGTGATTTGTTTGTAAATTTTTGTGTGAACATCGCGTTGTGTTGGTATTTGGTATGCAAGATTTTTGCGAAACTGTAACTTGTGTTGTCCTCTTTCAAATTCTGCTATTCGTACTGAATATTGAAGCAAAGTTCTTCTAAACCTCTCGTAAAGATCCTTGAGTTAACACTCGTCAGTGACTTCATGCTCTAAATGTAAATTACATGTAATGGAATGTAAAACCTAAAATTTCTTTCTGATAATTCCATATGTATTAAATATGCGACGATTTACTTCCTTCAGATGTTTGATAAGCCACCGAATCATAATACCTTTAAAACAAACTTCGTCATTCTAAAGGGCAAATAAAAATTACTTTAATAATATTTGCGTTGTAACTTGTTTATTCAAAACATAGCAATATTCATCCGACGCCTTGACTGCAAGCACCGGTATTATTAACACATCTAAACTGTACATAACCACAAATGAATCTAGTGAATAAAAAAAGTGTCCATTTAATGAATGTGATCCGTGAGGCTGAACTAAATGATAGGGGAAATTTGATGGATTTTAAAACTAACATTAGTAGTTTTATTGATGATAAACAGAGGGGATACAAATTGTTACAGAACAATATTTTCCGAAAACCAACCATAAGGATACAGATTCGATCGAATATTTGAATTTATTGTTAGTATGAACTTGAATAGAACACGTATAAAATGATTTTTCGAATCTTCCTCATACACAATAATAATGACAACAATAGTAGATGTTACTTATTTGTTTTGGTATAGAAGTAGTAGTATATAAGTTAATTACTGGCATCCGGATTTTTCCGAAGGATGACGAATCCCTCCAAAACTGGTGTCAGAGGAATGTAGTCATCCGTGGCTAGTTCCGCACGCTCTCCATGACCTAACAGTACAGGTGTTGTGTAGGTTTGGAAACCAGTGATTGTTTTTGGTTTACCGGCTACTCCGACTGTATCCAGTGCTTGACCAACGCGAACAGGGACGGGGAGTGGCTGAAGATTTTCATCAAATGTGGATAACATTCTTGGGTTCATGGCAGTTGCCAAACAGTACAACATGTAATGCCCTTTTCCTAAGATCATTCCACGAACGTCCAAAAATGCAAATAAAGTACTGAGCAACCCTGCAACCGCCACAGGACATAGAAGAGATCTATCCGAGTGGAACGGAGTTAAACCCAATGTTCCTTTTCCCAGATGAACTAAACCTTGGGCAATACGAACCATGAATAAATTATTAGAATCCTTCGCGTGATACTGTGACAGTTGACGGAGCATTGCAGCCACCCGAGCATTATTTGTTCCGGCTCCAGTAATTCCCATAGCAAAGATTGAATTTAATGCAACTTCGTGATCCACATCGTGGGAGAATTTACTCAAGGTGTCAAGAACAGTTAATCTTGGATTTGAGACAGACAGAAGACCCATGGCAAGTGGTACAGCGCGACGAATGGCTGGTTCGCAGTAACGCAGCAAATGTCCAAATGATCTGAAGGCCATTTCGGTACCAATATCTTCACCCATGGCAATCAAAGCAATGCCTAGCGTAGCAACTGCCTGTTGCGATGATAGATCTACAGACTTGTCCTTCTCCTTTGCACCATTACTCGATGCAGCGGACGATGATCCCGCTCCACCAGCTTTATCCTTTTCTTTTTCATCCTTTTTGTCTTTACCTTTATTTTTCTTCTTGTCATCCTCTTTTTCCTTTTTGATTTCAGTTGAAGTTTCGTAGTGCTCAGAACAAATATGAAGCAGCTTCTGGATTTTAAGAACATTTCCTGTTCCGGCGTAAGCACAAACTTCAACCAACGTTGTGGCCATTGACTTGAATGGATCAGGATTGACTTCCAGTGTAGCCGTGACGGTATCCACTGCTTCTTGCTTACCAAGGTAGCAGAGGCCAAGACCAAGGGCGATAAAACGAGCATGGTTGTCTTTCAATTCTGCATCAGTTCTTTCTAAAATGCACTGAAGGATATTAGAAGTCACATCAGGATTTCCAGTTCCTACGGACACCAAACCGCAGGCCAATGCTGCAAGACCAGCTACTTCCAAACCAACGTGTTCATCTTGCAATACAGGGTGAAGCAATTGAATGATGTCATCCCGGTTAGTTCCTGCATAAGCTAAACCGAGCCCCAGGATCGCTCCAATTTTCATTGTAGGACTGGCATGCATCACGTAATCTGATAATAAAGCTAAAGCTGGATCACATTCGTTTCGAACCCCGCAGTTGACAATACCACATGCCAACAGTGCACCCGCTTTGATGTAATCTTCGGCGGAATATAAGTACTTGTCGATCTGACATAAGCCTCCGTCAACATCCCACAACAGAATCAACCCCAGAGATGCTGTTGCGCTGAGCATTCCGTGCTCTTTGTTTTTGTAAAGCCATTTATTTCCGTCCTCTGTCAAAAGCTTGTCTTTTCCAAAGCCAGCGTTGACAAATCCAGAAACAAAAGAAGCTGCCAAGTTTTGTCTAGCTGAATCAACTTGACTTCCGAAGGCATGACGAGTTCCATCTGCAAATCAAAATTAAGGGTATTGTAATACGATAAATACTAGAGACAAAAATAGTCTATTCAGTACTTACAAAAACTGTAACCAACAAATAACATTTACCTAAATGGGTTTTGTAAACCTCGTCCGGAGTTTTCGGCTCAAGAATATCCAGCTCTCTTCCCAAAGCCAAGAAATTCTGATTTAGCAGACTATTTGTGATAATTTCGTTGAGTTGTTCATGCAAAGTAGCATCTTCGCTCAAGTCTATGTGAATCTAAAATTAGAAACATATAAATAATGGTGAACCTCATTTTTCTATAACAATTACGGGGTAATTGTTAGTTGCACATCATTCAAGGTAGTCATACATTAATACTTCCTGCAGGACTTTCGCAATAACAACACAAAATATCTCAATCTATGCAATACTCACTTGTTGACGTCCAGCCATAAATGCCAATTGTTTCTGTACAATTGGATCGGGACATGACTTCAGAATTTCCGTGATCAATTCCGTATCGTTCAGCTGCATAGCAGTTCTGAGAGCTTGAGGCCACTGGTTAAATTTTTTGTAAATATTCAACGCACACTGCAACAGTTTCATATTCTCAGGGTCAGGAACAAAGGCTACGCAGCTGGCCAAGTAGGCACAGACCCGATTGTGCGTGTCATCAGTCACAATACTTTCTAGAATTTCCAGATGCTCTAATTCCATAGCTAAGTCACAAGCTTCGGCTTCCGCATTGTGAGTTAAATTATAAGGGATTATCTTTTCCGCCAATGAAAGTAACTGTGGTTTCCGATTTTCAGCCTGAGTCTTCTCTTCCCACCTGCACAGATTCCATCATCAGATTTCGAACACACTATCAAACTCACGCTACCACAAGCCCTCTCTCCACACAAAGATTCTCAAAAAAAAAAACAAATAACAAATTACCATTCATGAGAAATTTCACCAGCCAAGTGACGGACGTACTCATGACCCCACTCCCCAATATCCCCATCTGTACCGATCATCTTATACTTGAGACATTCTCGCCCTTCACTGACGGTCATGCCCAACACAGAAATGATATCAGCACAATTTTTCTTTGTAAGCGGATGTTCAATCTTTTCATGCACTTCCTTCAAAGACGGAATATGACGTCTCAGGAACTTCAAAGGTTTTGGAACAGAGGTCATTGACGTGGTAGACTGTGTAATCAGTGACTTCAAACAACTAAGAGCTGGGTCATACAGCTCAACTTTCGGCTCCTGAAGTCGCTCCACCAACATGTCCAGCTCTTCCTAAAAATCCATGACACAGCAAATTTGACTTAGAACATCATTCCACACTCCACCATTCCAAAGGACAATAATACCAGTCCGACTACACTCCTCACATTTACAAATACTAAATGATCCGGTAGAAAAAACTCATTTAATAAATACATTTCAAATTTACCTGCAACTGCTTATCCTCATCGCTCAAGTCATCTTCCACCGGTTTATCCTTCTTGTCTTCAGTTTTCCCCTCCTTGGGTTTGCTGATCTCCTCATGTGGAGGTGGTTTTGCAACATCGGCCATTCTATCAAAAATGATTATATTCAATTACTAATACTCATGGGTGACTGTCCTTACACAAATTAAAAATCAATGTCTTACCTGATTGATAAATGTGAGGAAAAAACAATCAATTTAATATAATAACTTTGGCAGAAAGATCCAGTATGAAGAAAAGTTCGTCCCAACTAAATGACAACCCTCGCTCTGACGATTTGACTGACCTAACTTTACCTTACACACTTATATTCTGTACTGAGACTTATACAGACGTTTGATCAAGTACTCAAATAATGCCGACTCACTTCTGTATGTTTTTTTCTCATCTGTGGAGCCAAGGGGAACTTAGCAACTGCGCTAGTATTTTTATTCCTCTGTAGATGGCGCTCGTGGACTTTGAACGATTCCTCCATCACTTCCTAAAATGCTTACCTCATGATTTGTATTGCTCCTGATGTGCAATGTCATCTCATAATAATAATCTCATAAACGAATATTTTTATGAGCACTCATTAAATTTTTTTAGAATCATCTCCATCATGGTGGTGCCAAACTGACAATGAGAAATTAATTATTTAAAAATTCATGTTTGTTTTGAAAGCATTTATGTGCTGTAATGACTAAAGGTTGGGACTGAACTCGCTGAAGCAAGACTACTTTTGGGGAGAAGGCTAAAGAAATGGAGGCTTTAATAAATTAGAGCTTCTTAAATAATAATTTAAAAATTAAATAAATAAATAAAAGGCTGAGGGAAGGGAATAAATTGCTTTGACCTAATTCTTTGGTGGGAATCGAAGGAGGAATTTTTTATAAAAAGTTTGCCTTCGAAGACTTGAATGAGCACATCATTTGAGCATGTGTGAGAAAGCAAGATCAAAATACATACATTACACTGTACATATGCTGTAAATATTAGAGCACCTCAGAAAGAAATATTCCTATAAAGGTCTGCACTAAAAAACCATGGTAGGGAGAAATAAGGGGAGAAATTAAAGAAGGATTTTAATTGATGGAATTTAATTTACATAAATTGGAATACCTATGACAATGTGTGACTATTTTTAAGGATTGTAGAGAGTAGAGATCAGTTGGGGTAACGTAAGGAGTTCCGAACGGAGAGAGAATACTGCCTCAACGTTGCAAATATGTATCTCTTTGAATATTAAGAGGAAATATTTTTTAGCTTGGGAGTAGGCAACTATAGTGAAGCAAACTTTATCATCTGACAATTCAACGGGAAAAAAATGTTAGATTACGGTGGGGTACATTTGGTGTAAGACGCCTTGTGAGCTTATTTTCACTATAGGAGCAACATTTTTGAGAGAATTCCAAGTTGACAAAAAATGTGACGCGGGTTATTTTATCATCAAAGATTTGCAACAGAAAAAAGACCTGAGGCTGCAATTTCTGACATGGACTGATCACGTTAGACTCAAATAAATCCCAATGAGATTTGCGACAGGCCCAGGTTTTTGAATTCTGTTTTACAATGGTCAGATCTCATTTGAAATAATGACGAAGAAGGAGACATTCTTCAAGGCTTCTTCGCTTTCGCTCCTGGGACTGAATTTCTCCCAACCTTGGCCCCTCTGTACGTTTAACGCTTTTGCCTCAATACTCGACTTACGAAACAGCTCCCTGGAAAGCTCATATGTACAATTTCTGAAGGAATAAGCTTCAAAACATATTTAATCTTAGAAAATGTGAATACATTTATGAATTCAAAATCTGTAAAAAATAATCCGACTTACTTTCATGACCCCAAAGACCGCAAAAATTGACTGAGTTCAATGAAACCATTTTTAGAAAATCTGGAATAGAATATGTTACAAACTTGGTTAAGCCCCTCTACAATTATTACATATCAACAGCCTGTGGCTTGTGGCTACATGTCGTGTCTTTCGTTGGCTTTATTATTGTTAAATAACTGTATCATTGAGCTACTGTCCTTGTTCTTACAGGGCGATTCTTGTACAATCTTACATCTTTGTGCAGCATTTGCTGATCAACTGATTTAAACTGGATCTGGCACTTCCAGATCCAGTTTAAAGCTAATTTTAAGGGTAGTAAGGTTCAACTTGTAAGATGGTTTAGAATAGGTACAAAGTTTGTACCCGTTATAATAACGGGTTATATATATTTTTCGATATCACCATGAATTGCGGAGAAACTGTTGAACACAGGAAATAAAATGTTTAGTCAAATGATACGGACTGTGAGACTCCAAAAATGTGTAGGGGTAGAAGGAATTTTCAATTATTGTAGATATTCAGAATGCCATGATATTTTTGTGCTTTTCACGACTTTCAAGGAACAACACATACTTTTTTAAAGACAAATGGGGATTTGCCTTTTGAATATGACGCAGATAGAGATAATGCTGAGACATTTCTTGCCTTGGGGCTTTACAGAGAAAAGGAGGATGCTGGATTTGATTCGAAGCTTTCATCTGCTATTCCGTTTAATTCATTTTCTTAAGCAGGAAATAGTTGGTTGAAAAAACAAAGGAAAAAATAGAGGAAAAATCAGCTTGAGTGTGTTGGTAAATGGAGGAAATTAGATTTATTTTTCCAACAAGAAGTATGTACATACTAGTTTTTTTCCTTTTTCCCAAGTGCAGTGTTCTAAACACTCACAACATCGATTTTCAATAAAGCTTTTTTTTTGTGGAAGTGTTCGTTGTTAATTGCTCTGCAGGGAAGAATCGTGAGATTTCATCATTAACAAAAAGAGAATCATTCATCTTTTATGGAAGAGTTCTAAAGTTTCAGAAGTGACAGCCATTGATAGTTTTATATCCTTATTGGAAACATGTTGTTTCAAAAATCAATATAAAAATCAAATATCATCGGGGAGAGTTGCTGCGAAATCGAATCATTGGGTTAGGCCCCTTTTAGTATTCATACTTAAAGACTAGGTGTTCTGACTTTAGGAAGAAATTTATTGTCGAGATTCCAATACAATGGCACGAATAAACGATACAATATTTTAGCTTTCCATCCGACATGAAGGACTATGTAACGACCCCCTATATCACAATGGAGAGTGACAAAAATCAACCGGAGTCAGTTAATGAGAAGAAAACTCCAATTTACGACCCATACCTCCTAAGCATCCCTGGCTTTCAAAAGAAATTCGATCAACAACAAATGGAAACACGGTAGTACTATTTTGCATAAATATTATCCGAGAAACCATTTCCAAGCTTTCGCGAATTTCCTTAGATTTAAAATCACAGCTGATGTCAATCCTTAGATACAATCGATAGTGTCCGTAAAATAATGCACGCACGCTTAAAACGTAAAGAAACATGTAGATAAGATACTCCCACCGCCCCACTTTCCGCATAATTTCATTTTACAAGGCCGAATTCCCATTAATTAGCGTAAAATAATAATTTTAGGCTTTGAAAAGTCATGGCACGTTCACCTATAATCCAAGAGACTTGAATGCCCCTGACAATACCACTACTGGAAAGCATAAGGAGTCCACGATAAAATTTATTGCTACAGGGTTGCAATGTATTAATTGTCAGTATGGTCTGGAAAATGTCTCCAGTTTTGTTCAGGAATATTTTTGAGCTTGACAAAGTTCTGCAAATTTCTTATGGTATGGTAAAACATATGTGATATAACAAGGCCCGAGAAAATCTCCAACACAGATCTTGTCCAGAAACTAACCTCTAAATGTACACCTTGCCAACATTGTAGAACTTTTAAAACTGCTTCATGGATGGAGAAATTTCCTGTATCCTGAAGTCTGTAAAATTTCTTTTAGTTTAAAAATAAATATAATTACTTTTAACGATTTGAACACAATTAAGTAAAATTTTCCACAGAATCTGTTTTGCTTCAGTGAGGTTTTATTTTGTTCCGAGGTTTATGTTCAGGAGTAAAGTCTGAAAAAGTTTTTGAATGACTTGAAATTAAGGTACTGTTAAATACTTGAGGTAAATTACAGTAAATACTAAAAGTGCATTGTAAAGAGTTCATAGTTAATTGTAAAAATAATTTAAGCTGGATCACTATCATATATAAAATAAGCAGTTTGCGGTGCGGCTTTGTATGAAAACAAATTTTATGTGTAGAAATAGTAAATATCTGTTTGAAAAGATTCTGGAGGTATTTGATCATTGAAGTTGATTTTTTCTGCTGTTTCGCAAAACTTGGAAGGCTTCACGACATTGAGTAATGATTGGGACTGCAAGGTAAGCACCAATAATGGTATTTTATTGGATGGGAATTGAGCAGAACTGCAGTTAGGAAATGACTAATGGGGAATATCAAGGAGGCTGTGGGTATAAAAAAAAATTCTTTGAGCTTTACGTGTGAGCCCAGGGTGGAGTCATTTCAAATTAGACTAATTGCTTCCTTTAGATACTTAAAGGGACCGTACTATCTACTTGAGGAAAGAAATCAACTGTTGACAAGCTTGAAGTGGTGAGAGATTGTCAGAATGATTCATTGATTAGAGAATCACATGTCATCCTGGGTAGAATCTTTGAGAAAGTGTGTAATTGATTTGGAGTCAGGACAAAAGCGATTAATTTGAGTAGTGCAAGTGAAATAGAACAAGCTTGACTACTCTTTGAACAAGACCAAGAGTGGGGGGAAAAACATTGGGAGAAAAACTGGTAGCCAAAACGTGAGAAACTTCCTGGAACTAACTTTTCTATCTGCGTCCTTCCTTTTCTTGCACAGGAATCTCCTGTATTATAGTTCCAAGTGGTTGATAGAGATTCTACTACAGGGCCCGTAAATGTAGCCAGCCGTGGAAAAGAGACTCTTACATGGAGCACTTTTCCTCTGTAACAATTGATCATTGCAGAGCAAATATTTGGATTGATCACTTTCTTCATTTTCTTTAGCTTAGCTTGTCGTCTGCAGAGAGGGAGAGAAAAGTCTAGATGATGTAAAACTCTGAACCATAAACATGGTTTTTTTCTTATACATTCTACCCAAACTTATATCCAGGCATGTG
Organism: Allacma fusca; assembly: GCA_947179485.1. Classification (NCBI taxonomy): domain Eukaryota; kingdom Metazoa; phylum Arthropoda; class Collembola; order Symphypleona; family Sminthuridae; genus Allacma; species Allacma fusca. The sequence goes on along the minus strand of OX359249.1, from coordinate 27,466,506 downwards.
TACATATAAAGGCAAGAGATCTTCCAGACAGAAACCATTTGGCTTTTTACATTTAGAAACAGTGACGGAGAGTGTGAGAAGCAACCCAGAAAGAAAGAAAGTGAAGGGAAGAGAAAATCGAGAAATGGTTCAGTTTCGATTTTTATGGATTTTGACCAATCGCATACAAAGCCCACAAAATGAATGGGCTTGCTGCAAAAGTCACCAGGTCCTTCCTGAGATTTGCCGAACTGTTCTAAAGGCATAAGAAAGTAGGGCGGAACGAATCACTGCTTAAGGGAGAATGTTTTCAAGTTCGTCAGTTTGAGGAATCGGCATAAATATTATAATTGAAATTAATCATACTCAGATTGCAGACGTTATACGCACCAATGCATTCTATATTATCAGACTTGAATTGATGGGACCAAAGGGAATGAGGCTTAAAAGTATTTCGAATTTAAAAGGCCTCTTGGTATGTCAGATGGCCCAATATAGTCCGTAAACAAACTCAGACCTAATCTTTATAATCAAATCTTTTGAAATTTGGTTTGAATTTATTCAGGTGGCATAAGTCATCAACGATTGCTTGTAACAGGGTGCTAAGGAACGTTCCACCCCCCCCCCCCACCCTAGCTCATAAAATGGAGCGTAAAAATATACAACACAAACCAGATTTTCGCATATCTAATTCCTTATTTTTCTGTTTCATCCCATTGGTCTAAACACTCTTCTAACAGCAAGCAGCGGTCGAGGACGTGGGGCCAAGTTAGAATATTTTTGGGAAAGGGTCGAAGTTTTAAACTGATTATTCAGATGTATTTTTTTAAATTGATGCTCGTTTGAAGAAAATTTAAAGGACAATTCCATCAAGCACAAAATGTTTGGAAGCCTTGAAGTTGAATACTTAAAAAAACGAACTTTGCCTAAAGAGTTTTTGGGTGAGCCCCGCGGGATGAAACATTTTGAAAAAGCTGGAAGAAGATTTGCCAAAACATCGGGAGATTGAAATTTTTTTAACATCCCTCCTTATAATGACTGCTAGGGGAAGCCAGACGGTTTTTTTTGGCACCCTGTATGAATTTGTCTTCACAAAACACAAATTAATTTTAGCAACTTCAGGCAAATCCTCGCACCATATTATATACTACTCATTATTTACTGTAATATGTATGTTCGAAATCTGTTAACCTTGTATGTAGCCCAAGTGCAGCTCCCGAACGGTGTCATAGTCAAATTTAAGTGGTTTGAGTACCTGAAATTTATGTGACGGAAACGACAGAAACAGAACTGGCTGTAGCTATGTACCTTGTACGGATGACTGTTGGAAGTTGGAATTATGGCAGACACTAATTAAGACAGGAATGTCATTATTAACATTTAAGCCATTTCATTCTCATGATCGGATTATCAACCAGACGTAATGTAAAGGAACGCATTATTATTGCTGAAACTGAAATAGCTTCGTCTATGATAACTTATTCTTATTCATTCAATGAGATGCATCGATTTCCTTTGGCTTACTGGCAATACTATGAAATTCGAACGAAAACATTCATCTAAAAAATAGAACACATATAGTGATAGTGTACTGGAAGGTTCGAATGATTTGACTCTTTCGTATTAAAAAATGAGTGATGTAATATGAGGTGCCCATTTTTACAATTTTTTATCAAACAAGCAATTTTTGTTAGTCAAGTTTGAAAGTTTTACTTTCACTTGCACAAAATTTCCAAAAGGTAGCCTGAAATTTTATTGCATGTACTTGAACATTTAAATATCATATAATTAAATCTCATTTAACCAAAATAATAAATAGTCGACTCAATTGTAAAAAATCTTTTATCTCTGCTGCCTGGCTTTTTCGAGAAAGTGTCTCCATCAGGAAAATTTTAACATATTCAAATTACACTGGAAGACTGAATAGAGCAAAAAAAAATTAATGTAATTAAGTTTTTCTTACGTAATTTTTGGCACGAAAATTGCATAAGAATTTACGCAATATTGAAAATTAAAGTAATTAATTAGGATTGAATATTAAGCCATTTCTTATGTATCTGACCATAACCGGAGCAAGTTTGGCCCCCTTAAATTTACACCCGAGTGTAATATACTAGGTAGAGAATTACTGATTTAACTTAACTTTGAAAGGAAAATAATAAAAAAAATTAGTGTAATGCCATTAATAAGCGACGAATTGGTTTCTGCCACAGATTGGTGCCAATCTAAAAAGATAAATGTTTAAACGAGTCTTTTAAGTAGTTTTAATAACTACTTTTTAAATTTATTTAAGAGAAGAAGAGCCTTATACGTAAAATGGGTCCAAATAAGACATTGGTTGGACGTAAGGTTAATGTTTTTATGATTATATCCGGTCAATTTTGTTGTGGCAATTACTAGACTCTAAGAGCGGCTGATGTAACGTATAAGGTTTATTTTTGTTATTCATGTAATAGGGAGATACGTATTCTTACGTGTATTTACTAACAGTAAAGATTCATTGCGACAAAGATTAAAAACATGACGGAGATTACAGCGACGGTACTATTCATACACTTTGTTATTTGGGCTCCATAAATATTTGCGAGCACAAATCTAAAGACTATATATTAGTAAGCCCAGAGGAATAGTACGTACTTATAGTTAGTCGTATAACATAATTTATTTATAAACACATTTATATGACTGCATAGATTCATGTGAGTGTTCAGCTTATAGCGAGGATGTGATGGCCAAAGTTGTGAAAATGTTTACTCCTAATTTGATAGAACTACATATAAGTATACGTGTTGGTTGCACGGCCAGTATGTAGTATGGCCAGTTCTTATTTCCATGCTACTCTTATGTGTTTTCATCTGTGAAAGTCAGAGCAGAGCGGTTCATTTGATACGGATGGATTTATTTACTTGGTAATAGCAATAAGTTTTGGGTTTAGTTGATAGTTTCATGTTTGATTGCAACAGTGGAGAGCCCGAAGTTTTCTTAAATTGATTGCCTATTCCCATACGTGAGATTAGGAGGCGTGCATTTGACGCCTCTTTGACGGCCCAACCTACAAGTACTGGCAAATGACGGTTGACACTATTCACGTAAACGACTACTTGGGGAAAAATCCTACACAGGAAAAGATATGCCCCTATGATAATTCATTCTTGTCCCAGTTACACTTCCCTTGTAACCTAAATTTAGATTTTCTCTTGTCTTGGAGCTATCATGCCATTATTTGCTTATAGTATTTGTATAGCACCTGACTGCCTCTCATGCCTTCTTAGAAGTTTGAAGTGCTCTTAAGCAATTGTGATTGCTCTCCTTAGATTTTCCTTGAATGAAATATAATACGGGGAAAATACGATTAATCCATTTCTTCAAACTCAGGGATTCACATTTTATCTTAACTGTAGTGCTTATGGTTGCGTGAGTTATAGTAGTTGCATACTTGCATATGTACGTAATTACATACTAACATATTTATACTTGCATATCTGTCCTGCTAGATAAACATCTACTCATGTACTCACTCACACTCCGTTTCTACGAGGTAGTTTTGTTCTATTCTGCAAGAGTCGAAGTTGCAAAAAGATTCTTGATGGTTTATCATCAGAAAAATGTAGCCCTAGTTGCACAATGAACTCCTGCGTTGCCATTAAAAAAAGATTAGAAAGTAGAACCTGGGGTGGCTCTGATAGAACCCCTCATTCCCAAATTGAATCCCTGAAGTCTGCAGCAACTACGTCAAATTCACAAATTAAGTTTACAAGAATCACAAGTATATTTTTATTTTTTGAACGCTTCATGTATCTATGCATTTCATTTCTGACATTTAAAATACTTCCAAAACCATTCCTGATGATTTCCAGAAATAAATACCATAAAAATAGAAAAATATTGGCGCTATTGAAGAAGTACTCATCAGAAAATGGCATCTGCCTTACAAAAGGAAAAGAGCTTGATTGTACAATTTTTAAACGTTTTCCACTCATCAACATTGTACAATTATTATTCTTAGGTAGGACGTTCTTAGGTTGTCTTAAATAGGACCGATTAGTTGAAACGCTCGAAACGGTCACTTTCTGATAAAATGCAAGAATACTATGGGTGCATATGGAAATAGACATGTGTTTGCATTCTTACGTCTCCATTGCAATTACAGTTGGTGTCACTTTTGCACTGCTTTAACTTTCCCAGGGAAACTTTATTTCATTTAATTATTTGACTTGTACATGCGAACAATACTTCCAGCCTTTGGGCAAAATCATATCCCTTCAAATAATGTAATTAAGTGTATGCATATTCATTTTAACACGTAGTTATATAAATTTAGACGCATATAACGTCCATATCACACAGTACATATAAAAGCTCCCTACGTTAATTACATTATCTTTGAGTATAAACAGTCAAGAGAAATTCTTACTATCGAGCGATTTACAAGGAGTAAAGGAACGAGGTTGTGAAAAACCATTTTCCATGGAAAAGGTGAAAGTTAAACGTGACGATGAAATGAGTTTCAACTTGATGGGAGAAGGAACCGGTAGTGGAGGAAACGTCAGAACTAAAAATATAATGGGTAATGATGTAATGAAACTAAATAAAACAGGGATGGTAACAAAGAGAGTTATAAGCAAACAAGGTTATGGTAATTTCCGACAATGTTGTCACATTAGTCAAAAGTTTACCCTGCGTTAGGAACTTCATTAATCTCACTCTAAATGTTATGCATAGTCTAAAGTTTTGCCCATTTATCGCTTCCATGGGGATACGGATGGATCATTTGGCAGTGTTTGTATTTGTTTTACAACGTCTAAATTTTTTCATTTTGATGACACACTACTACTTCTCCCTGAGAGATTACTTTACATCCCAAATCCTTGTAAATAGAGCTGTGTGTGTGTGTCTGGCTAAGAAGATCGTACGGATTGTTTTGTATGATGTAAACGTGATAGTTGGGGCACTGGGACGCTTTCCTTACTTATTGTTAGCGAGATGATGAAAACGACTCGATACCGAACATTCCAACTAGTCAAGCTGGTCCAATTGGTTTGGAAATTACTGGGGCTGACTTCATTCTCCAATTCTTTATCTCCAACTGATTTCATCCACTTCCTGACGGAATCAGTTTGCCTGGTATTCATCACATGCGTGTAAATACTGGCTACGAGACATTCACCTATCCAGTTTTTGGGTCTCGTAGCTTCTCTTGTAGCTCCAGGAACGTCTCAATAAACTACTTCAGAGTTTGAATCGGAGAAAATGTGGTTACGTTATATCTGAATGAGACTGAATGAAGCTGATACTAAAAAGTTGATATGCGAATATTGTAAGATATTTCTACAAGACCTGCTACTGCAACCAAGTCTGTTCCTGATATCTTCACCGGATAAACCAAATGTGCTGGTAAAACTGGGTGAATCCTACAGACGTAAAATGGTAACAGATTCATTGGAGTGATATACAACGTCCCTCTGAGTTTGATGCTATCCAAACAAGACCAGGAACCCTTTTGTCGCTATCATCAAATAATGTTTGAGGAGTTTGGAGAGGAGTGAACGTCATATTATCGTGGATTACGGAGTCTTTCTCCCATGCTCTTGCTTCTGTAACCTAACTTGACTCCGTGAGTTCCGGATTCTCCAGGGATAAATTGACACGATTGTTTGCCTTTTGGATACGTGTACATACGGAGCCGGAGAAATGTTCCAGGGAAAGGCTTCATTTTCCTTGGCTCTCTGTAAGAGCAAACTACTAGTTTCACACGGGATTTAATGCAATTGGTACTTAACTTAATTTCACCATTTACCAGTCTTGTTTTCCAGATCGTAAAACGTTTCCCTTCTATTCGCATTTTTCATTTCGTGCCAGCTTCTCCATTCACCTCAATCTCTACCCCTTGTAAGTCGTTTACCATATCTCCGTGAAAACATTCCAATGTTTCTCCAGCATCTCAACCCGAGCTTGCTTTCCTGATTCCCGGCGGATAAAACCTGGGAGGACGTGCATGAGCACATATCAAAAAATCATGTCTGCATTAATGCATTCACGCTGATAATAATATAACTCATAGGTTTTATGACGCCGGTACGTATGATTTTGATAACACGAAGTGCTTCAGTTTCTGATGGTATACTTTCCTTAAACCAAAAAGATTTGGCACATTTCCCCACAAAAAACTATCCGAAATTCCCTACATGCTCCAAGCCCGACCCAGTTATGTATGTCCTTCGTGATGTCCAAGGTTCAAGGGAAATGGGGGAAAAATTGAAATTAAAATAATCAACTGAAATTAGTATCTACAAGTTTCGGCTTAACAAATATCGGTTGATATAAGAGATTGGAGCTTACCACAATACCCCAAGTCAAACACGGTTTTAATCTGCAGTTACGCCAGGGACGTTCCTTGGGAAAAGCCACAATATCCTTAGCAAGAGGAAATAGTTGTTTGAGAATGAGACGCCTCCATACGGTGTTTCCACCATTGACACTGCTCCTTGATAGCCTACCTTACAGCCCTAAATAGGCTGTGTAACGCTTGAGGGTGAGTTTCCAGGAAGGAAGCTGGGAAATCTTTATGAGGCAAGAATAGTATTAGAAGTTAATGAAGTTGAAAACGTGAAAATAGACCTGTACTGAAACTCTTTGTGCAAGGCGTTGTCAAACTCGAGTAATAGATTCCATCAAATAAAATTGAATTGGGACTTCAAAGTTGTCGAGAGGAATGTAAGAATATCCTAAATTGCGTCCGCGTACTCCCCATACACGAGTGGATTACACTATAGATTTAAACCCCGTACTATATCAAGTTCCTGGCGTACTATCCAGAGTATGTATGTATATGGCGTTGCTCACTTGAAAATAGGAGTAAAATAGGGATGGGAATAGTACTAGTAAAGTTAATACCGCAAATTCAGAATGGAGCGTACAACTTATTGGAAACATTCTACAACACAAATTGAGCATTCGGAAATCTGATAATTACATCAGACTCAGGGAAGGAATTTTTTGGAATTTATTTTATGTGTCCTTTTCTCTCACTCCCCTCATTCATTCTAACGAGAAAAATGTGTACGGGGACGAGGACGACGGCATGATTATTATACTCAGTGTGTCTTCAACGAGTATCTACCACTTTAATCTAGGAATTGTCTTGATAATAAGAAAGGTAAAAGTGTCTCGCCAATCACATCAACCAGAGTTCCATATGTCAGTTCTCACTCAACATCAATTTCTTCCCTTCTTTAAAATTGCAAACCCCCTACTTTACTTGAATTTTCCTCTCCTTCATTTAAACTACATAGTATCCACAGACACCTTTTCTATGAAAAGAACATCAACAAGCACATAGGATATTTCTGTAGTTACTAACTGAGTGTTAACTGCGTGTGATTCCTTTGGTATTGGGGAAAGTTATACAGGAGGAGGAAAAGTAAAAATAATATCGTAAGGTACGGAAAGCAACGTCCTGCCAGTTCTTGTTATGTCAAATGACAGAAAGAAGGTTGAAGAACAACGAGTAACGCAAAGAGGGGTTTACTGGAATTTCCTTTGGAGTCGTAATGTAAGTGAATGTTAAACTTACATGGAAATTCTGCTGGAGGGAGTTGATACCACTAGACATTACAGTATGGATCCTTGACTGAATTGATACAAACAGGGAGGCATTTTTCTAAAATAATGCATGACAGCAACAAAGTTGAAAACTTTTCCCTGGGCAGTGTTCCCAATCTCTCAGAAAATAAAAAGAAGATACCATTCAAAGTAAACGTGCCAATTCCTAGGAAAAATATTGTACATGCAATGCCCAAGTTACTTTGGCTTTGATGCTGGTTCGGCAGGTCTGTGTAGGCATCTCCCCTTTGATAAGAACAACATATAGCACCTTTCAAAGTAAACTTGATGTTTTGTTATATTTCATGCATGTACATACGTACTCCCTCCTTGTTCAGATTTATGATCTGATGTTAATTGGTTTGCGTGAATAATAGGCACCTGTGTTGTCTTATGGCTTAGGTATTGTTTACTTTTTACAACCCTTTCCCAGTATATGCCTTTGGAATTCTCAGCGGTAAAAGTGTAACATCTTTGTGTGCTTTGCAGATAGAACCGGTATAGGGGGCTTGAGAACCTGCACTCAACTTGTGTGGGAAAATCTGCATGGGAATTTTATATCGAAAGTTTTTACGAATGGATGGCTACAGGAGACAAGTCTAAATTTAGCGGAGCCTTGTGAAACACATCCAGGACTTGATGCAAGGAGCAATTTTCCTACTCTTCTGGAATGAAGTATTTTGGACTTGTAAGCATGAATTGCTCAATGGATAATAATCCAGAGGAGTATTAATATGCCAACGGAGTATGTAGTATACCTTAAGATAGGAGGAGCTTTCAAATCACTCTTCAACTTTGATTTCTTCTTCATCTCTGTCTTCCGCTCAGATTTCCAATTTCAACTAATCTTGTCCTTGTTGCGTCAAAGAAAGAAATAATTCCTGACATAGGAGTTTGGAGATCAAGTAAAAGTCGAAATGAATTTTTGTTCAATCAAGCGAATGTGTATTGTGATCAATTCTTTTTACGCATCATTTTTTAAATGATTACACATGGTATGTTTTGTGAATCCAACCTCAGATTAAGTTACTTACAGGGAATAAGTCTTTGAGCTTCCTTATGGCAGTGGATATTCTCATAAGGTATGTATATCTATAGACAGTCTTTCCAGATCTTGAGATTTCAAAGATCTTCAAGATTTACCATGTGCTTACTTTAAGAAGGGTTCTACTTAAGGCCAAATTTAGAATAACAATCTGCAGGGTTGCTTTGTTGGTATCAAATTTCAAAAGCTTGTAGGATTACTTGAATGTAGGAAGCATTGACACATATTCATGGTTATACCTATAAAGATTCTTGAAAAGATTCAAGTATCTCAAAAGATTTGAAGACCATTTTCAGAAAATCCATGTTTCGTTACATAAATTAATATCCGAAATACGGAACCATTATTTGTCAAAGATGAAAGCCATTTCAGCAACTTTTCTCCACATACATAGAAGAAAAATAAACTTGTGCGGGTTATGGTTACACTCCATTGCCGACCGCTTTAACCATTGAGTACAGCGTCTCTTACTGCTTTATTGAGGTCATCTAAACCCTGCTATAGAGATGTTTGCCAGGTATCTATCATTCTCATACTATTCTTCTTGGACTGGACCCCCAACAATAATGGCGTCATTCTTATGAAAAGGTCTCCTTGAAACTTGAGAAGCTCGGTCGTCAAGGGTCTTATTCAGAGCACATATATCATACTTTTGGTTTGCTAAACTGTTTTCCAAAGTTATAGTTAACTTGGGACAAATCTTTATAATCTCTTACTTGCGCCTGTTGCAATATCGAAAAATGTATCTTTGCTAGTAAATCACTGTAGTTACTTTATAAAGTTTGGGCTCTGTAGAAGCCCAATGCATCCCCCCTTAGACCTACTCTGCACAATAGTTCATCGGAAGAATAACTTCACAAAAATTACCTACCCTTTCCCAGGCTTAACCAGCTGCTCCTACTTATGTGGCTGACAGTACCTACTGATAGCAACGATTATCTATATCTTTGTATGCTTTAAAAACCATATCACACATGAGATATAAATTACAGTAAAATATACTCTGCGTCTGAGAATTTATGGTGTGAATTGAGGTCAGAGAAATGTACATACTGTATTTGATAGATAAGTAGATTTTAATAAGATGAATTAGGAGAAAATCGAATCACATGTAAATTTTGTGGAAGGAATTCTACATTAAAAATGGCACACTGGATTTACTTAAGACATAATTCTGGGAGAGCAACCATTCAAAAGTGAAAGTTGATGGTTAATGCCAGTGAACAGTTCTGAAATAATAAAACGCTCCCATTAAGGTAAGCGGGAATTGATGGTTCAAATGAAATTTTGATTTCTAATCTTGTGATTCTACTGTAGGTACTTGAAGAATACATGAGGATGAGAAAAATAGTGATGGGTTGGAATCAAATTTCGGTTTATTAAATTTCAATTTAGTACAAATGCTCCTGAGCTGTAAAAAGAGTAAACAGATGGATATAGGAACAGGGAAAGTACAAAGACGGGAAAAAAAGTTAAGTATGTGGTGCCTAATTTAATTTATGTTTCTGTCTAGAGACCGGAGCTGAGCAAAGAAGGCGGACTTAGACCAGATGACGGCTGGGTGGAGTGGTGGTTGTCGGTTTAGAATGAGAAGGTTCCTGGTGGCTCTTCAAATGCTGCATATACAAAGTCAATACTTTTTTTTATCTGTTTGTCTCTTGTTGCCTCGTGACTTCACACTCACAAGAGGTACGGGCAGAGTAGAACTTACTCCGTACAGAGTCATGGTGTGAGATAAAATGAAAATCGATTCGGTGGTGCTGTTGTTATTTCCGCAATTACAGCCTTATTTTCAATGAACTATTCTCCCGTCGTTGGTATTGAGGATCCTTGAAATATGTCGTACAGCCAGAAAAACCTCCTGCTCATTTTATGAGATCCAACTTGAACCACACTAGTCATTATTTTTGTGAATATCCATTTGAAGTTGGCGTCATCAAAGGGAAGACTACTTACAGATGTCAGACAAAATTTACTATTAAATTAATTCATATTTTCTTGTACAAATTTGAGAGTAATTTCTTCCTCAAATGTTCTCTCCCAAAAACACAGGTATTGGAAATGTATGTACGTATAGCACGGCTGTCTTGCTCTTAAAGGAAATGCATCCCTTCATGAGGAGATTCTAGAACATATCTCGTTGAACTCAAGTAAATTGTCGGGGGGATAAAACAAAATGAAATATATATCAGTTCACTTATCAGAAAAGAACATCATTTGAAAAGCCTCCAATTGGATCTTGATGAGAGCCGCAGAGGAAAAGAGAAAATGCAAGTAACAAGTTAGCTATAGAAATGAATTGAATGGGTATCCTCCCAGGTCCCTTCATGTGGTCAAAAGGCAATGAAAAGTTCAAAGGATTTCTACACACCCATTAAAGTCTATGATCCACTGTGTTCACGAGTGTTCTCTCAAGTACTAAAAATGAACAAGAGAGAGAGAGAGAGGAAAGGGAAAGCAGAGAGAAAGACAGACAGGGAAAGCTCCCCAGCTCCAGCTGTAAATGTAACTTTACAGTGTGCACACAAATTATCTCAATTTGAGTTTTTCTTCTCCCAACCAATACACGGATCTCTTCTGCCATAATCAATCAACTACCTACTTCTCTTGTTGAGTAAAAGAAACCTTGTTTGATCCCGTACATCCATCGACTGCAAATATGTACTCAGCTACTTAAAACCACAGACATGATTGAACAGCGCCTTATAGCATAACTTCTTTCTAAAACTGTTCAGTAAATAGTCGTCACCCTGGAGTGAATTCCCCTGTACAGAATGTTCTGGTTCATTGCGGCCTTTACTATGTTAAAGTTCCATGGGTATAGGTACAGGAGGCTATAGAAGCCTAATGACAGATATAGATACACTAACTGACAAGTTCTATCAGCCGAGTGTCTCAAGTACTAAAGTTGTTATAAGTTACAAAATTATATCCCAAGAAGCCTCTCTCTGGGTAGCTGGTGCATCATTATCATCTATTGCCAAGAATAATTACACAAGCTACAACTCATTCATGCCTCAAATCACAGTCTGGTGTGTAATAAACTCCATAGGTGAGTAACTATCACGTACTCAAATGATCCCTCTCTATCCTGAATACGTGAAGAGTATCTAGACATGTACATAGCTGAAGACTCCGCACAATTTCCCCAACAGTCAAGCTCCGCACTTGTCCAGATCATCAGCAATAATATTCACACATACATCCACTTGATTTATCTTCACCCTCTATTTGGCTGTGGTATGAAAATTTCATTGCTAATTTAAACTTGCTCTTGACAAGCATACACAAGAAAAACTCTGGCAAAAATCCAAACCTCTCGCCGTGTGCTGTACATACAAAAGTCAAATGTCGAGTCACAAGCCCATGCTGCGGATTTCCACTGAGCAGAAATACCCAGTTTAGACTATGCATGTCACCGGAGTAACCAGAAAGATCAAGTACAAATATTAATATTCATGTTTACGTTATTTGAGAAAGTTCCAAATATTTGGGTGTCCCATCCAGCAGACACACACACGCACACATCCCTGGATGTGAATAGTTACAGAATTGACGGGACTTCTATCAATGCAAAATGTAACCAGCCAATTACATGCTTGCTTGTTCTCAAAGTTCAAATTGACAGTGATTGCTTCAAAGGGAAGAGGATTTTTGCGGAAATTAAAGTCTGCTGTATGGTAGCGTCAATATTCTATAAGGCAAAATCTTTCAAAATACTACACACTCAGGGAGTTGTCATTGGCAATTTCCTATTCACCATTGTCTCCCCATATGGAAGTCTGAGGGGAAAATTGAAATAGCTGTAATTTTAACGGATAATAAATATTATTTTGGTAATTTCCTAACATGAATTGCAAATTAAGCCCTCGGCTCGTCAGATTAGGAAATCCAAGGTGGAAAATCACGTCAGAGTGCCCACATAATTTGGAACAAACTGCTACACAATCAGTGTCCGTAATTGCCCAATTAGCTCCAACGCAGAGCAATAGTTCAAGCGTATGAATGCAAATTTCCCCAAAAATCAAATGAATGTCAGAATATATTTTGCAACATTGGTTTTGTGTGTAGTAAACACTTTTGAATATCTAATATATAATGATATAGCAGGTTACTCCATTACTTACCACAGTTCAATGAATATATAAGGCAATTGTATATGGCAACTGTTCATTTTGTTTACTTTTCTTTATTTAAATGAGAACGTACAAACCTTTTCTAAAGAAATTACCATTGAGCCCAGTTAATGTCTATTCTTATGGAAGCTGTAGGTATAGAATAGCTGTCTAGCAAAGAAGATTTGATTCGTGATTTGGGATCTCCGTGATTTCTACCCTTCTCACTTGTCTGTTGAACATCATTATTGAACGTCGGTTTGTACTGATTGAGCTCTCTTCATCTCACTTTTATTGAGATATTTACTGAAGAATCAATCCGATTTAAGGCATTGATGCTCTGACCTGGTTATATACAATACTAGAATTAGGACGTGGATTAGATACTGTAATTTCGAGACGACTCAACTGTTTACACAGAAGTCAGTCAATTCAATCTGACACTAAACAATGCATAGACAAATTTTTAGTCTAAATAAAATGTCGGTTTAAAAATATGGTGCAAAAACTCAGTTACATTACTTTCACACCAACCCAAGATAACTGGAAGAACAAAATTACCTCTGGAAGGATAAAAGAAAAAGAAAATAATAGAATGTTATCATCTTAAATAAAAACATTCAAAATAAAAGACATCGTTTGTTCCCATCATATGGTTGTGAAGGGAAGTCATAATTAATTGGCTTGTTGTCCCCGAAAATTTTCATTACTGTCAGCAGTTAGCAACTTTTAGACAATGTGAGAATCTGCCATATGCACGTGACGAAGTGAGAAAAAGGAGTAATTTGTACTAAGAGCACTGCAATTTATCCAAGCTGGGTTGAACTTACTGATGGCAACTCAGGATCCAAAAGTAGTTAAACGTTGAATGTATATCTACTCTCCATCACACAAATCTTCTTCAGCATTTTGATAAATGGTGATGCAAAGGGATGATTTCGTCCGTGTGCATTTTGTGTGTGCTTGTTTTTTACGTATATACATATGTAAGTAGGTGTGTTGTGTGGGAGTAGTGTGGAGTGCGGAGGAAATATGGTCTGTACGTCTCAAGTAGCTCCACATAGAATATTCGTATAATAAGAGCAGCCACGTCTCTCACTTAGGGCAAGGGAGGAGACAATAGTGGGAGGGAGAGCATACATACATTAGGTATAGACACCCTCGACCGTTGTATTTCCCAAGCCTAGAGAAGAAACTCTTTGATGATACAGAGACGCCAGGATCTGTAAGGATGTATTTGAGACAGGAAAAGATTTTGCAATGAAAAATGTCGTGGTGTAGATTTGGCCAATTTATCACCAGTGGCAGAAGGCACGGTTTTCCATGGCTGTATGGCCACACAAGGGAAACATTTTACTTGAGACTCCTCAAAGATGCAGTTTGTGAACTTCTCATCTGTCTTAACTCCTTTTCTGTATCTCCCTTCCTCGTCTTTCCAATCGTAACATAAGGTGTTTTTATTTTTCCATGAATCTGTACCCATACTTGCATATACTTTTTTCCCCCCCAAAAATGCGTCCGTACACAGACAAATACATTTTTTCACATGAAAACAAACTTTTCCTTCTCTTGCCCAATAACTCCACTTTGTTTTTTTCAGGGGGAGAATGGTGTTGGCGGAGATTGTCAAGAAATAACGAAAGAGAGACTCAAAGAAATGGAGTAGTTGTAAGTCATGAATAAAAGAGAAAATTATAGCTAGAAAAAGCCAACCCATCTCTTTTCTTTCTCTGCTTCTTTCTCTCGAGACTTGTTCGTTTCTATCTGTTTTGCATTAAATACTGGGACGAGGAGGGAAGCTGCAGGAAAAGTGCAAACTTTTCCCCTCTTAAGCCTCCTACGTATAATATACATTTAGGATTCATGCAAGACGTAATGACTCGAATGGCTTCTTCCGCGTTTTATCTCCCGTATACTACTAGTTTTTCGTAAGGATGATCATAATAATGTGTGCTTGTAACTTGTGGACGTATATCTATTTCTTTTTATTTGCTTGAGTATCAACTAAAGTGATAAAAAAAGAAAACTCAGAAAATCAAGGAGTTTCTCTTTGCCCTAAACTAAATTTTACTTTATTGTCCGGCATTGTAGGGGTGGAAGTAGGAGGTCGTAGGAGCCTCACTTAGGAAGTTTGTTTCTTTTTTCCGACGGACATGAACCGTCACACTAAACTTCTTAGTCCCTGCTTTGTCTCCTTTTCTCCATCATCTCCCTTTATTACATTAATTGAAGTTAAATTCAGAGAACCGGCTTGAACCGATAGGACTTTCACAAGTTTATAGAAGCCGGTGAGAATGAAGCCCCGCAGATCCCCCTGGCGTCTCCTGACTAGTTGTCTGGGAGTCATGTTTTTGTAGTAGCGGCACTGAACAAAAAAATAAGGAAGTGGCACAGAGAATTTTCTCCAGAAACTTTTTGTAAGCATTGGCTCGGTGAATATTTTTATGTGGCACAGATGAGACTATAAATGTAGAGAATGGCCATAAAGCATAGGAACTCTGGCCGGATGTGGTGGATGTGATGAGGATAGTAACGAGTGCAGAAAGAATATCAAGTTACAAATGAGTCAATACCATTTGAGGAAATTAGTTTTTTTTTTCTGATAAATTCTTTCATGTCTTTGATATGTTATTGGATAATTATTACAGGACTGGCTTTCTGTAGAAAAAAGCCTTCCCTTTCATAGCTACTTCTCTGGCATGTCTGTTGTCTGACACAGTTAATTGTATGTTGTATTTAACAATTGGCGTCTCCCTGTCTCTCAGTCTCTTTGGTTAGCTGGGGAAAAAATTCTTTCATTAGAGAGTGAAGGGATGTGGGGAATAGTTACGCAGTCACTATATCCCGTATTATTATAACTGCTATCATCATCCGACTCTAGTCAGTTTGGTGAAAAATCCGCTGAGGCAGCACAAATGAACATTGGAATATTGGCAAGGTCACTGATGAAAACGTTGGTGTCATTCGACCGAAAATACGACGGATGATCGACTGCCATGCAATCAAAAGTTCTTTCCCGTCAGGACCGTCTGCTTTGTGTCATCGCTAACTCAGAGGCAGTTGCTTTGAGCAGGCTCTCATTTTTTCAGACTTCTCACCTCCTCTCGGCAAATCATCAAGAGCGAAGACTCCAGTAGGTAGGATCTTCTTCAAGAGATTCGACAATTTACAGATGATCTGAAGCATGTTTTCCTGTTTACGAGCATTGCTCTGTAATACATACAAAGTGTTTTCATACGGCGTAATTACATTTCTACTTCTTGCCCTTTCATGTCCTCATAGTATTTGAAGTTGGAACCTCATGTCGTAACCTATCCTTATGAAGATGTGAGTTTTAAATTAAGAAATATGTATTAGTCGTATTGCAATAACTAACACTGAAAACATTGAAAATCAACTAAACTGGGGAAGGCTCACCAAAAGTGATAAAATAGTTAATCGGAAGTTGTTTCTTAAATTATGAATAATTTACTGTGATGCAACAACAAAAATGAAATATTTGTATATTGTAATGAGTTGCAACTGCTATGTATTAATACCACGGCCCCAATTTTAATGGAAAAACGTTGATCAGTACAGACCTCTATTTTGTTGTTGTGACTCCTCCTTAAATAAAATATTGTGTTTTTTTTAGATGTAATTCTTCAAAGTCCTTCAGCACTCATTCTTGTTCTAAAATTATCCCCTTTCACTACTCAATACATTTGCTGTATATTAGTCCCCAGATGGACGTTTGGTATAAACAAGTGTTCACAATTATCAATTGAAGTGGTGGGGTTGGGGTACAAACCGTTCTCTAAGGGTTTTTTCCTCTCAGTGCACATATGTATGTGAAGTGTATAGATTAACGAGAGATTCCATCATTCTTTGGAATTTTGGGCGGAAACATCCTTGCACTGTAGTAATTATACAGATGACGCGTTCTAGATTCCATGGTGCACATCCCACTTTGTATGCGGCTCCCATGAAAGAACACTCGATTTCCCTTCGGATTATTATCGCCACAATGACCATTAATTGCTGGAGTACACACAAAAAGGGTGAGTGTCGTATAGAGAAAGAAAAAGGGAAAAAAACATAGTTGTTTCTTCTCATTCCACAATTTACTCTTCATTGAATCTCGTGAGTGTACCATATTGTGGTAGCACACTCCACTCTTAAAAATTCTTTTCGTCAATTTAACGGCTTCCTTACATGCATAGAAGTTATTAGGGGAAAGTTTTTCTTTTTTTTTAGAGTCCCTCCAAATATACCCACAACTACCAGGGGAGTATCAAATGTTTGAGAGTTAATACTAGGGATGTAATTACTCACAGGATTACTTTGCTTTACCTTATGATTACGTCAGGTTATGTGTAATTATATAGCGTGCGCTATTGCACTAGGAGCTCCAGTACTGAGTGAGCATACTATACTTCATGGCGTTACATAATTTCCGTACTGAGACTCCAACATCCCCTTATACATACTTGTTACATTGACATGTGCAACATGAGCCGAGGCTTGTGTGTGTGTGTATGCATACAAGATACCGGTGCAATTGTGGAATATTGACACAGCTGAGAGTAGATTATGGGTGTTTAGTGCGGCGTAAGCTGTTTCTACTTCGAAGGAACGTCACACGGTGAGACAAGCTAATTTTCCGGGTAAGTCTCTCTCTCACAGTCAATCAAAGCCAAGTCAATAGTGTGATGTGGCGTGGAGTCAAGTCCGCGAGCTGAAAATACTGTAGATTATGATGAACGACACTGAAATCAAAGACTAAGCTTGTAGCAGTCTCGAGGATGTTTGCACGATGCAAATTACAGCAATTTAGGCCAAGCCGGGACCAAATTGGTTTTGATATTTTTCCAGTCCTGTGTCACCATCACCCACTGGGCACTTGAATGCATTTCCTACTTTCTCTAATATTTCCTAAATACTTATGTATTACACTTACTGCCCCGCTTTTTCTTCTTTATGCGGACCGCTTTCTGGCCCCCGATCTCTTTTTGAATGAATAATTTTTCAAGCTCAAGCTGTGACCACCCGTTATCTTAGTATTTTCTTTTAGCTAGCCCAACCAAAGATGAAATGCGGTTTTAGCTAAAGAGGCTCCCTGTATTTTGTACACATAGTGTAGATAAATTTCCGTTTCACGTCTCATCAAATTAAAAATGATAGATGCTTCATTCCAAGGATCATACAGATCTAAACAGGAATATCCTCCAGGTTTTAAGAGTCAATTATTCCTTGACTGGAACTGGTTTAAGAAGTTGGTCAACAACTTTAAGTTTTTGGCTCTGCCTCTAACAAAAACAAATCGATATTTGTTGTAGCTCTGTTCCGGCCAAAGTTTCGAATTTTAAATACATTTTGATACTGAGAGTAGCTTTACATATCTACATTGTTAATGGAAAGACCATTTTCTCACTAACTCAAAATGTTCATAAATCCTCCAGCTCATGCATCAGAATTACTCTTTGAACTTCTTTTCAACTCGGCACGTCCACACGCACTGGTCCCAAGAGGTTCCTCAAGTAACCATGAATCTTAGAGGGACTTCATAACGATTGCATTCGATAGTTTAAGTTTGAATGCAACAAAAAACCTCAACTATTTTTCACAAACTCTGGAGGCACCACATGAAAAGGGTGGTTAAAACTTTTCCCCCGCCACTTCCTTTTCCAGGAATGAGGACAAGGATACCCAGGGAATGTGTTCATCAGCAGGAAAAAAGCAACAAGCACGAGAAACTTATTAGAAGATCGTATTGAAACTCGACCATGCATCATTTTATGAGTCTGTAAAATCTATCCAGTTCGCTGACATTTGTTCAAAAAAATAAATAAAATAAAGTTAGTATGGGCAGACAAGAGTAAGAATACAGTAGAGCATAAAAAGTAGTGGGAAAGTGTGAGATCTCAGTGTTATACCTTATGTAAGGTGGTAGTTTTTATCAGCTGACTGGTTTTTGACTACTCTCTTCAATCACTTATTGCGACAACAGTTGGTATGTAGATATCTATGTTATATCTATTTTATGGGGAAATGCTACCAAGATCTCCGAGAGATACGCAATGCATTGCGGAGGGGAGAGAAAGATATTTCGAGTTTCTTCTTTCTCTGTTCCTTCCTTGTTGAAGAAGTGGGGAGACAAACAGTTCTCTCCAACTAGAAAGGAATATTGACAAAAGCGACCGCTGGGAACAACTTCTTGAGACGTCTAGATACATGACTTTGTGTGTAAGCCACTGGGGCAAGGAAGCGACGTGACTTTGGTCTCCGTATGCATCGGTGTGAAGGTACTTCATCGAGCCTCCCTTATATGTATATAGGTGTAACTTTTTCGTACTGTTCGGGAGATATCATTTTGTATTTCCTGCATCTGTGGGGATTCTAATTGAAAAATACATTTTCGCACGAAAGTGTTTTCAAAGGTCGCTTATACATAACTGTACGACTCGTACGCATTTATAGCTTAGTATTTTATCTAGATCTCCGGTACATCATATACTTCCATAAGTACATACTTTATCCCTCCACCTATCCGCAATGAAACATGTTTCCTGTTTGACGGCTGAACTGCGCCTCCCCCGTTAAACCTATCTTATGTTACTGAACCTATAAAATATCCTTTAAAAATTTTAATTGTAAATTTATAGGGCATAAATAATTACGACCTGTATTTACCGTGGATCTGGAGAAGATTATCTCTAATAGAGCTCACTGTCCTAGATTGTCGGCACAAATGACCGTCGTTCTGATTATTTTCCCTCCGTAGGAACAATTAAGCTTTTGATGCTATTATACAATTTTTACTTGTACCTTTTATGCATTCTTGGAATTTTTTACGCCGTGATCTTGGTTTGAGAGGGTTGGGATTTGTTCCGCTGCATTGCATATGAATAACAACTGTTGGAGCATCGGAGGGATTGGCTTCAATCGGTCACCCTGGAATGTGTAGGTTATGATGCATTAACGTAAATGCCTACCATTGAGGAAGTTATGGAGGAAGGAATTAGGAGGACAGAAATAGGTCTCCCATCGTCATGAATACAAAAGTTTTATAACCATTACAAAACTTTATAGGTTTAATTTTGTGGAACCCTGAAAGAATAAAATAAGATGACCATTACTGGTTTAATTTGAAGAAATACCCAAGTGTTGAGGCTCAAAGTTTATTGGCACGAGAAAAAAAAAACAAGTTCCTCCGATTAAAAGCAAGACGGAATTAGTAGATGTACCTATTTCTGTGCAAAGGGAAAAGATTCTATAAATGGCCTCCCGTTGTGCGTGCTCCTATGCATGTATATAGTATAAAGATATGGAGAGGGGAGTTGTGGAAGATACTAAAAGCAAAGCATGCCTTCCTGAAGGGGATAAGACTCATAGAACTGACGGATGAAAATGGTAAGTATGCAATGACACGATCGAAAGTTCGTCAATTGCATTTTTATTATTATTTACTTGAGATAAAAAGTCATTCCTATACTTCTTGTGACTTGTTTAATGGACTTCTTCCCGAAAATTGCTGAGTTGTTCCTCCGTCGAGTTGAGAGTCATATGGTTCGTGAAGTTACTGTTCTTCGGTATACTTTATGGTAATGACGTTATTTTGGCTAAGTATCCTCTCACGTCTGAATTCTCCGAATCTACTGTCGTCGTCAAGTTTTTATTAAATCCAAATGATAAAAGTTACAATAAGAGAATGTATTGAGTCTCGACCGTCCTCCGTCTCCCATACGAATATATTTCCCTGGAGATGGAAAATCAAACAGGATTTTTATCTCCTCCTTTCAATGAAAAAAAAACAGTAATAATAAAAATAATGAAATTATTATAGGCTCCGTCCATTCTTATCAAATGTAGAGGACCAGCCCAGGGCAGGACCACCACTACAGGGAGATACAGATTCACCGGAGAATCCCAACCTACATATATAATTACGTGAGTACCATCCAATATCTATAAGTACTAATTTTGTTTATGAGGACAGGTGACGCGGAGATAAACACGAGAGGAGAATTGAAAAGTATGGAGGAGGGATGGAAATCATCCAGCAAATGAGGATGGTAAAAGGTGTGAGCTTTATCTTCGTTAATGGTTTAAATCCTCATTAGGCGAACAAGGCCGAGTTGAATTTGATGAGATCTTCCCACGAGTACTATATAAAATGACACTTACATACGTGCTCTAAAAGTGCAGCTCATTCTTTGCACACACTTCCTTGAAACATTAAGGCTCCGGCCTTTTACACGATATTTGAACGTTTCTACGAACGGGTCTACGAAATTACTTCTCCGCATTCATGATTAAATACTCATTGGTATCACATTCTACCATCGCTGCCTTTATAGGCATGTAGTTTTAGGAACACAGCTCTTATGTGGACAGCTTGAATGCAGATAGTATTTACATACGCATAAATGTACACACATTGGTATACTGCTCGGAATTTTGTACCTCCTAAGTAATATTAAAATTTGTAAGACTGCTTGAGCAGCTTACAAAATAATTTCCCGGACATTTTAAAAGGTAACAGGACATTCTCCCTGAAAGTCAATTTTTGCATAAGGTATTGTTAACACTGTTCCGATATAGAGGCCCAAAGAGAGGGGTATACCAGATACCTTGGCGTGGCTTCGTGACATAGTTTTCAGGACCAAGGATCTTCAAGAGCGATTTAAGGTTTTTATTTGTGAATGGTTTCAGAAACCATTCACAAAAGATTTTCCAGAGAAGATTTGAACGAAACCGTGTTTTTACTTGTGGTTAGAATTCCGTCGATATGCCTGACACTCTCAATGAACTCTGAGACATCCATGTACCTGAGAAAAATTGGGTAAACAGTCGTCATGGCTGAAGCAACAGGGTATCTTTTCTCAACCGAGGCACATACAAATTCCAACTTCTTCATCCCATTTACTTGTCAGTTGGAGGTACCAATAGATAGGAGCTTATCACGCCACTCCAGCACTCCACCCATATACGAGCTTACTACGGATATAAATAAGAACATTCCCAAACTGGAGAACCCCTCCGAGTACCCTTCCTCATATCTCTACTGCAGTTACTTTCGGAAACATCAACCCTAAAACGTTGCTCCGGAATGACGGGAAGAGAAAGAGCCAAGAAAGTTTTGACATTTGTCTACCAATGTTCTCCAGGTCCGATCTCACATTGCGGACATACCTTTTCCATCTATTTTAGTAATACTGGAGATAACTTGAGACTAAACCTAGTCTTTCGGAGAGGCAGTAGCGGAATTTCTCCGTACATTCGTCGTAACTTATAGGAATGTACACATGCTTTCACATACGAGCCGTAGTCAGAGAGTGAGAGAGAGAGAGAGAGAGGGGGGAAGGCGAATATATATTGAATTTCATTCGAACGAATTTCCTCATATAAGAGTGAAATCACATGAGAGATATCGAACTGGAAGAAATTTATTTTTTTTCTTCCCAATTATTATTCCTGACTGGTCTGTCTGTAATAAGACCTTGTCCTGATCCCTCCCGATCATTATTTGTCAAGTGTCTGACGGCTACCCGCCTTATTATTCAGGGCTTCCGCACTTGCACCCAAGCCCCTACCATCCTTCATAGGATTTCTACATAGTATTTATGTATGCCTTGGACGTATGAAGTCTTCGTACATGCGCTGTTTTTTTCCCCTGGTATTTATTTTAACTATTATTTTAGGAGAAAATTTAGGGAATAAACGCCAAATAAAAATCCCGGTTTTCCACAGTGTCAACCTTATGTATATATCTATACCTACGTTGAAACAGGGAATCGATTTTCTTCCTTCAACCAGAAAACTTTGATGCTCTTCCTGTATTAACTTTTGTATTGCTGACAACCTTGCGGTTACTGGCAGTACAAGATTTGTCTTCTCATCCATCCCTCTCCGTATCTCTGTATTCTATTCGTGTCTGAATACAATTTACCTGCTAGTCTTCATTTTCTTGCTGTTTTTTTCCCTAGTTTGTATTATTTGTATGCTGGGATAATATCTAGGAAGTATAGCTCGTGCTAGATGGACTACGTGGGATTAAATTCATACTGTTTTTACACTTTCTTATATACTCTTCAAGAATGATTCCACATTCTTGGCACTACTACTGCAAAGGGGCAGGAAAGGAAGCACAACATGAGAAATAAACTTCAGCTCTGTGTTTACCGCATTTTTAGTTTGAATCATTCCCTTTGAAAGTTATTCGTAGTGTTTTGCCTGATGTTATGGCTATGGGTGGATGTGCCATATGAGATGAGTTCGTGAAAATGAAATGCGAATGTGGGGAAATTGAGACGGTTATACTGAACCAAAAATATAAGATTTTAATACATGAGAAGTGTGGAGCTGAGAAGTGTTCAGTGGGAAAGCTGGAAAAAGAGACTGAGTAGTTTTGTTCTTACAAGTTAAGTTTAGCTTTGGTTTTTACAAGAGGTCACAAATATTCATATTTCTAAGATTAGGTTAATTTAAGTGAAATAGACGCAGGGGTTCCCCGCTGATAGTGCAGGTTCATAATAGGTCATTCTGATAAGATAGCTTGGGTTATAATTTCCATAGCTGGTCAGGTAAATAAATAGAAATAAATATATAATGTGTTGAGGCAAGAGGTGAGCGTCAACAATACCGCCCACCAAAATATATCTAAGTGTATATATTTTAATTATTATACATGCATACAATTGATTTTAATAACAATTATTTTCTGCATCTTCGTTTGGGCTGGCATCTTGGTGAAGTGGGGACTTCGGCGGAATGATCTACGACTGGACTTTCTCCCGTATCCGTAGCATCCACTGCAGAAAGCGCCCTTTCGGGTGACAGAGCTTTCGCTCCCGCGTAATCTGCAGGTCTGCTTGCGGAGTGGTGCGGGCTGTCGGGGCTGTCAGAATTCTTGGGCAACAGGACCAATCTCGTAATTGGCCTCTTCAGCAACCCGTTTTTGGTCTTGACAGTCACTGTCCGTACCAGGTGCTGCTGATCATTCGGGCTAAGGTGAATCTCAACAATTCGGGCCAGTTTCCACTGCTGTGGTGGTGAGTGGTCTTCTCTGATGACGACCATGTCATCTACCTCTAGGTTAGGTTGGGCCACCTTCCACTTGGACCGTCGTTGAAGTTGATGGAGATACTCGTCCTGCCATCTCCTCCAGAACTGTTGCTTGAGTTGTTGTGTCCTCTGCCATCGAGATAGCCTGTTGCAGGTGACGTCAGACCAGTCATATTCGGGTGGTGCTAGTAACGGGCCCCCAATCAGGAAGTGTCCAGGTGTCAACACCTCCAAGTCGCTGGGATCCGAGGTCAAGGGGCAGATGGGTCTAGAGTTGAGACATGCCTCAACCTCCTTAAGAATGGTCGTATGTTCTTCAAAGTTGAGCGGGGTGAGTCCAAGCACACGATTGATGTGGAATTTTGCACTTTTGACGGCGGCTTCCCAAAGACCGCCCATGTGAGGGGCCGCAGGCGGGTTCATTCTCCACCGCACGTTCAATTCAGCCAGGGTGGTAGCAATCTTCGACTGTGTGTCCTCCCGGAGATGAAAGGCCAGGATCTCTTGAAGCTCTCTCTTGGCACCAACGAAGTTGGTGCCGTTGTCACTGTAGACGTAGGACGGCAATCCTCTTTGGCTGGCCAATCTTCGGAAGGATGCCAGAAATGCTTCAGTCGAGAGACTACTAACCATCTCCAGATGGACCGCTTTGGTACTGAAGCATACATACACACATATGTATGCTTTGTGAGTTTTGTTGCTGCGGGAGTACGAGTCTCTGAGGATGACAGGCCCAGCAAAATCGACTCCAGTGTGAGTGAAGGGACGCGATGGAGCAATACGGGACGCGGGTAGATCAGCCATTAGCTGGTAGGGGTGTTGAGCTCGTTGAAGAGTACACGTTTTGCAGCTCTTGATAATTCTTCGGACTAGGCTCTTTCCTCGGCAAATCCAATACGTCCGTTGTAGCATGGACAGTGTCAACTGGACTCCGGCGTGCATCAGTTTGGTATGGTGGTGACTCACAATTAAATCTGTGACGTGATGTCTGGGCATTAGGAGGGGGTGTCTTCGATTGTAGGTAAGGTCGGCGTTGTTCAGTCTGCCGCCCACCCTGATGAGTCCAGACTTGTCTACAAATGGATTCAAAGAGAGCAATGATGATTTAGAGTTAACGGATTTGCCATTGCACATGAGATGGAGCTCTTCCTGGTACTGTTGTTGCTGGAGGAATTTAATGATTCCTCTTTCTGCTCGTTGAAGGTCCTCAGCTGTAAGGGTTGTGGCGACGTTGGGTTTTGGTCGAGGGGTCATATGCCATGTCCATAGTCGTATCCAGTGGGCAACGTGCCTGCGTAAGCGGGACCATTCGGAGTACCTTTGAAGTAATTCCTGTAGCTTCTGATGGGATGCGGGAATTTTATTAGAGCAAGTGAGGAGAGTTGTGGTGGTATTCGGAGGGTCCAACAGGCCAGTGGAGAGAGTGTAGACGTCTCTCTTGGGGCTCTCACTGTGAGAGGCCACTGGCGACGGAAACTGGTCGGGGTTACGCAGGAAGTTGGGACCATTAAACCATAGGTTGTTATTGAGAAGGTCTTGGGCAGATATCCCTCTGGATGGCAAATCCGCCGGATTTTCAGTCCCTGGTACGTGGTTCCAATTGTTAGCGGGCACTTTTGATTGAATTTCGACGACTCTGTTGCGTTCAAACGTCTTCCACCGTTGCGGGTCTCCTTTAATCCAGGCTAGGACTATGGTGGAGTCACTCCAGGCCAATATCTGAAGAGGTGTCGACGGCAGTGCGGTGGCTATCGTTACAGCGAGTGTGGCTGCCATGGTTGCTCCACATAATTCCAAGCGGGGAAGCGAGAGTGGTTTCATTGGAGCCACCCTACTCTTCGAGGCAATTAGTGTGACCTGAACGTGGGACAAGGTTATCACTCGTAAGTACACTGACGCTGCGTACGCTTTTTCCGAAGCGTCGGAGAAAACATGAAGTTGAACCAAGGTTGGATTTGGCTGGTGAATACATCTGGGTATACGAATGTTCTGGATGATTTTGATTTCTTCCAAGTACTCCTTCCACTTCTTCAGGATGTCCTTTGGAGGGGAGGAGTCCCAAGCTACCTCTGCTTTCCACAACATTTGCATAATAAGCTTGGCTCTGATTGTGAGTGGAGCCAGAAATCCAAGCGGGTCGAAAACTCGAGCGATTTCTGCCAAAATGGATCTCTTGGTGGTCTTCGTGGTACGAGGGGGTTGAAGTTCAAAGCGGAAGTCATCTGTGGTAGGGCTCCATATGAGTCCTAAGGCTTTAGTGGCATCATCACTGTCAAGACTGAGCGGGGTTGAAGAATCTCGAAGTTGCTCGGGAATTGACTGCAGTACTTGGGGGTGGGAGGAGGTCCACTTGCGAAGGATGAACGTACCTTTTGTTGTAAGGGCACGCAATTGTTGTTGTAGGTTAATTGCTTCCTCCACAGCGTTAGCGCCGGTGAGACAGTCGTCGACATAGAAATCCTGTTCCAGAGTTTCTGCTGCTAATGGAAGGTCTTGCCGGTGCTGTTGTGCTAACTGTTGGAGTGTTCGGACGGCTTGATAGGGAGCACATGCTGTGCCAAAAGTGACTTTGCTTAGCTGGTAGCATTGGATTGGTTGTTGCTCGTCGGGTCGCCAGAAGATTCTTAGGTAGCTTCTGTCGTCTGGGTGGATGTTAATGTACAAGTACATTTGCTTTATATCGGCTGATAAACTAATCAGCCACCATCTCCATCTAACCAGGATGGAAAATAAATCTTGTTGTAGGACAGGACCTACCATCAGGATGTCGTTGAGGGATGCTCCGGACGAAGTTTTGGCACTGGCGTCGTAAACTACTCGTAATTTTGTGGTGGAACTACTTTCCTTCAATACTGCATGGTGCGGGAGAAAGTAGCTCTGGGAATCAGGGACGTTGGTTTTCTCTTTTGGAATTACCTCCATGTGGTTTGACACGATGAGGTCGTTCATGGCGGAAACGTACTGCATCTGCAGTTCCGGATTGCGGGAAAGTTTCATCTCTAGGTTTTGGAATCTTTTCAACGCCAAGTATCTGGAGTTTCCAAGCGGGGTGGTTTGATCCTTGAATGGAAGTCTGACCTGAAATGATCCATCCGGATCTCGGGTAGTTGTAGCTTGATAATGCTGTTGACAAGCGGTTTCTTCAGCTGTGAGCAATTTCTGGGTTTGCTGGAAGTCCTCAATTACCCAGAATTTCTCCATGTCCTGCTCTAACGAGCACGTGGTTAGGTTGCACTGCGAGTTCCTGGGTTGTCCTTGTGACCTTCCTCCTCCGACTAGCCAGCCAAGGGTTGAGTAAAGGGCAATCGGCTGGTTTTCTGTTCCTTTCAGGACCCCCTGCTGGATGATGTCGTGATAGACGTCTGTTGCGAGTAGCATTGACACTGGGCTGGGCTGAAAAAACTTCGGGTCGGCTAACCCTTCCGTAGGAATATGGCGGAAATCTTTTGGGTCAATTGGGGACAGTGGGTAATGTCCTCCAATGGTATTTATTATTAGGGCGTCTACAGTAAACGGCTGGGTGGATGAAAATCTGGACGTAAGTGTAATGCGAGCAACTTCATGTACCGTTGCAACACCCGTTCCTTGGAGGGCCTTCACTTGCTGGGGACAATCTAATCTCTGACGTGGAATTCCAAGCCTTGTCACTAGTGAGGAGGAAATGAATGAGTCGTCACTACAATTGTCCAACAGAACCCGGCAGTCCAGTTGCATGCCGCTGTTATCTCTGATCTTGAGCATTGCTGTTGGTTTAAGCTTCATAGTGGGTGGAAACGTCTCGGTTAGAGTTGTTGTGGACAGCTTCTCTACTTTCTTCTTTGTAAGGGCAGCATGAAGGAGGCTGTGATGCTTCTGTTGGCACTCTCTGCAGGTTGAGTTGGAAGTACAATTCTTCCAGAAATGGCCGACTCTCAGGCAATTTGTGCAGGCTTTATGTTCTTCCACGAACGCTTTTCTTTCTTGCGGGGACCGATCCTTCAACTTTGGGCATTTGTAGTTGAAGTGGTCGCCTTTGCAGAAATGACACAAGGATTTGCTGGATTGTTTGGATGGGTTTGGGTTGTTGCTGACCTTGCGTTGTTCCTGGTTACGGGTACTGAATGTGGATGCAGCGGGCTCGACAAATGTTGCTAAGTCGGTGATTTCCTTTCGGAGGAAATTCGTCAGGTGGCTCCATTTGGGCATGGAGGTGTCAGTTAAGGTCTGATGGAACCTCAATCGGGTTTTTGAATCCAACTTTCGGGTAACAATGGTGACAATCACTGAGTCCCAATTGGCAGGAACTTCTTGGAGAGTTTCCAGGGAACTAAGTGCATTTGTTGTGGTTGTGAGTAAAGTTTGAAGGGATGCAGCGGTAGGTTCGGATACCTTCGGTTGATCCAGGATGCAGCTAATGTGGCGGTAGACGAGCTCTCGGGTGTGCTCGTACTGCTGTGTGAGTTGCTTCCAGGCGGGTTGATAATTTGCATTATTGATAGGAAGTGACTTGATGGTTTCGGCGGCGGGGCCTTCCAGGGATGCTAGTAGATATTGAAGCTTCTCTGCGTCGGACAGATCTGTGCGGGAGTGGACCGACTGGATAAATCTATCGCGGAAATGCAGCCAGTCTTCAAATGAGCCAGAGAATTTCGGCAGCGCCAGTGTGGGAAGCTTTGGTCTCTGTGATGGGGGTTGAGTGACCACGGGCGGCGTTGATCCTGCTGCAGCGGCAGTCGCAGCCTGTGCTTGCACTTGAGCTTCTATGCGTTTAAGTGCGGCTTGCTCTTCCTTTTTTGACTCCTTCTCTGCTATTTCCGTGTCCCACTCGTCCAGCTTGTTCTCCAGGTCGACAATTTCGTCAAGGACTGGGTTGATGTCCGCTTCGACCTGGTCAATGTCTTTCTGGTCTTTGCATAGAGCCAACAGCTCTTGGAACACATCGTCAATTTTGGACTTGAGCCCCTCAATGTTCTTGAGGTATGTGTTGTGGTTGGCTCGGGTGACATTATTGATGTCGAAGTCCTGGATTGCTTTCTTGTATCTTGTGAGAGCTCCCTTGAGGCCTCGGAAGCTGTTCTTGGGATCTGCCATTCTGGACACAATTTTTGCAGCACTTCACTCCGAAAACTCAAAAAACTGGCGCTGGTTCACACCACTTACGTTCGAAGGACCAATGTTTTGCCTGATGTTATGGCTATGGGTGGATGTGCCATATGAGATGAGTTCGTGAAAATGAAATGCGAATGTGGGGAAATTGAGACGGTTATACTGAACCAAAAATATAAGATTTTAATACATGAGAAGTGTGGAGCTGAGAAGTGTTCAGTGGGAAAGCTGGAAAAAGAGACTGAGTAGTTTTGTTCTTACAAGTTAAGTTTAGCTTTGGTTTTTACAAGAGGTCACAAATATTCATATTTCTAAGATTAGGTTAATTTAAGTGAAATAGACGCAGGGGTTCCCCGCTGATAGTGCAGGTTCATAATAGGTCATTCTGATAAGATAGCTTGGGTTATAATTTCCATAGCTGGTCAGGTAAATAAATAGAAATAAATATATAATGTGTTGAGGCAAGAGGTGAGCGTCAACACGTAGAATAGTAAAAGGATGGGGGTAATCAAATTGCATTACAATTGGATTACGAAAAAACAGCAGCACTCGAAACTAGACGGGTAAAAAATGTAAAAAAAATGATCAGCTTTCAGTAATCTCTATACTTTTATGCGCGTCTCAAATTCAGTACTTCCGTGATCCTCGGACGTTTCCTTTGATGTTTTTCTGCGATCCATCGCTGAATTTTGTTAAATAAAGCGAATTTGTCTACACATTAAGCTAATTAGATGTAATCCTTGCCATGCGCTTTCCAATATGTAGCTCTACCCTAGACAAAATATTTTGAAGCAATTGGTATGTACATTATATACATAGGTAATATACCTGTTTAGGTACATAAGTGTTGGAATATTGTATTAGTTGGAAAATACACAATTACTGTATCGTAATGCTCGTAATATTTTTAGGAAAGGTAAAGGAACACGTGAAAATTCCAATTTTATTAATTTTCAATGGAATTTGATATGTGTATTTAGCGTCTCATTTAATTCCAGAATAAATTTTCAATGCTCCTTCCAAGATATTCTGTAAACCCCCCCCCCACCTTTACTTAAGTTTTGTCTTGCCTGCTGTAATCCTGGAGTGTACGCATTCCACGCGTGCGGATTATCTAGACTTAAACGCATTGATAAACAATTCCTTTGTAATTGTACCGATTTGCATTCCAAAAGGCAAGGGGCCTGTTCATTCTAGTGGAATATTATGCTATTATGCTTAAGTACAATGTGGATACATAGGTGATTGCTTGAGGAAATGACAATGACATTCGCTTCCACTCCTCCTTGAATATATATCATGGGTGGCTGGTTTGAATAAAATTGATATTTGTATTCATTCTGTATTCATGACATAATTTTTATACGATATGTTGAAAACATTTTTTCTTTCATGTCTTTATTCTTATAATGAAGGCTGGATTCATCGGATTTGCACCCTGATAAAGACATCCATTTTTGGATATTGATGGGAGGACACTTCTGAGGCTATGAGTATTATCTCTGAGCGTAGCGTTACCATTAAAATTGACGGTTTTAATGATGCAGATTAATTCATACTTTCTTATGTTCTATGCTCACGGCTACACGTCTTCCTCGGCCTGTGTGTCAATCACGTTCATAGTGATTATCTTATAATGACGTACGTGTAAGGGAAGCTACGGCCATTGCTTGCAATTAAGCCAGTCTGTTGGCTCTAGCTCTATGGAAGCTTATTAATGGGACGGAATTTACAATCTTAGATTCCGGGTGCCAAGAATTCTTTGAACCCCCATTTGATGGAAAGAAACTTTAAATTCCCAAGGCTTTAGCGAATTTTCTGCCAAAATGTTTCAAAATTTGTTTCAACTCGTTGACGCCAAAACCTGACACAGTAGAGTTGAGCAAAGTCAAGATTTATTTTAGAAAAATTACAATTTTGAAGGCTATTCAAAACAAAATTGTTGCTTCCCACGCACAACATAAGAACCCTGTGTTGAATACTTTAAGCACAGGAGGAAAATATTTTTGATTTATGAAGCTGATTTAATATTTAGGGTGAACCTAGATTCAGTCCTTTTCCATTTGTGCATAAAGTAGTCAACGCATGCCCTCGAAAACCAAATGAGATAAGACAACGAGGTAAAGTGTGATATATAAAATATACATTTACTTAACCATATAGTAATTAAAATTATTTGTAAAACTTTATCTGTACTCTTGTGTATGAGCATACTCAAAAACGCAATAAACATACATACATACATACATAGTCAACGCATGGGTCTTCTATTGTGCTCATTATATAATTATTTCAATTTTGTTTGAAATAGTAAACAATTTCAGACTAGAATTTGACTTTGGGGTGAAACTTTGGGGAAAATCTGACAGAAAATTTGCTAAAATAAAGGGGAATTGAATATCTTTTGCCATCTCTCCTTCTATGGGGTGGGTGGGATTAAACGGTTTCTGGGCACCGAGCACTCGTAAATGAGATTTCGTGCCAACTCGGATTTATTTTTTCTGTAGAATATCTTCAAATGAAATATGCCTGAATGGCATTAATTATGGAGCTTATAAAGAATGGTATCATATTGAGGAAATGTTATTAATGTTAAAGTGGTTCACCATGTTGGGCTACAGTGAGTTGATGTATTGGAGGAAAGGTTCCAAAAATTGTATTTGTATTGCCTATTGCTCGCCGGCATTGACTTCCATATCTTGCCGTCTGAGGTGGAAGTAAGTGCTCAGAAGCTCTTCTCAAGTCTATCTTATGGAGGGGATTAATGACACATGTTTCGGCCGAAAAATGATGTAAACATTTAAACATTAGGCTCATTCGTAAATGCTTTGAGTGTATATGTATTTGTGTGCATGAAATTCGGCCCTGGCTACTGCAATGAAAGTTTCGGCTGGTGCCCCAGCCTTTTATGAGTATATGGCCAACCCATGGTTTTGTAATCATCTATTGCATATACGAGATGCTATAGATGAGCTGAATATTTGCGTAACCCAGGGATAAGCCTCTATCAGTGAAGATTTAATAGACAAGACTTTAATGTATATGTATCATCTTCGGAGAAATTCTTGGGAAAGAGTTGAATGCATGACTGAGAATCGTATTGATTTTTGTTAAAATTTTGACAAACAAACGGATTATTATACGGGTGGGTTCCAAGAACACGCATGTGTCCACTATGAGCACTGATTGTAGAGAGAGAGAGCAACCCACTAATGCATTTGCATACATTATTCACACAGCACACCATACCCCTGTGGTGCCGCTCCTGGGTGCGACCAAGCCCTGTCATTTCATGGGATCTATCTACACGTTTAGCTGTGGAAATAAGTTGTGAATAATTGACATTAAGAATCTCATAAAATATTTTTGGAATGAATAAATAAGTACCTGTTAAGGTACTTGGAAGATTAAGATCACAGAGGAATCACAAGCTTTATCGCACCCATGCACGCATATCTACATGTATGCACTCCGCGTACATACATAATTAGACCAATGGATAAGTTCTTGATTTACCCCTACGCTGATCACTCGCACATGTATGTACATATGTACCTGTACACATTAGATGAGGTCTGAATTAAATATTGTACATTTAGGCTCCTGAGCCATTAATGGTCTTTCGAGGAAATCCGGGTCGAAGAATGCTGGCATGACTACCCTCCTTTGACGTTTACTGGAAAAAAAATATCTGTGGAAAATACATCGAAACAAGTACAAAAACATGAGCAAATACAAAGTGACGTGGTGAAATATCTGAGATTTTTAGTAGGCTCTGAGACCATGAAATAAAATTGGTTGTATAAATCTCCATTTACTTTTTCCGACCACTATTTCAGGAAAATTGTTGGGATTCGATGTACGTGCATGTGACAGTATATGAGGGTTGTGGGTCTTCCACGGGTCGGAGATATATCAAAAGCACCTATGTATTTTACCCTACGAATACCCAAAATTTAGTGGTCTAATCAATCACCATGGATATTTTCACGTCTTTTGACTACGTGCTGTTTTCCGTCTGCCCTCAAGCAGTCATAGTTCTTCCAGACTTGGGCTAGCTTTTAGAATGGTAAAAAATGTGGGTACCGGAATTATGCCAGGAATGAGAAAAACATCCAACTCTCGTTCTACTTTACGTCTGATCCGTCACAATAGTAGACAAGTTGTCTTTTCATTAGATGAAATGCTTTCCGGGAGTCCATCTCCCACCATCACCTTTTGGCGTATGTCTTGAGCACGTAAGTTTCTGTCAAAGGGGGCTAGCTTAGTTTCCCCTGTATTTTCATTCATTTAATGAATACGTCCACCTTTGATGTCAGACTCAGAGCAGAGTTGGGTAGAGATGTTATAGATTTAAAAACTTTGGAAGGAACCTTCAACTAGAGTATATATGTATCTACATCAGCGGATGAAAAGTGTCTCCTGTCTTGGATTAACTATCATTAGAGCCTTGGTAAGAGTAAAATTAAGAGAGGAACTCTCACATAAATGAATTAATAAGGAATGGAGTATGAATTTGCCTTAATCCAAGTGATCTCTGACAATTTTTATACTTCAGGGAATTATCTATCTACATTTATGTAATTTGATGGTGTAATTCTCTTTCACATATGTACATATATGGGATGTGTCTATACATAAATCCCAGGTTGGCAAGCGGAACTTATTTATTCATCAAGTTTCCGCGTAAGTGCGGGTCTATAGAGGAAGACGTCGAGGAAAGGAACTGATATTTGAAATACTAGCGGGGAAAGTGTTCCCTGATAAGTTCACATGTTGTACGTAGGAGTTTCTCCTCACTCCGATCCCTGTAACTTACTGATACTTCTGACATATATCTAAGTAAACACCATTCTTTAAATGTACTTGCCCCAAGCTCAAGTCGTATTTGGCTGATGAATAAAAGAGGTGAAAGCCTAGGATCAGCTCTTTTCTCTTTTTCTTATTTACGATCTTGCATTTTCCTGAGAAAACTACCAGCTCTAATTTATTGAAAATCGTTTCCAGGACTTTTGGCTCTTTCTTAATGGGTTAGTCATGTGTGAAAGTTTGGGAGCCTTGTTCTGTAAAGTTTAGGTCACACAGTCAGACCCTCACCTTTGAGCATTACTCACACTTTAGCTCATATTTCTTTCATTCCCATTCAAATTAAACAACCCATTATGGAGGTCACCACAGGCTGGAGGGAAATCCCGACATTTGTGTACTCTAAAGTGTCAAAGCATCTATTTTCTCATTTTGGATACTCCAAGTAAATGCTTGTTTGGCCGGAAATCCTTTTCTGTCATTCGTCCTTTTTTAATTAAAATGTAATCTACAAATTATGTACCTGTCGGGAGGAAGTGTTCCGCGAATTGCTGACGCTTAATAGATCCCACAGAAAAGCCATAGAACTGGGCAGATACCCATTGTGAAACACATCAAACTCTGCCACCGAATGAAGTATCATAACGATTCACTCGTCCACATCACCAATTCATCTACCCAGATCTGTTTTGACTGTGCGTTCATATGTATCTACAGATCTATGTACATACATACACACACACACACACACACACATGGAGTTCCAGCGGACTGTGGGGTGGAAGTGGAAGGCAGGATAGGTATAAAAACCCTGGGATTCCAAGTCAGAGCCTTCGTTCTCATCTTGACTGGTTGGTTAGGTTCTGTACACACAATAGTAGTTGGTAGTGCGGAGAGAAAGCAAACAGAGCCCTGTTGCAATCCATTACCCACCCAGTCACATGATAATCATTGAGAGCCGTCCGAGAAACAAAAGAAGCATAATTATTTGAATAAATAGTAATTTATCCCGAGGCATGCATGAGCCCTGTACTATCTTCTCATTCGCCCAGCATTTCCTTCTATGTTAATGCTCACATTAAAATTCACCCTAAACTAGGTAATCAAGGTTGAAAACTGCAGAGAGGTTCATTAAAAATCAATGTGCACGGAGTCAGCGTCGCGTTAATTGTTATGTCTTGCATTTCTCGCATCTGCACCAAATGATTCTCGACTGGGTAACGTTTCCTTTACAATTCCCACGCAGAAGAGTGGATGTAGCCTCAGTGTCGGGTTGAAATGCAAAACGACTCATCCGCTCACCCTGCCTAGGGAGGGGTACGCAAAGGATACAATGGGATGGTGGAAACCTCTTAATTTTTCTTTTTATTCTCTACACCCCGCAGTACCTCACAACCCATCGTGGTTGTTCCCAGTTGGGGAATTTACATCCTGATTTGTTCCAAGGAAGTGAGCAACATTGTGTCCAGAGGATCTTCCACAAGCCCAGTCTACCTCTTCATCGGCAGCTTTACGTATCTATATGTATGTAATTACATTTAGTGGGATTTCAGGAAAACCGACTTCCATAGTTTCTTCCTATAATTACTTAAGTTCAGTAACCCTCGTAAACTCTGTGATAGGGGTATAGCATGTTACACGAAATGGATGCATCTCCCTCTTGGATCCAATCTTATAAGAAACAACTCCTGTTCCTAACCAGCCCGGCTTGGTTGAAGTGACGAAGTCGTAGTTAGAAGGAAAGTCAAAACATTGCTTCCCATGAAATGATACGACAAGAGTAACCTCATGATAATTATCATAAACATTTCCAGCCGCTACTTAAGAACCATGGGGGGAGGCAGGCTAGAGGTAGGGAGTGACTACAGTTTACAGGTGCAGCGATAAAGCTGGAAATGAAAATTGAGGACATAAACGTACAAATGTAACATTCTCTGGACGCATTGAATGAAGCCGGAACTAAGCCAGACAAGCCGCCAATCTCGTCGAATAGAAACTCCAGATGCTTGGTTTTGGCCTGTTGTCTTGTCTCACAAGAATGCAGGGGGGAGGTAGATCCTTATACAGAAGTTATGTCTTCCCACGCGACTATCCCATTACATTCACATTAGTTTGCGATCAAGGGAAGGAGAGAGACTGGAGAGTTGGGAGAAGGAAAGTGACAAGGAAAACAGCCTCTTCCATTATAATGCCAGTGAAAAAATTCGGATCACAATAGAATAGCTTGAGCGGGAGTGAAAGTAGTGGTGCCATGACAATATCTAAAGGCTGACTCGTTCTCGCCTGTCTCTCTTACACTATAAACAATTTTCCTCCTGTCGATTTCTTCCCCTCACCTTTTAAGCAACTGCCTTCAAGAGAGCAGTTTCGTTTAGATGCTTTTCATATAGACCCCGACCGTATTCACTTGAGTATATTGTACATTGTCCTGCTGCTTGCCTTTGACATGTAAATATG
The DNA here is from genome assembly GCA_947179485.1 of Allacma fusca. Lineage (NCBI taxonomy): Eukaryota > Metazoa > Arthropoda > Collembola > Symphypleona > Sminthuridae > Allacma > Allacma fusca. Next base: position 27,430,371 of record OX359249.1, on the reverse strand, counting down.
TTTAATAATGAGAACCAAGATCAAGTAGGGATTTCAAGGTAAGATTCTATATATAGGAGTCAGTGCAAACCCTCAAGAGCAAATGTACCCGTCAGATTTGCTTATAGGACGGTTGAAATGAGGTTCTTGGCATGAAATTTCATAAGCCTCATGTTAGTAACGTGAGCTTCTTCCCAGAGTAAAAACCCAAAGCTTCTGGGACTTGTATTCCGCGCGTATTTTTGTTACTTTTATCACCATCTTTCATCGTGTCTCGTCTTTCAATTAATTTTTCAAATCTTCTTTCTCTTCTAAATTGTTCTTCAAGACTAGAGTTTGGGGGAGACATCATCAGGAGGGTCTCAATTCCATTGAAAATTTAGGACCCTGGCACTTTTAATTAGCACGTTTGCGGGCGAATCAATAATAATTCCATTTCCAGGACACTCTGTCTGCAAGAGCAGCCCTATAAGTTCTACAAAACCTGGGAAAACCTCCTCTTATAAAGGAATGCTATCGGAAGTAGAAAAATAATATTAAGCCAATGAACTGCTTATTTTTACGATTTGATTTTGGAAATAATTTTGGGGATTTTCCTGCTGTTATTACTAAGATGTGTTCCGGTAGGAAATATTTTTTCTTACCACTAAAACAACTACACTAAATTTAATGGATAATTATACTATGTAAAATCTGAAGTTAGAAACTTCACAAGCTTATTAACCACGCATATTTTCAAACTACGCTCAAGTCGAATTTCTATTATTGCTACAATAAGCTTCAAAATAAAGAGATCAACTCTATGTTGTTACAAAAAAGTCATGATTATCGAAATTTGAGCTGGTACGAGAAAACTTTTAATGCTCAATTATTGTAAAACGGGTCACTATATTTTGAAAAGCTGAATTCATGTCTGAGGTGGAAGAACAAGAGCCTTAAATAAACACATGAAGGTAATCCTGTATGATGAGGAAATAACCGGCAAAAAATACAGTCAAAGTTGTATCGTAACTCACGTTCTTTCAAGATCAAGCAATAAAGGATCTGATCCATCAGAAAATCAATTTACACACTGCTGCACCTTGGATGTCCTACAGGTTCAATTCTGGTGTATATTAAGCTTGTTGTTAGCCAAAGTATAATATTTACATGAATTGATTTCACTGATTATTTTAATATCTACTCACTAGGACATTACAGTATTTTAATAAGAGTCAACAGTTAGTGAAAAATTGCATCATTGAAATTGGCTTGACTATCATATTTGGAGCTGAAAGATAATTTAGAGCAGAGCTTTTGAAAGTTGCCATAAGACTATAGTGACAATTTAAGGGGTTATTGTCAGGTTGTTTGACTTCATTTTATTCAATAATTACGGCCCAAAAGGGGAAGCTATTTTCCTTACGCACACATTTATCTACCGTGAGCGCTCAAATGTGAGGAACTTCATGAAGGTAAGTTATTTTGTGTACTTTTTTTTACGCTACTGCAATCAAAAGACTGCTTTATTGCAAGGGATTTATTTTTAAGACTCCTTTCACTGCCTCCTTGGCACGCACCTTGTTTCTCTACCAAGATCTATTGCAGCATCCCAGCCCCGCCGTCCACTCACATTTACGTTTCCCCTAAAAAGGGGATTTCCACTGAAGGGGCTTCCGCTCGTTTGTAAGAAACTGTAGATATACCATGCATACTTGCATATATGACTACGACGCATAATGTACCGCCAATTTTCCATGACTTTCGGATCTCCATACAGCTTTCTTCTTTTATTATTCCAGCGTATATGTGTAAAGTTTAGTCTGCTTTTACTGCAATCGCAGTAGCAATAATAATTGTGAATATTGTAATGTTGATATGCATAGCTCCGCTCCCTTCATATTTCCTCCTGCTCATCTCTCGTATGGAAAAAAACTGGGAGTCCTAATACTGTGAGCACAAGGAGAGTATCGGAAGATCGGTAAAGCTGTTAGAATTTCCATTAAAATCCCAAGTCTGCAGTCAGCATTTTCTAAACTTCCATTTCCATATACCTTTGAGCAGATCTAAGCTTTGTTCAGAGGTTTTTGTTTGCTGATGGGAAAAAATGTTTTTTTTCCCGTTTTAAAACTCAAACGTCTGCACATATGTACATACAAATTTACAACACTGGGAATTAAATGGAGTACGTGTGCTCCTTTGTTTACCCGCCTTTGTCTCCACGCATTTCCACTCTGGAGAGAATTTGAAAACCTTGTTGTGATGCATACAAATATGTAAATGTGGATGTTAAAAAGGGGAATATAGGTTAGTCCATATGGTGACATGAGAGAAGGAGGTATGTGCATGAAGGAGAAGATCATTATTTCTTTGACAAAAATTTACGTTAATCTTCCGAAAGGAAACTATTTCGCATAAATTTACACCCATCGTCAGCCCTTGTTCATTCAACTTATCCCCATGCATTTCCTGTCATAACGTCTTGTCAACTTTGCTCATGTTTCAGTAACTTATTATTTATTTTAAGTGCTTTTTGCTCAAGTTTCTCAAGAGTCTTGCAACATTTCTCCGACTTTCGGGTTACACAACCACTCCTACTACTTCAAAGAAATTCAAATTTGGCTGGAGTATTAACTTTAACACAGTATGAGATCACTCGTTAACTCAAAACTACAATAATTATTTGTGTAAGAATCAACTGTTCTAACAATATGTAGTAACAGCCCTTTACGCATAATATTAACTCAAAAGTCCCCAGCGTTACTTCTGCTCACTACTGCTACTACGCTGTAGTAGCTCGTAGGACGTAGAGTTTGAGCACATTGAGTTCTGCTAATGTGATAAATATATATAAGTGTATAAATACATAATAAAAGGAAGAGCTTTGACAAGGAACGGATAGCATTTAAGTAGATGCTAGATCACAGCTTGACTCAAATGTTTTGATTAGTTTGTCTTTCAAATTGAGCAATGTAGATATTAATACGGTTAATATTACAGTAAAAGTCCATTGTAAGGAATGCATTTCTCGGTCAAACCAGACGCTCCACATACGAAATATAACCTACCGTATAACCATCGCTAACAACATAACGGTCCACTGGAGATCCCTTCCAACGTACTTTTACATTATTAATGTCATCTTGGACAATTTGTAATTCACAATTTTTGATTGTGAGTATAACCCCCTCCCCCACCACGTACGTACTTCCGAAGTGTTTACGTAATATATAGAAGACCCTTAAAGCGATCCTCAAGGGACTAACAGTTTTGTCCCTTATAGACCTGTTAGTGGAAAAATCCAATATAGCGAGTCTACAAGTTAATACAATTTTATACAGTTTTACCGCACGCTCATTCAAGTCTATAGCATCAATCAGTTTACATTCAAATCATATTTAAAATTAAATCACAGCCATCTTTATCTGTAGCGATGCTATTTTTTTAAATATGATACAATACACTAAAATTAAACGAACTTACCTGAAGTTCGATCGTAATTCTACAACTGAAGACTCTATTGAAGATGCAGGGAAGTTTAGGATTGGTAATTATGAGGGACGAGTTAAATGAGGTAGAATTTAATAGCCTTTCCACTTTCCAAGTCTAAACTAATACATTTTCTGTTAACCTATCAGCACACCTTTAGGCAGTATTGAAAAGGTTATTTGTACTATTTAAAATTCTCGGATGTCCATCGCTGCATTTTCCAGTTTAGTTTCCAAGAAGTTGTTATCTCAATCGATACATGATATTCCCTAAGGATCATCTAGTACATACATAGATGAAACAAGCAGTTGTTATATTTAAGTGTACATAAACATACTCAATGCTTTGGACTCTCTTGCAAACCCATGATTCATTTATCAGGTCAGATTGGTAGCAAGACTGGAGCAATCAAACTGAGATTAACCAACGCAACCATGCGTCACGGAATAATAAATATTCAAAGAACTAGATACATATTTAGATACAGGCATATGTACATATGTACAAACAGGGCCCTAGGCAATTTTCCCAGCCTAATAGACTCCTCTTCTTAATATCAAAGGTTAGGTCAACGGGTGAGATCGGCAACAATAATGTGCTGAGCTTCGTTCTAACTACGACTCTCTATAGAATATTCCCATGCACACAGGAAATGCCTAAACCGCTTTGCCATTGGCTCCAAGCTTATTCAACTATGAGTTCCTACTGCATATTTTAATTTGCCGAAACTCAGATACAAGAGAGTTATGAATTTGCCATCAGTACTTCACATAAAAGACAGAATTGAATCAAAAAAGATATTTGATGGGTTTAGCCCCATAAATATACAATTTAAATATTGCTTTCATGTAAAATTCCGGTGAAATAGATTTATGAAAGGAACCCATGTACATATGCACTGGGTTCTAATAACTAAGAACAAGATAAATGTAAATTTAAAAAATCCTCTAAGAAATTCTGGACGAAAATTTAAAAAAAAAATTGAGTAAGCATCATTTGTGCTATTTATCTCTTATTTATTCCTCTCTTTCTTATTCTAAGTCCAGAATGGCTAGGTATAGATGAAAGTTTGAATAATCGAATAAGATATGTACAATTATATTAAGTATATGAATATTTTGTATATAAATCCACTAGGATCAAGAAACGATAAAGACAGGGAGGAAGTTCTCTGAATTTTTATCTTCTTCGCAGCTCTCATCCGATCGTATTTCTCAGAGCCCCCGGAGTGAGATCTTTGAGTTAGTTATACTAGCTGAGCATGTTTTAAATATAGTGTATTTACTATACGAAAATTCTACATGACTAAATATGAATTTCCTCAACACTAAACACATCTTATTCATAACCCTGAGCAAGAATACAAGTATTGAAATAGGAATAATTATTGGCTGAGCATCCCTGCCAATACAACTCTCAAAAGATCAAAGGATCAAAGATTCTTCAGCCTGAGAGAAAATCTGGAGCGTTGGGTCTTGCTCTTCTCTTTTTATACCCTACACGGGTTGGAACGTCTGGATGATTCCTTCTGACCGATAATTCAATTTTCCCTTGTAATAATAATTATTTTTATAAATATTAATGAAAACGTTGTTCAGTATCACACATTCAGGAAATTAGATGGAAGAGAGCAAGCTTAATGCTAAGTAGTATCAAACAGTATGCTACAATACTGCGTTGAAGCTTTATACCTCGAAAAACATTTGCCCTACAAAAGAGCCTATTGTTTAGAGAGTAAACAGACCGAACTACTCCGCCACATCCTCAGGGAAGATTTTACAATGTGAAAAGCTCATTGAACTAAATAATGTGAATAATTATGATTTCTATATTTACAGGACCCCATATTTCACGTTGTATTTACACATGAATTATTTAAGACAAGAGAGGAAACAATCTGGAGGAAAATAAACACCAAGGAAAATCACTGAGGATGGGACAGAAACGTTTTGAATAATCTTCCTCAGCTTACTTCATACTCAAGGGTTTTTAGAATCAGTTAATGGTTTTCCATACGCTGTCTACACGGCCTCTCGAATCCTATGCCGTTGTTGCACCTGTACCCTGATTTTAAATCGAAGTCAATGGAAGATGATAGGAGAAGACTTATAAAACAAAATTATCCATGAAGAGCAAGTAGACAATAGACCCTAACTATTGGGAGAAAGTCTGGAACTAACTATTGGGAGAATGCCTTTAAAGCGTTTGCTCCCTAATATGGTTTTAAAGATTGGAACTCATTCCATGAGATTTTTATGGATGGTTGCACCACTATAGACATGCCGCAAATTCTTATGCCATAAACGCCAGAACGTGTGAAACTTCCAAAAACTTGGTAAATTCTTTATGGTTGAGGATCACAAGACTGTCTCTGTACATTACAAGAAAGAAGCTCTGAGCTATCCCTGGATCACTTGTATGAGTCAAGCAGAAAATTTTGCATGGGGGACTTCGGGAGGCAAGATGAGTTGAACGATTCAATCATACTCTTTGTAGTTAAACTATTCCTGTAATTATTTTTAGCTCGCCAGATGAGAACTAATGGTACTTCAAAAATAAATCGAAGGACCATCTAAATATAATTTTTAGCAAACATAATAATTATTATTCCCTTTTATTTAAATAATTATTAGACTATGCTAATATTTATTACAGGGTTATCATTTAGTTTCACATTTGTTATTTTCCTTTCACAACAATTTACAAGCGCCTACTTTCATTTTACCATCACAAGCAGCCTCTCTGCTTGCGGTCTCAGTCACAGCCTCCGTCACATTTTATTATTTCAGTTTTACCATTTGTACTTTTTTTTTCACTATTACATTTTATAATTTTTACAAACTGAAATATTTGTGATTTCCTTTAAAACAAAGTGAAAGAAATACATTCAGCCATTACATCAAAGTACTCGACACCAGCACGTATTTTCCATTTCTACTATAACATGTTCACCAACTCCGGTCAAATGACAATCGATAGACATTTTCCTAAACCAGCAATATGATCTTTTTTCATATGCACAGAACTAACTTCACTCAACACTTTCTCCTCAGCGCCTCTCCACTGTATCTCTGGAAGTTGGTGAGTTTTAGATTCTTTGGGCTGTTAAAGAATTCTTGTGGTATTTTCAAATCACGCAATCTCTAATATTACTACCAGCTTTACGCAACCCATTCCCAGCATATTTGCTTTCTCTCTCTCCCAAATGCCCTACTTTTTATATGAGGATTCGCATCGCAAATTTTTAAAAGTCAACAAAATTCAGTATCTTTCTTCTTTTTTCTCAACTGTATCCACATGTCTATTTCTCTGTTAGCTCTTTCCCTAGCGCGGTCCTCCTTGACTGATTTTTTGAGAAAAAAGAGCAAAAGTTAAAGTTTAGCTTTCATTTATCTTCCTATGCATACCCATGTGTCATAAGGATGACTGGAAGCAAAAAAAAAACCAATGAATTCCTAGTAAACATCTACATCTGAGATTTTTGTTCAGCACATATCTCCAATGAACAGAATTTCCTAGGATCACATATTTCTTTTCAACTGATTATCAACTGATGCCGAGATGAAGTGACAGCAAGCGCTCCCTGCGTTAAATTTAGTAACAAAAATTTGGGATCATTTCATACGAATGTCCTTCTGTAACCTGTTTAGTCACACAGTTCGTGTAGCTATAGCTCCGCTCTTGTATATGAATGCTCATAAATATGTATAATTTATATATACTATACTACATACCAGAAAGTATTACCGCAGACGCAATTTCAGCAAACACGGACTTGGATTATGTTCCAGTGGTGGCTAGAAAAGTGTCAGGTTTTTATTTTCACTGGGACATTTTTCTCTCACTATGTAAAATGGTCCCAGGAAAATATCTGACGTTGCTTTAACGTCGAAAAATTTTTCCATATAAAATATTTGCGAGAAAACTATCTGTTGTATAATCATCCTATTGTAGTGTGAGTGCATATGTGTATACATATGTTGTATGGGAAGAATTTCTGCGGGCAAAGTCATATCTGGTTGTTCTCAACCAAGGACCAGGGCATTTTAGCCAAAAAGCAATTTTCTGATCGGAGGAGATAACGAAAATGGAAGCTCCTTTTTACCTAGTCATCGACGCTGAGAGGCCATTTCCAAGCTGGAAAACTACAAACTAATAAGTATCCAGTCGGGTTGGGTTTTTTGAGAGATTAATAGCCAATCTTAAAGAAAGATTTTCCGCGTACTTACAAATACAACGAGGGCAGAGTGTGAATTCCCTAATGAATTTATCCCATGGTATCCAAAAGTAATTGAATTAGATGCTATTAAATTCTGTGTGAGCTGAAAGTTGCCACATGAAAATTATGGCTCTTCGATGAGCTTAGCCAGTCAAAGAGTTTACTTATACTGATTCTATTGAAATTCGGTTTACTTCTGTAAAATGAACTCGTTTGTGATGAAGGGTTGGAGGTACTGTATTCCTACATTCCCAGACTTGTGGTAGGGAGGTGAGAAGTTTTTGGACTTTTAGTAAGGGAAGCATACACTTCCAGGAATACTTTTGTTATCTAAATCAGTACTCCGGGCCTGTCTTCATCTCCTTTATGTGAAGCCTTCGCCTCGTACCTCTGACTGGGATTTATACATCTATATATCCCGCTCCCTACAAACCAGAACGCATTTACAAATTGCTTGGTAAATTTGACCTCGACTTTGAGATATTCCTTGCGAGAGTGCTGACAATGAGTATGTATGATATCAGGGGGTGGGGAAACTTGATCTGAGGAGTTATGAGACGTAGGGTAGGTAGTTCTTGGGAAGACTTAGCTGGAAGTTGGAAGCACAGCTTGGCTCAGAGCATAATCCAGGCATAAAATTATCCATAGGAGACGTACGTAGCTACGGAAATTAGATTTCCGAAAATAATTTCTAGCTTTGAACATTTATGGTGAAGGAACTTATAAAAGGAAATTAATTTATAGCTCTTGTGTGTATGTGTGTTGTTGGTATTGAAGGCGTGAGAGGTTTTGAAAATTTTATGAAAAAGTCTTCCCGAGAATGAGAGAGATGACGGAGAGAGAGAGAGAGAGAGAGAGAGAGAGAGAGAGAGAGAGAGAGAGAGTGAGAGAAAGAGCGTGGAGAAAGTGAAAATTGGGAAAACTCTCCATGAAATCAATTTCCTAGACTGTGAAGCGTTAATTAAACTGACAGCACGTATCATTGGAGGTTATGACTGAATTTATTAATTGCTTTAATTATTGAGTAGGACACCCATTTCCGTCGCTTCAAAACATTCCAACTACACAATGGAGTAATGATTCCATGGGTAAATAAGCAAGAACAAGCCCACGAAATTCTCACCGCCGTGAATCTATATGTATATCATCTACTAACCGAAATAAGGACGCTCAACAACACTGCTAGGGCATTTCCAAACTTACATAATCACACTTTACGGAGAAACTTCTCTTGGAAATCGCGTCCCCTGTCTCCGTCCATCTTTCTCTCCCGTAGCAGCCCTAGTGGTAATTAGTAAATTGAAAAACCTGGGTTTGCCCTGCAAAACTTATTTCATTGTGAGTAGCAGTTGAGGCGCGAAGTGGTAATTGAAGAAATTAAATTAGAAATGGTTTATAATTGCACAAAGAATCCTCCCAGGGGTTCAATAAATCCATGTCATACAGTCAGTCACTTATGAGAACTTGGAGAACTGTGGCTCTAATTTGAAACCATGCATTATTCATTAGGCATTTTATTCCAGGGGAGCATAAGTTTAGAAAATGTCATTCAGGTCAAATTTTCAAACACACAATAACTACCAAAGTTTTTTTTACCTGGTGATGCATTTTTTTTACTGACAATGAGCCTAATTAAATAAACACACATTTAGTAGACAATGATTGTTTCTGTTTTTAATCATTTTAGAAATGACATTAATAACAAGCCATAAAATATAAATAGTGGGAGTTAGAATAAAAGTACCTTGGTTCGAATCAAGGCTCCGTCAATAATGACGTCAGCGCCTGGAAAGTGTCTCTGGACGTCTCCTGTTACCGTAGAATTACATGATGTCTGATGAGGAGAGGAAGAATTTTTCACAGACTGAGTTCTGGTTAGCAGTGTCAAATATTTAGGTTTTGTTATGGAAAAAATTTCACGATATTTGAGAGACCTGTGAAAATTCGAGTATGAAATGGAGTGTAAAATCCCGTTTTAAAGTTTTTACATCTGTAGTTTGTTTTTCTGTCTTGTTTGCTATAAATAAGCAAATGTTATTGCTCACAGAAGATGATTCAGATGTGCTAAAAAAATCCCATGACCCAGTGCTGATATTGCTCGTTATTTTTGGCCCTACGCAAAGATAACACGAATTTTGGTAGTAACTTCAGTAATTACCTCAATGTGATTTATCTAAAATGCTAATTCTGACATATGGGAAAGAAAAAAGAATATTTACACACTTATTGTTTTAATGTTGTTTCTTTATTGATTCGTATATGTGAACTTATTTTTATGAAAATGTTAGTCATGAAATAAAATATGGCAACGGGGAACTCGAGAGTGCGATTCGTTTGAAAAACTAAAGACTAGAACTGCTTTGGCAGTGATAAGGAAAGATACACAGTCAGGGTTACCTTGACGGGTATGTGACATTGTTTAAGGTTTTTAATTTTGCTCCACCATTAAATATAGTAGTGGAAGCTTCCATTCATGAAAAGACAGATTTTTGTAGGATCTGTCCAAAGGTAGTGAAGTGTCACTCAAAAAGTGAAAAGCCAAGAGCATATAGGACATAAGGTATGAATACAAAGTTATTTTTGATTTTCAATGTGAATACTCCAGGAAAACTTGCTGTATGAATTTTCAAGCAAAGTCCCACTCTAATATTCCCTAGAAGACAAGCCCAATTCTGCTGTCAGTAAGAATTTATAGATGTAGCATGTCTGTGCATAACAATGTATGTGTATACATGGATGGAGATATAAAAAAAAATTGATTCGGTTTCATCGCTGACATTCTCCGATTCCCATAGAACTTTTGAATGGAGACTTGGGATTAGAAAATTCAAGTCTCCCTCAGCGGTTTGTTACTTTTGTCCTCCTCTTCCATGAACATGCATAATTTCCTACATTTATCATTTATACACGTGGAGTATGAATTTTGAAAAGGAATAGAAATTATTCCCAGTCGTGCTTCATCCTGTTTCAGTAAAACGATGTTTACTCAAATAATGGGAATTATTGGGGGGAAAGCAAAATTGCAAGTTACTCTGTATCTCTTCCATGCATTTTGGAATCCCTCCAAGGCTTCTTTCTCCTTTAATTTAATCACACTGAAATGCTTCTGCTGTAGCCGAAAATGTAGATATTAATAAGATACGAGCGTGTAAGTCATTCCCAAACAATATTTAGACTCAGCTTTGTTCAAAAACAAGGACAAAGTCACTGTGGAAATTTAAATAATGTCAAAGAGAGCCAAATTTTCCATGTAATATTAATGATGATACCTACACAGAATTTACAGACCCACTGGCCAGCTGTTAGATTTTAGTATGAGTGGGTTCCTGAGTCGTGCTCACATAGTATCTACATATATCTAGATATATAAATATAGCCGGAGCTATTCAGCTGACAGAATAAGCATCAATCTGAATAAAGTACAGATGCTGGAAATGTGCTAAAAGAAGTATTCCCAAAAGGGGCCATTTAAAAAGTCTTCATTAGTCACGGAGAAAATCTCATGTATCTGCCTAAACTTAAAGTAGGGACAAAATCGGATTCATTTTTAATCCTCAGCACTAAGTAAGTAAAAACTCTTGTGACGAGGATACTCTACAAAGCCATGTATAGATATTAAAAAAAAACTTTCTAACTCATTAACTTCTTCGCATGTTTCTTTTCCCGTTCTAATTTCCCCCCTGTAAATCACGGAATTTGTTGGAGCTAACTCGGAGTTTACCATAATGTGGAAATTGAATAAAGTACAGCAAGATACTGCACGTGTATATACGGTCGTAATTCAATTTGCGGGGAACTTAAATCTAATTCCTTCTTATCAAACTATCTCATCTTGTACATTTGAAGGGGGGAAAATTTTAAAGGGTTTGTAAAAGCATACATACCTTGTTTGGGGAGTGGAAGGAGGGAGAATCATCTCACATTTAAGAGTTATTTGATTAGAGAGAAAATTAACTGGGCCTTTTTGACATAGTCGGAAATAATTATTTTACCAAGTTCGCAGCTCAAAAATATTAAAGTCCGGGTAATGTTTAATTCTTACTTCGTTCCTAATTAGGTTGGCATTTTTGGATGGAAATTAAAGTCACATTCTCTGATAGTCTGGCTCTCTATTGCCCTCACTTTCGTAAACCTTGCTTTGCACCTGCACAATGTCCTGGATTTATGGAACTAATGAAGAAGACTGAGTGAGCTGGGCTCGGTATAGGCGTTAAATCCCCTGACAAGTTAATATTTTAAGACACGTGCCTTCAACCTAATTCTGGAGGGAGCTTCTGAAGTAATGTCAATTTCCTAATCCTTCTCAACAAAGATGACGGAATGAATCATTACACAAAATTGCTCCCAATATTAATTACCAGTTAGTCAACATTAGTATTGATTCAAATGATTTCTTGTACAGCCCTGTCTGTGCCTTATGAGGGAAACTTTGGAGCTCTATTTCCGGGGTTATCCGGGAAAACCAAGGCGTTGTGTAAGAAACCAAAAAAGTTTAACTCTGATGAAGGAATTTCTACTTCATAGCTCATTTCAGCCCTGACTAGAATGCATAATTTGTAGTGGAAATGACGACGGCGAGTATGCACATCTATTCATAAACTTTTTGATAATTTAATAACTTAAACGGTAGCTATATGCAAGCATCCTCACTCACCGACACACCACACACATAAATAAGGGTCTTGTGTAAAAAAAAACAAAGTCAAAAAAAAAAAAAAAATCTAAACAAAAGAGAGATTCTAGGAAGGGAGGGAAAAGTTAGTGGGCTGTTCGGAATAAGGGTTTTGTTCTCGTGAAAGCCCGGAAAAGACGGAAATAGAGAAAAACTGAAACAGCTCGATTCTTACACATCACACATCCATAGTTTTCTCCTCTTTTTTTCTTGACTTTTCAGGCAGATTGTCAACTTTCTTCAACTTCAGACATTGTCGACAGAATGTGGAAAGTCTGAAGCCATGAACATCAAAATGAGACAAATGTTCTTTTAAGTCATGGGGAATGAGGAAAATGCAATTTTCTTGACGTAAGTAAAGTTGAAGTTAACTGAAGATTTTCTGAATAAATTTAAATTGTCAAGTTGAAATGTGCAAGGTTAGATATGGGAATTCAAGAATAACTCTGAAGCCCGTCATCGCTCAGGGCTAAATACATACATTCATATCTGCATATCTTCCAGAGAAAGTTTGACAGTGGGAGCTAATAGTACCTGCCTCTTACTTGTCTCGGAAGTTAACGTAATTATACTAACCTTAAAAAAAAATCTACAACCTTGTATTTAATGCTCCATATTCCGGGGCGAATTCAAGGGAAATAAATACTCGGAGGGTACTGAGAAAGTTACACTTCACACAGACAGACACACGCAGCACAAACGCACTCGTAAGTCTCATCGGTATTTTTTTTTGCCGAGACAGGGGGAGAGAGAAAGGCAGATGGCTGATAATGTATCTATTTTGGCAGCAATAGAGAAAGACCAGCTCTGTTGTATAACGGAATGTAAATATATGGAGAGGACCCTACAACTAAGAAAAAAAACGTTGAATTTTCACTAAAACAGACCTGATGGATTCTGACGTTTACGACGACTCTTGCCAGTTTTTTTCCCTTCAAGTGAGGTAAACTACCCGGCGGAGTCCTTATTTTACGGGATGAAAGGGAAATTTCTGGTGCCACATGAAGCAAATACTGTTACGACTCCAGCTCCTTTCCACAGGGTAAGCAACTCATTGAACCGGTAGCAAAGTTAACGGCACTCTGGAACTTATAATCCGGGATCATCGGAGGCTCCCAAGTGTTCAGCCGTAGCTTAAAGCATTCGTAATGCATAGCCTCAGTGCATAGGCTACAAAGTATGCAGCCCTTCTCATTGCGCTTTGTCACTCTGGAGTTTCATGTTCTCATGGAATGGTGGATTTGATGCACACTCCTGCTTCCGTAGGAGTGTCAGAATCCACACTCCTGTATCAATATAATATGAACATATCCGAAGATATTAGAAGGTGCAAATTGACAAGAGTTACTGCCACTGTTTCCACAACAGAATTTGTGTCAGCGTGTGTAACTACTTATGTACATGTAAAATCAATAATAATTCTGGAAACGCTCCTAGCCAAAAAGCCAAAAGACTTTCTTGGGGGAAAAATCCTACTTTCTGTTGCCATACCCTTGACATAAAAGAATCTGATAAGGAATTCTTCCTTGTCAAACCTCGGCCTGAGATAGATATTACCTGAAGAATTTAATCTTTAATGCTTAATTTGTTGCTTCCTGGATTTGGAGATGAAATACGTTTCTAGTTTATTTTTTATTAGCTTGATATGCTTTGCTACGGTTCCAGGGGTCGAAGATTTAGGAGCTGTCACTTCCTTCCCAGAATTTGAAAGTTTTGACTATAGTAGTAGTTTAGTAAGTTGGTAAGTTATACCAATGTGGAATTCTTAGATATATAGGACAATGAGTGAAAACAAAAGCTGTACAGACTGAATTGTTTTTATGTGGCAGTACAAGAGGTCTTACTTATATTCAATGGATCCTTCCGTGAAAACAGATACCGACACCGGAATTGTGAACAAAGAGGTTGACTGCATGTCGAAAAGACTAGGTAAGTTGGGCAAGGATGATATGTAGGTGAAAGTAGAGTAAGACCTAGACACCAAACCAGTGGAGTAGAAATAACTGCTTTGAAAAAGACGCAGGCTGTGTAAGTATATGGTATGGGTTTTGTTAGTTTTAAAGCCTTGTTGAACCAGGGCGTCTTAAGATGTGGTTTCGTACCACCTGACAGTGAGTACGTGTTGAGCCGTGAAATTTCCTGTAGCAGATTGCATCGACAGCAACAATGCTCTGGCTCAGGGATATTCCACGCCAAGTCTAACCTTTTGTCATGTCAACAGAATCAAATCCTTATTCCATGGATTTTCAAAGGCTTGACTTGTATTAACAATCAGAACTTCTCCCTTAGTATTTCTCAAACTAAGAGTCTCAGCCTGGATCAGCCCCAATAAGCTGCCTCATGCATTAGTAATTACAGTACATGTACTACTAACAATGATAAATTCACCCTGAACCTTTGTTCTAGGGAAAAAGTACTCCCATTAAATTAGAAACTCCAGAGCGACACCAATCATGCTCACGGACGGAGTTGAGATGTGTGTGTACTAAGGGGAAATTAGAATCGGACCAATTAATTAACGTTTGAAGTGATATTCATTTGGGAACATCAAGGCAGCAGATATAAAGATAGAGTGAAAAGTTAATACTTCCTGGGAGACCCTTTTTGATAGGGTTGGGGGAATGAAAGTCGAAGTTCAAAGTGCCAATTATCTTTTTGCGACTATTTTTCTGACATGACAATGCAGACCCCGATCCACATAGGAAAAACCAATTAGGTTCAATGACATCAAACTCCACTCTTACGCGCACTGACGCTCAAGGATGGATTTACTTGATTCTACTGTGATAATAATAATTATTACTCTTAGGGAAAACAGGGTTAGTTACATTCAGCCTAAATTTGATTTATTACTTTGAAACTATTATTACATTAGGACCATTATATTATTGCGCTTTTCCTTTCAAAAAGAGAGGCAACCAACACATGAGTTCTCATTCGGTCTCTAAGGTTTACTACAAACTATACAGGGGGTGGAACACAGAGCACAGACAAAAATCAAAAGTGCAATATGATACGGACTGGAAATTGTTTACACCAGCGTCTGTCAATTATAAAACTGAGAGCATATTTATTTAATGGAGGTGGGATGATCCTAAATTCACAAACATTTCGAAATACCTTTTCCCAGATTCAGAGTCCATGTATTCACAAAATTTGTTTACAGTGATGTACCTATATATCTCCTTACCATCGGATCATTA
This sequence comes from Allacma fusca, assembly GCA_947179485.1. Classification (NCBI taxonomy): domain Eukaryota; kingdom Metazoa; phylum Arthropoda; class Collembola; order Symphypleona; family Sminthuridae; genus Allacma; species Allacma fusca. The sequence continues at coordinate 27,414,830 of OX359249.1, read as the reverse complement.
GTGGGAACAGAATAATTGGGGGAGTAAGGAAAGAATCATGTCATAGGCCTGAGACCGAAGAATATTTTACTAGCATGGTGTTGCTTCAGTTGGTACTGAACTGGCTCGATTTGTGTACGCATTCACACAAAACTCCACATTAGACATAATGTAGATAGGCTATGTAGTAAGTTCTCCCATAACAGAATTCATAATAAGGGAAAAACGTTCCCACTAGACACATCATTTCATCAGATACGTTCCGTATTCAGATATCCACTAGTACTTTGTGGAAGTGTGTATGTTCCCAAAATAAAGTAGGACTCTGAAAAGGAGAGAAGGCTCAGTTAACATTTTAAAGATCAAAAGAATTGTGTCGATTTGGATTTGATCTGGAGGACTGCAAAAATGGAAGATGTAAGCTGACTATGTACTGCTGATGGGATGGATCTGAAAAAGGTAATATTAATGATCGCATGGAATAATTTGTGTAATTCTATACATGGAAAACAGTTTTCCCTTGAGGATGTTCGGGTATCATATGGACACTGGTATGCAAGGCAGGGGTAGGGAGATTAATTCAGAGAACAAAAATATTTGTGTTTGTGCTATTGTCGCCGAAGCTATACAACTATAGTTTTAGAGCAAATAGACAGTGGGTACTGCTACTGCTATGGTCGGTTCAAGCTAACACGTGCCTAATACCTAGCTGTACTGGCTCACATTAATACCTTTCTCGGGTAGATGAATATCTATCAACGTGTCATTACGGGACTACCTATGCGCAGAATTTAAAGAAAATGAATAATTCTGAGGGAAGATTTGCATGGTAATCCTGAAATCAATGATGTCGGAGTTGGACTTGTTTGTACCAATTAGCATCTAAACTTTATGGTATCGGAATAGACATTGCAAATTAATTTCGTAACACTCTTCCACATGGGAATAATAGTGTCCTGATTACTTGTGGATGACTAGAGTTAATTTCAATTCAAGTTAATTATCCTACTTTCAGTCTCGGTTTTTGCCCATGGAGTCGGAACTCGTCAAACGGGAGTCCTGGGTAAGTCCGTCCAACACATTCTTCCTCCTTTTATACCCTTTGAAGATACTGTTGGAACTTGGAACCACAATTTAGGAAAAAATATCTACACGTAAAAAATTCGAGAGCTTTCACTTAAACCGCTGCAATTCAGTGGATTTTACAGCTCGATGAAAAATGAGCGCTGGCATAACTGAGGAAGGATCGGGTGCCAAACTAAACGAATACCAAGTTGGAGTGAGTGGAGCGGAGACAACGTGTTTAGAGACGATTGGAGAGACTTCCCAACATAAAAAGTAACGAGGAGGTTATAAACTAACAAGTTCATTCTACAAAAAAAAAGTTTAAAGTTTTTATCGATTTTTAAGAAACACGAGGTTGGGTTATTGAGTCCCAACCTCTGGGTATTCAATGTTTGCTCATGTCTAAGAAATATTCATATAATCATGATTTCAGATATGGAATATTACAAGTGAAAAAGAGACCAATTCAAATATGAACAATATTTTACAATCCGGACTATCCTTATAAGATTTTTGCAAGCATTTTTCCTTGCAGGATTGTATGTATGTACATACACTGGAGCAGCACGGGTTACTTGGAAATATTAGGACCGTGTAAATATGTACATTTCAGCTTAAATGTTGTACATGTACGATAGTATAGTATGTGCCTGTCACTCATACAGATGTCCCTATAATGCCAGTATCTACACATAGTACCATCGACAGTGAGGCCAATATGGCGCTTAGAGAATCCGGATGAGAAAAGTGAGTGAATCTGCTCAGAGCTTTAAAAGCAAAATTATTCAACTTCAACGAAAAGTAAACTGTTTGAGAAACATTTGCAGATACATTTTGCTTTTGAGGTTCTCTGAAGATTGCTCAATTTGTTTCCACGCACGGACGGAGAATGCTCATTTTGGTTCGGTTGGGGCATTGAAATGGAAAACCAACATGTCATCACGACATGGGTAGAAATGACACAGTAATGTTACAACCACATTCGACTGTCCAAATCGCCGACGCGTCGGTAAAAATGGTTAGTAATTAATAGTAGAGTTTATACTCCCTATAGAAGCCCTTTTCTCATAGACAGTCATCTGGTTTGTTGAATCTCAACAGTATTGACACTTCAAACATTTATACCACAGCATCAGCGAGACTTTAAACGAACACACACTATAGCATTTCATCAAAGTTTCCCCAGTATCCAAGTAACATCAAGGACTGTGTTGGGTTTGGCATGTACACAAAATACACCAGCAATTTCAGCACTACACATTTGGTGGCAATGTCAATATAACCAAATGAAGCAACTCTAATCCGAACTCCAATGTGAAGCGTAGCCTGCTTTCTTAAAACTACTCCCATCTATTGTGTCTACGACCTACGTGCATGAATTATTCACTTCCTGTGAAGTTACTTCTGAAGAATCGTATTTCCTATTAGTTAGCACAATTATTATTAGAGGAAGCCTCAGGTGAAAGCTAGGCAATCTTTATGTTGTTCTCAATTCAGATTACGAAAACCCAAAAATGTGAAAAATTCGTTATTTCAGTCGAGTCCCGTTCGCTGTCATGTCTCTGATGTCTTCTTCTCTGCATTTCTGGACGCTTCTCATTTCCTGAAATTGAATTTTAGATCTATTTAAATATAGCCTCAACTCCCGTTGTTCCCACCACGTTCTCCCGCATGCATTCTATTCTATCAGGGGCTAAATATACACACACCGCAAAATGTTTGGTGACTTCCTGACTGGAAACGCCGGCATATTTGCTTTCATAACTGTACGTCCTCGAAGTGCATGCTAAGCTCTGAAAATATGTATCGGGGAAAATTATGCTTGTGTGTGGAGGTATTTGAACAAATATTAGTATTTCTCCGAGGATCTCCATTCAAGCGGAGCAGAAAGCATGTGAGGATGGCTCGCTATGGAGTAAGTTAGGTGTGCACACCTAACTTGAAGTTGTCTGCAGAGGAAACGGCAGGATCATGAGTGTATGTGGAATTCATTCAATTAATTGACAGTCCCTTGCTTCTCACCCTGTATGTTTCCCCCCTTAGAAAGTAGATGCAAAATGAGATTACGAAGAAAAAACTGGTCAAAATACATATTGTATATGGTAGCTACTCCTAGAAATTCAAGATATTGCATCAGAAGGATGCAAGTTTAGTAGCAGTCATGGAAAACCTACGACACAATTTGTTGAGTCGACGTATGTATGTAGCTGAGGAGCATGTGTAATATCCCAATGATTTTTAGTTGGAAATCAACCGCAGGCCATGGGAAAGGCATTTCCAAATTCATCCTTGTACGAAGAGTATGACACAAAGGGGAGCAGTAAAACTATGAAGATGCGCCAATACCAAGCCCATTTTCCTAATGTGTTTATTGCCTTCATGTGCCTCTCTCAGAAAATACATACATGGAATTATTCCAGAGCAAGAAGTTAGAAATCAATATGAACATGAAATTGTTTTCTCCTACTTTTATATTACTTTGCTACTCTTAGAATACTTTTACACAGACTTCTATTAGCTTGCAGCAGATCGGGGGACTACTATCTTGAAGTAATTATGTGTTACATATTTTGTTCCGAGACAGCCAAAAACTGCAGCATTACGCTCATATTTATACATATCTCCAAAAATTTCAAAACCCTCCCAAACACTAAAAAGCTCTGAGTGAAAGCATTAGCAAGCTTAACTTGTTATCACAACAACTTTACCTTACGGTCATAATCTATTTAAAAAGTTCTGAATTTCTTGCTAAATTTTATTACAAATTATAACAAAGTTTGTTTATTTCCCTCGAACTATTCTAACCATTCCTATCGTACATGAGGAATATATTAGTGTAACCAGAGTTGGGAATAAATTAGCACAAGGGGAAACCCACTGAATCAGGGTTAGACTGCGGTATTTTGCAGAAAAAACATTTTCCTGTTCACTCTTCTAACCTCATGTAAATTTTATTAATTAAAGTACCAACAGTTTCCTCACTGTAATTTCAATGTTCCCTGTTCCCCGGGAAAAGAACGCATCTAATCGGAAGTATTCCAGGAACATATATTATGCAGGATTCTATCAATTTTTTATCTTTCATGCAAATGCCTCTGCATTTATTTTATAGTACTTCTGCTTGTAGCGATAACAATAAGCATTATTGCTGCAACAAAAAGTAAGTCCTATTTTATATTCAAACAAAATATGCTCCATTTGTACAATAAAAAATTATTGCTGTAAGTACACTACTGAATCCATGGCCCAAGTCTATGAATTACTTCAAATAAAAAAGACTTAAAGAAAGATACAGAAGAATGCTGTAAGTCTTCAACAGTAATCTCAAGATCTAGGAAATTCGTTCAGTCACTATATATGTACGTATGTTCATTGTAAAATTCCCAACGATTTTGAGGGGTGGCTTCTGGCTCCAGCACGGTGAGGGAGTCCTTAAAACACAACTAAGGAGCCCACTTGTGGCTCTCCACGTCACAGAGATTTCTCAGTAGGAGCTTTGAAAGAGGCTGTAAATTATATTGATGAATTTGTAGAACTGAGGATAGTTGAAGGAAGTTTAGAGTAATTGAGTTACTCCTCTGACAGACAATAATGCATGGCGTTGAGATAAGAACTTGTAGTGTGTTGGATTGTATGTAAAAAATGGCCCTACAAATACTTGAAATGTCCAGCATGAGCCCAGATGGGTTCCAGAAAGAAGAGAAACAGTGCATTAGGGTATCGGTGTTTCCGGGTGGCGTCCGAAATCCGACTACTTTTTTTCAATATAAATCCTGAAACTGGATGTAGATCTAACGGAAACACTAAAGGATCTTGCACTTACCGTCAACTCGCTTTTGTATTCCCGTGGTGCTTGTTATCTTTCAAGTGACCTACAAGATAGCCTGCACTTATGTCTTGTTGTTTACGTTTAAGTGTTTACGATAGACATATATGTATATATATGTAATTACATGCATTTCTGTAATATAAGCTGAATTCCTTGGAGTGTAATAATATTACATTGAAACAACGGAGTCTGCATACTGTATGGAAGCGTAGACTGATGGAACCGTAAAATAAATCAGAGACAAAATCGTTGAAAATTACAACTTGTTACATCTTCCCGAGTCATACAATTTATTACGTATAAGTTCATACGCATAAGAGCTGACCATAAATAATACAACATTTTCTCCAGCAGTGACGATTTTTTAACTTGTTTTCGTGTCGTAACACATTTATAATTTATATATTGAAACAACATTAATCCGACGATTCGGCTCGATCTCCGATTTTTAATATATTATAATATATGTGTATCTATGCATAGCACAGTATCTAGGCATACAATTACGTGGTAATAATTATTATAGATTTCTTCTGGTAACATTTGCGCACACATCCCCTTATGTAAGTATGTAGTTGAACAGGTTGCACACGTGAAATAAATAGATGTGTAAGAAGGTACCGATGTCAGACTTAGCACTAGACTAGATTATAGGATTTTTCTTCAATATTGGGGTTGTCCTCAATTATATTGAGAAAACTTATTTATGACAATCAATAATTCTCAACTACAAATTATGTTCTCACTGTATTTTTCGTTCGATCGTAATTATCACGCTCTTTATATATGTATATAATTATGTATATACATCCAATTTTATTTTTTAGCAGGTATGTTGGATTTACGGTGTCCTCCCATGAGGTCTTACCTGCACTCAATATTATCATTGCAATTCTTTGGGAACTAGATTAATTGTTGTCTTGGTTACAGGGAGGAAGTCTCTGTATTATGTATGATTGGGATTTCAGCTAGAATTACATCCAGATAAGTACCTAAACTCAAATAGCACTAGGCCTCATGCGAAGAATAAGTCCATGAGTTTATAAAATCAGAGTAGAAGTAGCACTGGTTACAACTAGCATTTGATATATCACGAGTAGATAGATATAGAACTAACCATCTACTTTGCGTAACTACACTCAATGTAGAAAACAAATCATGGAGGTATCCACTCAAGTTATCTCATGTAGTAAATTAATCCAGTCGCATCACAATTTTTTGGATTAGTACTTACTTGTAAAAGCTAATCAATACTGTAGAAAGGGGGAATCCACCATAACACTTAGAAACTGTAGATCCTTTTAATGTTTTTTAAGTAGAATAGTTACCCTGGTGTTTCGGGCTTGAAGCATGATTTATTATACATGACACTTCATCAATTCAGTCACTTACCATTGCAATAGACTCAGCTCAAAAGAGTAATTACCAAAGAGAAGCTTACTCAATGCTCCGGGAAAGATAGTACTAGTGGAAAGTAGTAACAGGGAGTCATCAAAAGAATTTCTAACACCTGGAAGAATAAATTAGGTCACAGAGAAGTATTTTTCAGTGGATTGGGGTAATGTACTAAGTGATTAGTTGATGAGCAAGTCATAGACACGGGTTTGGTTCAGACGGGAAGAATATTATCGCTCCTCTCACGTTTTTCAAACAAGTGTCAAGTCTTCTGTTCAAAATTTGAATGTAAATATTTACATTTAAATCTCTCGAGCGGTAAACTAAACGAGGAGTGGATTTAAAGTAAATTTGAAATTGAAGCCGGAAGGATTACACCAGTAGTAGGAGTTCCTGGTTTCGGTAAATCAACCCCCATTCAATTACAAGTGAGGGGGAAGTATTGAAGTCGAGAGGAGGGAAAGAAATAGACAATATGGGATGAACTGATGACGTTAATAAGGGCACTATAGCTGAAGGAAATGTAATGGTGGGAAGTGAGATGAATGAGGATGAAGTTACCATGATTTACTGCTTGGCGGTTATTACTGAGTGACAAGTTGAATCTCTGTATGGTGTGGCAGACTGAGCGAGAAAGTCAAACAAGTTGAGTGAGCAGTTGTTTGGAAGGTGAATTGCTGGGAGGCGGTGTAGTAGTACTGGACTCCGGAAGAGGTGCCGAAGGACATTCATTCAATGGAATGTGAATTTCTACAGCATCAGTTGTGGAACAGTACTTGGCCGACACTTGTTCATAATTAACAGCCACCGCCGACTGGGAGTTGGAAGTTTGTTCCTCAATGGTTTCAAGATTTCCGAGTGGAGGTTTCGGCCCAGCAGTGTTGATACCACCAATAATCATTTGAGAAGTACTAGGTAGAAATGTTTCTTGAACGGTCTCATTACCATTGCAGGTTCGCTCCGACAGAAGTCTCCTCGATCTGGTTGAACTGGGCTGGGAAGAGTAGAAGCAAGGGAGGACTTGTTTGAACTCTTTACGGAAGTTCTCATTTAGCCAAGCGTAGAGGAAAGGATTGTAACAAGTTGAGCTCATGGCTACTGAGTGAGCAAAGAAGAAAAGTAAGTTGGAGTATCGCCAGTAGCCTGCATCAATGTAGACATCATTGAGGACATTGACGGAGTTTAGTGGAAGCCAACAACCCCCGAAAATTGTCACCATTGCAATGAGCATTCGATTCGTCCGACGCTTTCTCTCTCTCTCCACAGCCTCCCGCTTGGAATTCTTACTCCCAGGTTTGGCCTTAGCTCTGTCACTTAACTTCAGGGAAACCTTGACGTAGCAGAATGCCATGATGATGAAAGGCAGCACAAACTGAAGGATGGCAGTAGTGGCACTGAATACTTTCCGCACATCTTCGGATGACCAGTCTTCTTTACAGATATACCTGTACCCCAAGCAAGGGTCCGCAGTGTAGCGAAGGAAAATCCCGTACGGGAGAGTGACGGCGAGGGCAAAGATCCAGATGGAGGTTATGATGAGAAAGCAAGTCATGATCTTCATGCGGGGTTTGAATGGGTAAATGATAACAAAGAATCGGTCGATTGCAATTGACATCAAGGTCAGTGTGGAAATGTAGACACTCACACCCTGAGCATAACCTACCAAGTGGCAGAGTACCTGACCAAAAATCCATTCTTCGAGAAATGTGTAGAGCGGAGTGAAGGGAACTGCCAATGCACACAAAAGAATATCTGCCAGTGCCAGGTTAGTGATGAAAAAATTTGTTACCGTCTGCATTGCTTTATTTCGCATCACGACAAAGCAGACGAGTACGTTGCCGATAATCCCGAGGACAAAGATGGTCGTGTAAATCACGTAGAACATTGCTTGGACAGCAGGGTAGCTCACGATATCCTCCCCGGCGGCTGTCATGTTTCCATACTCCGTTCCATTCACGGTACAGTTGTCAGCATAGATTGACGTCGCTTCCACCAAATCCTGCTCTATTGCTTCACTCATCTTGGAATGCTCCACAGATAACCTGGAACAGAAGTACAAAACTCGATTCAAGTCATCTCTCAAGAATTTTCTATTTGCCAAATGTTTTGACTCTCCCTTGGCTCAATATCTAAACTTTCTACAGAGAGCTGCTCTCAAATGTCCCCCATTAAGTTACCATACTTTATTCTACGACAAAATATTCTATCAAATCTATTTTGCTATGGATACTTGTTCGTTATTTCCCAAATACAGTTGGTAATTACATATCTCAACAAGTTGACATATGGTATACAGGAGAAGTTCTTTCCCCATTCCCAATCATAAATTTGCAATGAGTTGACTGCTGCAAGATCACCGAAGAACTTCGTGCATTAAAGGTTCCTATAACGCAATTTAAATGGGCGTACATACTTTGTACCTAGATATAATTATTATTACCTATGCATGAATTTTCAACTTACATTACTTGCTTTGTATTAGCAAAGAATATCCCGGCGTCATTTCAAGTAGAAATAATTATTACGGTAAACAACACAACAGGTGCATATTTGACAAAGAATATGAACAAACGGCAGGACATACATACATAGACAGTGATACACATGTGGGATCGTAGGTTCCTACAATTTTTATGGGATCAATCGAAAGCAAGATGATTCTCGTGTTGAAGCTATGACCAGCTTCTCACACCTCAGGAATGTAATATGCATGCTTAAATACACATTTCATAGTCACACAAGGGAAGCAGTTTCAAAAGTGTGGCTTCACTCTGAGTTTTGTTGTACTGTGCCTGTTTGTCTATCTGTAATTCATGTACAAGACTTCACGGCTGTTCCGCCGACTCTATCCCGCCGTCCTTTGTAAAAGTTGTAAATAAAATACTTCATCAATTTTGCGCTTAAAAGTTTTCACTTCGTTTCGCTTTATTAGAAAGTAAAGTTTTCATTAGATACAGGTATACAGAAAATCATAAAATAGAGGCCGGTGTTTTGAGAGTGACGCGACAACAAACTCAGGCCTCAGGACCAAACTTGTAGTTGCAAGTACTTTTCCTGGAGCATCATTTCAGTACTGTTACAGTACTCTGTAGCTCCATTTACAGTTTGTTTCCAGTCAAGTTGAAGCAGTATGGGGTATACCTGCAATAGCTATTTATGACAAGTGTTACAGTTTTTCCACCGCAATCTCCCAGGAACACCGTACCTCTCTAATTGACTAGATCTATCCAGAAAATATTAATTTCTGGCTATCAATTAATCACAGTTGATGAAATTTACCTCACAAGCAATTAATTCTCAAGGAGATAACGAACGAGTATACAGTCTCGCTTGCACTTAACCGTATGGGGAAACCTGGTACTGGGCCATCCATCACTTCCATGACTCATTATTAGAAAGTACTGTAGTGTACTAGAAGCATCAAAGCTAATGTGTTTTTCTATTTTCACTGCTGTAAAACTCAAAGACAAAGTTCTGCTTTCAGGGAGGAGAATTCGAATGATACTGCTGGAAGCTGAGGGTTGTTTGTACAATCGTCTCTGAGTAGAAACACACATTGGTATTGATAGTCCCGATGGGATTAAAAATCTAACTTCAAAACTTGTTTTGTGAATTTATCATGGACAATATCTGTTAAATTAGCTCCTGAAGCTTCATTTAGAAGTAGTTTCCCCGCCGAGGAAAGTTTACGATAGACGAAACATGTATGTTTGGAGTCATTCTTCATGTAAATAATAGTAGTGAACTTTAGTTTGTAGAGATTATTGATTTATGGAGTTGGAACAACTGACTATTACTTTATTTAAAGCTGGAGGGAACGACACAAATTTTTGAACAGAGTCAGCCACATTTGTACTATTTCGAGTCAAAGGGTAGTCATCCTCATGCACAATAATAAATCGCTGTCTGGTTTATTAGAATAATTTAAAAGATTCATGGTTTTATTTTTGCAATAGTTGGGGAAATAATTCGGGGAAACAGCTTTTGAAGATACATATATAAAATAGCGAGACTCCAGCAACTGCTCTCGGTTTGCAAATAACAATAACTAAGTTGAGGTAATTTTGTAAATCAATATTAGTCTCCAGTGCTACATCCCTTGGAAATGTTTTCCCTTGGGGAGGTTCTAACTTGTAAGCTCCCTCAGACGTTCGTTTTTAAAAGTTTCCACTCCCATTCTGGATTTACGTGCATTTGAGGTTATAGCAATGGTAATGTATGATTATGCAAATCCCGCAAATTGAGAATGAAACGTGGGAAGTTTTCAGGAAAGGATGAAATCCAAAGTCACGTCGTTATAGTTACACATATGCTGGGAAGACCACAGGAGCGCAAAACTCAAGCATCATTTCATTTAACGCAGATTTAATGTCCTGTATCAGATAGCTATTTGTAATTGATTATGTAAAGAACATCCATACGCTCCTCCACACGCCAACTACCACTGTATTTTATTTATACACGTCCTATAGTTGAACAGCTCGTATTTACATTTTGGAGGATACTAACTCGAAAGTTAGAGGAGGCTCTGTGGTTAGAATTAGCCTGTTATGATCCGACCAAATTATAAAATTCACGGTCACACCACATGCTGTCCTCTGACTTTAGAGTATCTACTTATGTACACTCCAGCATATTTACAAGTCTGGCGTGAATGTGAGTTCACGCTGGGTCTGCTCAAAGTGTAATTTACCCCGTTTATGCCTTTTGCTGCTTACACATCAGACTGACTGCACGTATCGTAAATATAAACTGTAATCAAATAATAATGTAGGAGTAGTGGGAATGGACCGGACATGCATAGCAATAAATAGAATTCATCCACTAGATTCCACCAGTGACTAAATTGTAATTTCGTTGTCGATATAATTACGGCATATTCAGTTGTTTTCCTTTTTTACCCCACACCTCACAGTCTTCCTCTCTCGCCATATTGACCTCCTTTTTCGGAAAAGTTTAATTCCTTTGAAGTGTCCCAGTTTCCTGTTTGAAGTTCCGTTACTTTAAATTGTTTTATTAACCATATTTTCCTGACGTGTGTATGTACATGGCTGCATATAACAACACAAAAATCACGACTACATTTTGGTCACTCTTACCATAAGAGTAACCAGAATGTATCATTTTTCCAACCAAAAGAGTCTTTTAGGGTTGATAAAATGGTGCTGATAGACTATCAGCTTGTAAAACTGTAATAATTGGAATTCTTGGGAAATATTTCTGGTTAGTTAGAATTTTTGTTTTTCCAAGCTTTCCAGTAAAAACAGGATCATCTTCTCGGCGTGAAAAAGACAAAATTTAAATCAGATTGCACTCATAGAATGGCTGAGTCTAAATTTTATACGTTTAGCGTAAAAATCAAAGAGAAATAGGATGACACCATGTTAATAATAGGAACGCAGGGAAAGGGAAAGGAAGCGCAATATTTTTTATGAATTGTAATTTACAGTAATGGTACGGGTATTAATTCCTGCATGTGTTTCCCCAGAAGTGTCCCTGGTATACTTTTTCAGATTTTGCTGTGAATATTCCGAATCCAGGAAGGGGCAAGAACCGAGATAAGGTACAGAGAGAGAGTTATTGGACGCGTCATTTGTGATTGACACTCGTAAGCAATTTCCGAGCGAAGTGGAAATGGAGATAATGTCAAACATGTCATCAATTTATCCACAGCAGTATCATCCTATGCTAATGCTTCTGTAATGTGACGTAAAGGACCATATCAATTTACACTATCTCAAGTTTATATCTCCGTAAATTACAAATGAGAAACACTTTTTATATTTTCGGATGAAGAGAGTTTCTTCATCTGTCAGTCACCTCCACAAGGCTACAACATCTCATCCCTCGAAATTTGTCACATTAATCTGAAAAAATGTTGGCAAGTACAAACCGTTATTGCGAAAGACTCATGTCGGTCATTTTAAAGATAATAGTAAAAATAGAGTAGTGAGATATTAGAGTGAATACACTGTAAGTAGGGTTAAAACCAGTTTCTAAAAAGACTGGATAAATACTACGAAAGAAAAGATATTTTTCATAGGAAATAAACAGGAATGGAAAACAGGGCAGCTTGAAATTGAAGAACAAAGGCAATTATTCTTCAAGTATGCATCTATTTTTAGTTGGACTACCAGATTTGGATTACAATCGTTACATGGGCTCAACTTGGGATTCTTTCCTTGCCCTTGTTTACTGTAGTTAATCTCCTACTACATACTATTGGAATTAGATGTTCATCAATCCCAGGATAGCACATGGATACGATCTAATGTGCATGCCAAATGAGGCAAGGGAAAGAACGACGCTCAAAACAGCGGTGGAAGTACCAGACACCATAGCCGTCCAAATCTGAATTCCATCTACGAAATTGCAGTTTATTAGCACTACTAAAACCAGTAATGGTTCTGTTATGTTAATTTGCTCAAGCTGTACCTCTACCTCAAGCAATACACGTAAATAAATTCCTTGAGTGTATCCAAATTAAGTAGGGGAATCGATAGCATTTGACCTCGTGCCTGCAGTACAGTAAATCCCATTGAGCCGAATCCCGAAATTCATACATACCATTTCCTATTTCCCCTACGGCTTTGGCCAGTCCCAACCATCCTGACTTCTTCCGTAAACTGTCTAAACCATTTTTGACAACCCCTAATTCCTTAGTTTCCCTGTACCGCTAAAATTTATTATAAAAGCCTTACGCCTAATTTACAGGAAATTCTCATCAATCGCAAAAGAAAAATTGTGTGGGGGAAATCAGTCGTTCTACTTTACCAGAGCATTGATTTCAAGCTTGGGTGAGATAGCATACGTACATACAGGTGGACCATACTCATAGATATGTATGAAACGTATTTGGGGTCCTCAAGCTACATAGCAAAAACTACAGGATTTGAGTCAAGTCAGATACAATCTCTCTCCCTTGATTGTTTTACAAATCGGCCTTCAGCACTCAAACTAATAATGTTTAATAACTGTCAGAGGATGTGTAAATCAATCTTATTGATTTGACGTAAATAACTAATGACTCCATGGATGTGGATTGTTAGATCCAGGCTACATCCTGGACAGTGAAACGGAGTGGAAGCCTCTTGGAGCCATGTTCTTGTCGAAGTTTAACTTGAGAAGATATTTGGGTTGATCTACCTTTGAAGTAGTGTTTGTGTTGTTTGTAGCGGAGTTGAAGTGAGAACATTTAGAAAAGATTTTCTTAGAAGTGAAGTGCACACGGCCACAGTTGTATTGGAATTCAAAGCTATGCATTACATCCACTTCCTGCCCTGACTTTCCGGAAAGACCCCGGTAACTACAAACATGCGATTCCACTTGGATTTGTTGCAACCTCTGTGATATCTGATAAGGGAATATAATCTGGTAGTTTCTCTCCCGTACTTTCACTCTTCCTCTCACGGTTACTACAGATATATATCGGGACAGCGGAGAATTTATGGTGTTTGAAACCCTACTTAGACTCTCATTGGGGTGCGTCACCTAAAGCTCTACCCGTGGAGTAAATTCATGGATGGGCCTCACCAACCAGCTACTTTCCTTCTGACCACAAAACAAATTTGCGTCGTTTCTCATAACACTTGATAATATATTTTCCTACATGTATGCTCAAACTCTTGGAATTAAGTAATATAATTAATTATGTGCGACTGCTATGCAAACACAAGCCTTCAGATACGGGGCCTTCCACGGACTTGACTACAGTTATGTTCAAATATGTTCTAATGGTGTGTTTAAACAATCTGTATCCGCTGAACTACATGTTTTTGTCGAATTCGATGCATTATACATGCCTTCCGGGTCTCGGAGAACACATTATAGATGGAAATAGAGAGAGGGTCGGACGTACATACATACATACGTCGAAAGGAACTCAACTACAAGGTTCAGTCTACCGTGCAGATTGAACTTACCAGACCATTGATGGGCAGTGGGAAGGTTGCTACAAACCTTTGCCATACAGCCACAACTTGTAACGCTATCTCACGCTAGTACACTCCATATCTCACACTTGAGGCACTTGAGTTGCGAAAATTACCGTGTGCATTTGATTTTTACAGGAAAGGGTAGCTGAGAGCGGTAACCTTTGGTGGATAGGAGGGAGCTAGAAGAGGAGGAAGAAGTAGAAGCAAAAGTCGGTGTGGAAGACTCGTTGGAAAGTCTAACTCCGACGAGATTTATTCCATGAACATGTAACGAGAGAATGGCGCGTATTACCCATGAGACTTCAGGGTGGAGGTTTAATCTTGACGTAGATTCTGATTCCATCCAGCCATGAAATCTTGGCCTGTTCACAATGGTTCATTGGCTACCATCAGGAGAGTACAAATTAAGTTCCAATGAAAATCATATGCAGGTATACTGTTGTACGATACTTATGACAAGCCCGAAACCATCCACGGACCCTGTGAATTACCTTCTGGAGTCACATAGCCTCTATTTCCCCATCTCCGGTATCTCATATCTCTTTTATCCCTTACTACTCGCCGTCTCCAGCCCACCGTCCTCTAGTTACTTCCAAGTGGGAGAACTGATTAAGGGACTCAGGAAGGAGGAGGTTATTATTTTAAGAAAGTTCACGGGGGAAGTATTTTATTTATTAGATTTATATCTCTCCCAGAACTCATTTCAATTCTATAAACATTGTATAGGCTACGTGTGCGGATGTAGTACATACGGGCTGAAATTAAAATAAAAGAGAGTGACCCATTAGGGTTCGGCATGTGCGGATAATCGCTCTTTTTTTCTTGGATTTCTGTACAGCACCACGGTCCGTTGCAGAAGGAGAAAACTTGCAATTGAGCTCAGACAATCAAAATGGTACTACAACAACATACAATCTAGCTACACAAAGAAAAAAAATCCTCAGCGCCCTAGTCTTCCCCTATCTTCCTGTGTATTGTGTTTTGGAAATCCTGCTCATTCTTTCTTCTCTTAGCTTTAACGCTAAGTCTTCTATTGTAAAAAAATCAATCCACATTCTCAAGGTAAATTCTCAAGGTAGTAGAGGGGTAGGCTACGAGCGAAACTAGGAGAAGAGAACAGTTTCAGGAGAGAAAGTCTGGAAATGAAAAAAAAAGGAACTTGAAAAATCCATGGATTCAAGTTGTTCTCTTGTCCATGTTTGTGTGTATGTGCTCGAGCTTTGTCTGTGTATCTATAATTATATGTATAGATACCTAAGTCTCACGTAGACTCTTTCTTCAATAAGTTCTATCAGACCGGAACTCCATGGGTTTTTCAACTCCAAGAGGGAACCACGAGCCTGGGGGAAGTACAATTGTATACTACATTACATCGTATGGAGTCATGTTGAACTTTATGTACACACCATCACCTTGCAAGAAAGTAAACAGAGACGCATCGATTACGGTGTGGTGCTTAGCGTCTCCGACTTCGGAATGTAAGCCAGGCAGTCAAGTTAAGATTAGAAACTAATAATATAAAAGTTTGTATCCACAAAGTCTCGATCTTGCCTATTTCCTGGGAACTGCTCTTATGGACATGAATGTAAATAATGTGTGATAGGATATGAGTGTATGGAGTGCGTAGCCATATGTGATGGATATGGCGTGTGTCGTGTATGTGTGTGTGATCTCTGGTCCACACACGTCGTTAGTGATAATGTTAATGCTAATGGTTATCCACTAACAAGGTTCTTTCTTGAAAAGCCCTAGGTAAACTTGTTCATTTTTGTGTGTACGTTTAGACTCCTTTAGTCTCGCAGTGATGAAATACTGGCACTCAATATATTATTAATATGTCTTCCATGTGAGATAGCCCTCTGTTGGTTTACCTTATTTCCAGCTCCGTGTTTTCAACGATCCAATTTAGACACGTCTCTACACTTCCTGACAGTGTTACTTGTATTGCTGGCGTCAATAAAGGTTATTATTTTTGGGGAAAATGTATCTCCATATTAGTAGGCCTGACTGGCTGTACCATCTAAAAATATATTCATACGTTACATTAACCATTACAATAAAGACTGAATGCCTTCACAGTAACCAAAACACAGTGGAAGTAAAAACAGGGCTAAAATTATCTTTGCTTCCTCATAAAATTTAACATGGCATTTTATATTTCCCGTGAAAGTGTCATGTCATGAAGACACAATGAACAGGCCTCGCACCTCAAGGCTAGCTATTATATATCTACATATGTGTGTTGTCTGCAATGGATGGGATGTAATCATGTGAGCCTGCACATTTTTAGTACTTGTATGCACCTTGACGTAAAATCCCGTACCTTTTCATCTTTTAATATAGTTATGCATTTTTAAATGAAGAAAGAACTATTTGGAGTTGTACCAAACCGCTGATACAGGTTGTCAAAAAGTAGTGTGCACGAGGAAAATAATTAAGTTGAGAGGAAAGAGATACAAACCTCAAATTCTCTCTCACGCTAGTTCCCCACCTCCTCAGCAGACTCCCAGTGCATTGGGAGAGCAAGTGAAAGAAGCCAATTTTACGGATTTAAAAACAGCTGTAAGTATTCAAGTGAGTGTCTCATCCCCTCGAATTTCCCACAGGCGTTAAACTCTGGGACATGATTGTTTAGAAAATATTGCGAGTGGAATTGACAGGGTAATGGAAAAGTTATGCAAAAGATTTCTCTCCTAGTTTCTTTTCCCTTCAGATCCTTCAACTCTATTTTAATTCTTTTTCAGCCATGATATCTGGGCTTACTCATCGATCTAGACCTTTACCTCCGTCAACCTTTCTAACTTCTCTTGATTTCTAAACTGGATTAGGTTAACAGAAACCATTTCTTCTGCTTCCATGAGAAATTTAATATTTTCCAACAAGATTAACATTCTCTATCAATTTACTACACAAGACTCAAGCTGAGACTTCTGATTCCACTTCGTTTATACCATTTCACTTTTTTTCATACGTCAACGTATTTTAAAAACCAATATCCAGCCCGTACCTAAGTTGCTTTTTGAGATCATTTTAAAATAGGAAATTAATCTGCAGGCTGTATTCATTTACTGAGCAACCCCTCAGGATTTGACCTTCGACAAGCAAACTACCATTTGCTGGTTCTCTGCAATTGTCGCTGAATGTGGAGCTGAGGGAGAGGAATGAAAGGCTAAAGAGTAGAAAAGACAAGCTCATCAGATATGTATGGAGTATTTTTTTTGTCTTTGTCATCACTTGGGATCTCTGGAAAATGTACTGAAAGCATAGTACATCTTCCTGTGGATCCTCTTATCTGACTGTTTGTCTCCCCTGGCCTGTTGTTTCTGAAATTTGCTGACTTAACATTTTATGTTGGGTGGGGGAGCAGTTGCCAAAACACAGTCATAGAATCGCTTGCATAAAAGGAAATTTTAGAGTAGTTCTTGCAGTTGCTGAACACATATTTTTTTTTTGAATACGTGGTACGCTTTTTATTTCAACTTTGGCATTTCTTTCACAACGGACTCGCATTTAAAGGGAAAAATTTGTCTCGGCACTTGATTTGTCTCCTCAAATGTTTGTCTACGTTCCCCTCTTCCCTTACTGTCTACTTTTCCATCTGTCCTCATATCCATGGAACTGTGCATTCACAATGAAGTGTGTAGACAACTCAGGGAATAGGAGAGTCATACTATTAAGATCCGTTTATTTTGAGTTCCTGTCAACTGTAATCTCCTTATATGTGTGTTTGATTAATGCTTACAGCCTCTTGTCTCTGTTTTCCGGGGTACGTACGCAAACTGATCCAGTTTGTCTGAAACGCTGAGGAAGAACACTATTCTACTATATGGAATTAAATACGGGAATTGCAAGTGTGTAAGTGAGTTTTTTAACTTTCAAGGCGGATTGAGAACTGGCTTTTATGTGAATCCAGCACTTCCCGTCTTGGAAATGACTTACTGAAGAGAATCTCTAGAGAAAACTGAAATGTTAACTTCCACAGAGAAAGCTTTGCCTGGAACAGAACATAGAGAGGTAGGTACACTTTTGTGTACTATTTCCACGAGCTAGTCCTACCCCCTATAGATGAAGAATTGTCAGCAATAGGTGAGCCGGTGAATGCAGGAAACTTGCTCAGTGTAAGTAGATAAGTCGTTGTTCATGCGAAGGGGAAATAACCCATTATTGTTTTCAAAATTCACTGGGGAATGAAAAGGAGGTCGGAAAAATTGTATTTGAAAGCATTTCCGAAAACATTAAATCGTTGCTCTCGCATCTATGTACATACCTACTTTGTAGATTCTCCTGTTTGTTCTCAACTGATTATAGGATATTGATATGATTTAAAATTGTCTCAATTACCAAGGAGTGTTCTGAAAAGGTCTCTGTGATTGGGAATTCATTTTGATGTCTCAATTACAGCCTTCTGAGGGTCTAAAAGGAATAAATCTCCTGCACCGTCTAATTTCTTAGACAAAAATTCTTGTTTTCCTTGGGAACGAAAACTTGAGGAGATTTTCATTTTCTGTCATTTGATGCTCCTTCTTTTTGTCAAACGTTGTAGTTCAAGTACGGAGGAAATACTCAGGTGTCTGCTCTGAGAAAAAAAAACAGCAGAGATTACCTATCTATATGTAGGGTTAGGAGGATTAATTTTAAGTTATAGCGATGAGTTAGTCGTGCAATTGAGAGAATTCTCATGAAAATTCTCTTGTGAAATTCTCCGGAGAGAAATTAGTAGAACATTTCTCTCTTGAAAACACTTTACCACGAACTTGTGCCTTGCATAATTAATGTACATATGTATGAACCCACCTGGAGCAAAAGCAGGCTTTTCTACAATATTTTATCCCGTCTTGACTTCAAATCCACACATGATCTCGTTAATCCAGCATCTTAGCATCTATATAGAGAAAGGCTCTTTGGAAAGAACTAAGCTCTAGGTATCGTATTAACTCTTGTAGGGTGATTTTCCTTACCGGATTTTAGTGTTTTCAGAACTTCACTTAACTTAATGATAATATTCGTTCCAGGTTGTCTTGCATACAAAAGGGAATTCATGAATGTGATGTGAGGTAGAACACTCCATCGGATCAATTCTCGGAGGAATATTTCATACAGTATCTACCTCCAGGACTCATGGGACGTGTGCATACTTATTACTGTTAAAATAACTCCTGTCATATCATTCACAGTTCATGGTTGATCCTAGAGTAAATCTGTGACAACGACTCAGCAAGGAAACTTTTCTATTGAAAGCTACTGGTGAAGTGGTTCATGTGCACAATTAGCACAACTTGGGGACATTGAGTGCAGCAATGTCAAGGTGATGCCGACTGCCGAACTTGGAGAAGTCATTAAAAGCAGAGTATCTATTGGTAATTGAGCACGTGAACTTTATCGACTCTGGGTTTAATAATTCAGACTCTTATAACTGTTTGCAATTATGGCTCTTGTAGTTTCAAATTGGTTTCTTAACTTTTCCCGAACACACACACGAGACACGCATGCACGAGTACCTACTCAAATCAAAAAGTTTGTTATTAAAAAAACAAGTATGTACTGTACATATTTCCTACCCGTTGTAGCAAGTAGTACAATGCAAGAATTTTTAATCAGGAGTTCAGAAACTTACTCATGCCCAAGGGATACTCAAGTACTTGTGCGTAGGAAAGCTGACACATTACCTAATATAAGAGCTTTAATTAGAAGATATCAATCACGGAGATTTGAGTTAGCCAATGAAGGACCTTTTATTGTTGGAATTCTTCCGTATTTCATGACACCCTTCACTTGAAATGCATTCTTCAAAACATTGGTATATTAATGAAGAGTCGAAGATATGCACGCATACATCAGAAATGTATACAAAATGATAACTGCTGAACAGGTTGGACTGAGAAGCACTACTGCTAAATTACATTTTTCTTGACTCAAGGAGATTTTAACGAATGCCTCTGAGACTCTTCAGTTCCTTCACGCTACTCAACCTGCCATCCCAACATTATTTCCATGAGCCTGCTGGATTTTTAATTTTGTATGAGAGCCTATTTTTTTCAGAGAGTATTTATGCTCTTCATAGAAATTTCCCTCGATATGTCAGGAGCTTTTAGAAGCACACTCTATGGACCATAATCTGCCATTTCCTACGATTAAGTGTCTCTTTATCAGAGGAGAGGAATAGGGGATTTTTTTTCCTAATAGCCCTGAGTGGGTTTTAACGTTCTTAATATTTTGTGCAAATGACCATGACTTAATAGACCACTGATTCAGTTCATGCCGTCCTCACGTGGCTATCGTTACTTACATCTAGTTTCCCTGACCTTTGACATTTTCTTTGCAACTCAAGGTTCTCCACCATACTTAAGGCTTCATGCATCAGCCCAGAACGGAATTACTTGAATTAACCAAAAATCTTTGGAGGATACCATAGGATCAAATTACACATGTAATTAAGCACGGTATTCACAGGTGGTGCCCAAACCCACAGACATGACTGCATACAAGGCAGTGTGTATTGATTAATGGTGTAAATAGTGTACAATGTAAGGGAAAGCAGATATCTGGACTTGTTCCTATAAATATATCTGCATGAGTAAAGATTTGCAAATTGCTCCGAACCACTCACACTCGTCGGAGTTAATTTGGAAGGTAGATACTGGTAAGCTAGGGAAATTAACGTGTTGGAGTTGGAGGAGCGTTGACACTGGAGCCTACATTCGGATGCCAATGGTTGTACTGGAGACCGGGAGAAACCAACTCTGTGAGAGTTGGAAAATAGCAGAGCCTCGGCCACATATTAAAATTCAATTAAATGCAGTGTTTAATGAGTATTCATTTAAGTAAGGAAGACTTCGGAGAAGGCATTCCATGGAATGAAAACACTTGCAGAGTGAAACCTCAGCCATGAAGTGAGAAATCAAGAGAAGAGGGAAGGGAACGGAGCGAGAGAGCAAGTGTGTTTCATTTCAAGAGTTGTACTAATGGAATCTCCTTTGTACACACATAGCATAGCCACATCCCAAGGTTCTGGGATATTTCAAGCATACAACTTTACACGGAACTCACGTTTGTAGCAGTTAACCCTTTTTCTATCATCGTCCGAGTCCATTATACATGCATATACATATAAGTATTCAAACAGCATTCACCCAGAGTGAGGAGAGAGGAATTTGAAGCAGAAGAATTTGAAAAGTGCATGAATGTGTACTCGCAAATTGCTTTGCCACTATAGTCCTATCATCACTGTAATCGCCAGCTGCCTGGTCTGTCTTTCTATTCTCTCACTCTAGAAAACAAACTCTCTCTCTCTCTCTCTCTCTCTCTCTCTCTCTCTCTCTCTCTCTCTCTCTCTCTCTCTCTCTCTCTCTCTATCTCTTTGGCATATTTTGAAACTGACAGAGGGGTGATTTTCACTGTAGTGGAAGTCACGCAGCAACGAAATTAGAAGGAAATAAAAGATCTCTTGAGTTTCACACATACTTTTCACCAGTTCATCTCACCACTGCTTCTACGCCATGCCTCATACTCCAACTTCCTACCTTCCTCCATTTCCTTTCACTGATTTCACAACTTGTCAACCATTCCTGCAATGTTTAAATCACCAAGACTTAGCCTGATATTACCATAGTTATAACTTTTTCGTGGAACACGGTCCTGCTCATGTCCTACTTTTATCCGGCCTCTGTTTACCACAGGAGGATTCTTCTGCTAATTAAAACGGTTATTACCACAATATCATTGCAATTCAACATTCCCTTTCCCCCTTTCTGCCTTAAATAAAATCTAATGTTGAGTAACTATTCAAGTTCCCACCAGATGAGAGGCTCCTCCACGCATTAAATTCTACCATCTCATCTTTTTCAAGTAACCTTTTCATTCGTGTATAATTCCGTGTATGTGTGGATGAGAAGAAGAGTGAGAGGTAAAAATCCAATTAATGCCCCTCGATTTACAAGTGGTAAATTGTTAGGGCCAGTAATTACAGGGAATTTTATTGTATCCTCACATTGTGTGATATGGTACAAGGAGTTCCATTTGGATCGGGTGGCAACTTCGATGTTCATTAATCAGTCTCATGATGCGACCTTTAATTACCTCGAATATTGGTTGAAATCCGAGCATTTGCGTCTCGTAAAAATGATTTGTTTACAACTAAATGGGACCACCTCCGGCAATTAAACCAACCGGAATCCAGAAATGCTATTTAACATTATCAATACATCTCTGGAGTGGACATGAGTACATTCTGCCGGTGTAATTACCTTCGTCTCCCCCTTGTTTCCATTCCTAATAGGAACCTTATGTGAGAAAAAGGTCTTTATCAGGGAATTCATACACTATTCCGCCAAGGTATACTAAAAGTAAAGTGCTACTTTGAACATTGACTGTACTCTCCATGGTGGTAACACTACAGCTCAAAACAGAAAGGTATTTTAAAAAGAATTTTTTTCCATGTTGAAACTACTCCAAAACAAACAGCAACTCCGCAACATTATTAAGTTTTCGGTTCTAAAATTACATATAAGATTGCAAGAGCCTTCATTTTATAGATTTTAAAGCGAGCGTAGCTGGAGTGGAGTGTCGGTTCAAGCAAGCACCTTCACATTAGGAGGGAACACAAACGAGTATCTTTGCATTAGGAGGGAGTATAAACGAGTATCTTTGCATTAGGAGGGAATATAAACGAGTACCTTCATATTAGGATAGGGTACAAGCGAGTATCTTCATATTAGGAGAGAGTCCAAGCGAGTACCTTAACATTTGGAGGGAGTACAAGTCAAACAGAGATCTGTGAGAATATACAGGAGAATTTCACGAAGATGCTTTTAGTTTTAACTAAACACGGGTACACAAAGAAAAATACATGATTTAATGAATCCTACCTCACCTCACCAGACCTACAAACTTTGTTTAGTTAGTAAACCTCGGATTCCCAGTTTAAAAAATAAACTTGCTTGAGAGCACTAAGAGCGGGGGTTTTCGAAAGTATTAATTAATTAGAGTGAAACTAATACAGTAATGCTGGCGTTGATGATAAATCGCAGATAATAGACCCGTTTGTTTGTTCCTCTCAGGACTGGCTCCGTGCTACAAACTGTTTTCATTCTGGAGAAAAGAGGAGATGCTGCGCGATTAATTAACTTGAATGGGGTAGAATCTGTTTGAGTATATGAGGAAGACGCAGGCAAGAATTCTTGTTAACAACCATCTGAACCTGAAAGAGCAGCGTTCAAGACTTTTCTCATTTCAGCTCTATTGGTTAACAACTTGGGAACTTCATTGTCTATACATAGTGTAAGATCTACTCTAAGGTCAGCTCCACTGGAAAAAGGAGTATTTTATTTTTTTAAAAAAAACCCTGAATCTGCATCAGGTTAGAAATCTATGGTGACATGTACAAGGTGAGAAATAAATTCATGTGTGTTTAAGTCCTTCCCCCGCCAGAAAAATCTCATATCCCTTGCAGAATAGGTCAATTAATAAAACGGGAGGAGAGTGATTAGTGTAAGAAAGCCAGGAGGAGAGACTTGGGTGGAAGGGGAAAAATAAAAGTAAAAGGCGAAAAATTTTACGTTCCACTCGTAACTCGTCTCGAGACTAAATTATCACTTGAACAGACATGGCACGGGAAGAAAGTTGAGTTCCCACTTACTTCTACTACTAATTAGATTACAAGCTTTACCGACATACATAAACGTCTCCTCTCCAGAGAGTAGCCGACTCACTGGTGAAAGTACCGACCGGAGCCGCCTTCTGGATTCCTTCTACATCTACAGGTTCATCTTATCACTTTTACACGATGATTTGGCCAATGATCTCAATCGACTTTTACTATTATTGCTATGCTTTCTTGTGAGCTTGGACTCACCCGAAAAACTTTGAAGCTCTACATAAGCTAAGGTCAAAACAAGAAACTCAACCAGGGGGGTCGATCAGGCAAGCATGACATTATCATTTCCTTGTCCCATTTCATATGTGCATATATCCACTTGGGAATACCATCTGCCAATCAACTAATCCAAACGGCCTTGATTTGTAGCAGACTATTGTCTTACTCACACATTCTTATCTCCCCTGCTCTCTCAAATGCACTCACAGAGGCTACCGGCAGTCACCACTCAGCCACAAATATCCCCGCCGCTCCACTTTACACCCATCATACTGTGAAATTCCTAATACGCTTACCACGGGGAAACACCAAGTTTAGTCTGGTAAACTTCCAATGATATTAAGCACGTTGAAAAAAAAACGGTACATATACAGGCCTACGGGCCTGTTGAAACCCTCAGCTGAGGATGAGTAAAAAGGGAACCGTATTAACTGTAGATATTACACTGCATCCTGAATCTCTTTGCATTAACCCCAACAAAGACACCGTATTTTATTAAAGTTGATTCTCAGACGTACACTATAACCTCTTTCTTTCTTTAAGACATTAGTCACGTTGAAGCAATTCAATACAGTCTTTTAAAGGAGAGGAAAGTTTTTACGAGTAAATCCTGATCCATTCCTAAAAATCCTGTCAGGGTAAGATTTATGTTATTAGATTCTCTTCCTGTTACGTAGGTGCATACGTTCCTCTCGAAAACAAAAGCTAACTACTAAGGAGAAGTAGATCCGGGAAATATATACCTATAGTCTTTTCCATTTCCCCGTAAAGGTATTCGAAAACATATTTTAACTTATAATTACGGATGTATCGCTGTTCCTGGGAAATCCACTTATTTATAGACGCTCTCAATTCTCCGTAATACAGAAATACAGGAATGCTGGACTTTTTTCATTACTCTAGATTACCAGTCCCAGTTTACGTTAGTAACATGAAATAATCGATAGTTCAAAGTCATTTCGAGTCAGGGTTTGTAAATATAGCCTGAAATTGGTACCTAGAATGATCAAATAATATTTACCTGCTCCTCAGGGTGAGATGTAGCGCTCAAAAGGTTGAGGGAGAGTATTCGGATATTTGTAGTAATAAAATATGTCACGTAAATAAGTTCAAGGATTTATCCATCCAAGATATTGAATTCTTTTGAAAGAAGTTAATTACGCTGATATTATTTGTGTAAAAGTCAGCACCATCAAATTTGTAGTGTAGATTTAATCAATTCAATGGGTTTTATTTCATATAGAACGTACGTACAATTATTCTACACGTAGGAGTTGGAGAAGGAAATCTTCAAGTTGTAGAAACTTGATTGAATTGATTCACCTGAAGCATGTCTTAGGTCTTTATTTGTTTTGTGCAGTCATTGTACCAACATTTTCTACATGGGTAGAATTGAGTACTTGAGACCCGGAAAAGGAGTAAAATTTTATCCTTGAAAAACTCACCGGGGTTTGAGCCGTAAAGAGAATGGTTTGGAGCTGAAAGGAAATAGGAGATGGTGGTTATAGTCGAGGAAATTATAATGGTGTTGAATTTGTAAGCGTAAAATTTCCTCGGTATGAGACTTTCACACACATTACATGATGATGGAAGATAATTCAAGCAATTTTTTCCCGACTCAGCATCTCACATGGTTTCGATCAACAGGAGCTGAGATTTCTTCTCAAGGATCTTCCTTCTGGACAGTATTTGGGTTAGGATAATAAAAATGTTCCTTTGTTCTTCTTCTAGGGTGGTGGTCATACAACTCCACATTACCCTCCCCCCGAAGAAATAATGATAGCACGGAAGTTTCTCTGTGTAACTGTCGCCTTATTTTCAGAATAGGGCGAGTTATTCACAGTAGTCAGGTTTTATTTCAGCACCCTAATTCTCCTTCAGACAGTAACACATGACGAGGTGGGAGTCCCAAGAATGGGAAAATTAAACTTCATTATTTCAAATAATAAAAGTGAAGATGCGTGTCGGAGGAGTGAAGTTGGTTTTTCTGTCGATCTCAACCTTCTTCATAATAATTTTTTTGTGTAGCTCAGCTGAAATTTTCTATCACTTGATTTAGTCCTTTTCTCTTCGTTTTACGACGATGCCTCTTACTATGTTTTGTGGTAAATGGTTTTTAATAAACTTTTAAGAGATGATGAAGCTCTCAATCCTTTTCTTGACTGTCGATTGACTATATACCATTACAAATTGTAAATTGTAAAACTTGGAAAACTTCAAAAGATTGGACGGTACTCACAAGATGAAAGTATTGTATCTACTAATGACTACCCTGGTGGTTTAAAACTTCCTACGAAATATTCCCAGTCTTTCTATGAACTTCGAACCGATTTCATTTACCTGGACAAAATACTAGTGAAGAAAAAGTTGGGATGACTCGTACGAGAGAAAAATGTCGACTAAGTTCTAACGTCTTGGTGGAGTCTCTCTTGTACACACACACAGGAAGCGACCAGAAGAGACTAGCCAACCCCGCCGAAGTGCACCCGTACAAACACACATAGCCGGGCAAGCTGGAGATCTCCATGAGGGGAAATCTCCGCTGAACATGCTCAAAGTAACATTTTCTAACAGAGTCGTCTTCCCTTCACCCTGCGTATTCTCTCTGTTGTTCTCTCCGTATTTCTACTACATTAAAAATTGCTTCGGAACTGGGTACCAGCAGGCCTCGGATTTGCGTAAGGTGTATCAGGTGTAGGGGATTTAACAACTTACATTTCATCTCTTGCAGAAGTTGCAGATGAGTTCCAATCCAGTTGGAGTATTGCCTAGTGCATATGTTCTATGTGATCATTGTTATCATTTTATATTAAAATATGTTATAATTTTCATTTCACGTTCCTTTTTCTTCATGACCTTAGACCAGTTTTCATGTAGATACTCAACTGGGAATAATACATCAATGAAATCATAAATTGAATTCAATCGAATAGTAAAACATATTTGGCACTTTTCAAACCTTTGGTTTCGAGATAATTTATTTTTTAAAGCTACTACAACTCTGAGAAACAAGGCATTCAATTCTTTTGATTTATTTTCCGTCTGCTTTTTCGTCTCAAGTCTCAACATCTGGTTTTTAGCAATTCACTCTTTGTAATATTCACAACTATTCAAATAAGCTGGCCTTAATTCTTCAACAGATTCTAATTTTGACTAAAAAGTTTTAAAATTCGTATGATTACCTGGAATATTAAATTAAAATATGAAGACACTTCCTAAGCAAGATTTATTCCTACAACTACATTTTCCCGAGAGTTTCAAAATAACTGATAATCGAGAATGGCTATTTAACTGATCCTTGAATGGTACAATTATGATTTATGATAAATTAATTAGGATTTACGATTCATCTTGAGTTAATACCAGTATTGTATTTAAGATAAATGGTTTGTCTCAGAGCTTTTGTGGGGAATAATTTTTGCCAAAAATATCTTCACTACTCTTGACTTCACTTGTTACATGTGAAACTTTATACTAAACTTCAGTAAATCGTAGTGTAGTGTCTTAAACTTGACAGTGTTCATATGAGGGAATATATAAGTGCACCTGGAAAATGTTTGCTAGGAACTATACTAAATTTTCATTTGGCAATGGGACCTGTGTAATTACTCGTATTCCAAGAATCCAGAATGCTTGTGAATGTGTTCAGAGGAATGTCACTGCTAGTTAATTAATGTGTACAAGGAGATAGTGAAACTCACCAAGACTTTACTCTCACTTTACGTAGCTACTACCTCCTACTAGAGTAATATGTATGTTTGGCAATGTTCCATTATAAAAACAGTAGAATATATTCCCAATGTAGCTGCTCTTGCTCAGCATCAAGCTGCAGATGGGAGGGTTGTCAATAAAACTCACAGCTACCAGAATATCCCCAGCTTCCCGTCAAGAAAATTGTAGTTACCTGCGACGTTCTAACTTTATAAGGAATTGCACAAAAGATAATAAAAGTTACGTCATCTGTACCAGCATTAAGTAATTACATACAATAATATTTACACCTTAGAATTCTTGATCCTTCCGTAATACTGTTTCATAATTGGGGAGTGTAACATAATCTGCAGAATTGAGTAATTTATATTGTATTTCCAAAGCATTCTGAGTTCCTGTGAGTTGCGAATTACGAAGTGAATTGAAATCCTGAAAGATCTGAGGTACACTCAAGGGCCTGGTGAAAGCAGCATAGTGATTATGGAGGAACGAGTAAATACTATGAGCAAAACATCTGTATTTACTTATGTCATTAATTTCAGTACCGTGAATCCCTGCTTCACACCACTTACAGACAATGGAAGTGCCACAGTCACTTTGTTGCTCAATTTTGGATTTAGGTTTCACTGGGATCTTCAACTACTTACATGTATTTGCATAATTTTCCCTATTACCATATATGTACGTATGTATGTATCTACATATAAATAAAGTATTCCTCCTCCAGCTCCCTACAAACTTGTAATCTCGTTCTAAATACATTAGAGACAATGTGCATTCGTGGAATTCAAGTGGTGTCCTGGACATACATATGTATGTATCGGGAAGGCTGAAAGCAAAAATAAATTTGTCAGTTTAAAGTACGAACACACATAGTCTCTGAAATGGTTAGCAGAGATGGGGAAGAAGGACATTTCCTAAAGTAGTTCTTTCCTCCAAGCTTGGACTTGAGGTCTGCCATATCTATAGAATTACCATTATTGAAAATGAGAGAGTGGATGGTTCCTTTCCGGTGACACATTCTGGTCTCCGGTTAAGGTTCCAAAGACTGTTTTATATCTGTCTCTTAGAAACGTGCGTACGCCTCTCAAACAAAATCCAAAAGGGTGTGTGTATATGTACCTAGCTGCTTCTGATTTTGTGGTAACGGATGGGCTTGAGTTTGAAGAGACGAGTGAAAAAATCCAAAGGATTGAATATCATAAAAACAATAGCACTCTTCCGTCCAGAGCTGGACCATCAGGTTTATGCTCCATTGGTATAGACTTGAAAATAGGTGAAGGGGCAAAATCGGTAATAAAATTGTGGAAAAAGTATAACAGCATTACATTTTTATACTTTTCTGAAAGGCACCAATAATCTTGGTTTCTCCCAATTCTCCCATGACTTTTCTATTTATCAAGAATCCGCTTGAGGAAGACCATCAAACTCTATCTACAAACAATTGTGAAGGTGCTTTCCATTCAAATCTATGACTTAAGAGTCAATGTCAAATACCAAGATAAATTCCTTAACCTGTTTATTATGACTCTCTACAAACATCTGAAAATACTATCGAATAAGGACATCACACAGGTTTCAATGAATTTCAAAGTAATCTCTATCTTCCCCATGACACATTTTGTATGTTTATTAACTATTAGTACTGAACACATCCTGAATAACAGAGCCTCACAATTAGTCTGTTCAATACAAAAAGAGGTAAGGGCTTTATTGACGCTGCTTCTCACTGCAACCATTTCTAATATTATATTTGTGGTTCGTTGTAACGTGTAACCCTGAAAGGATCTTCACAACTCCTGTATTGGACTCTTCCTTCTTATTTAACACACTGTTTAAGACTTCTACAAATAGCCAGCTTTCAATGAGCTCACGTACGGAAAAAATGTTCCCTCTAGAATCAATGTAGTAATACATTGTACATACGGATGCTCTCCAAGCGCTGGAAAATCTTGGCTGAGCTATCAATAAGCAGGATCATGGCAGGTGATTCAATCAAAGTGTGATGCGAGGAAAATAGGTAATTATTAATGCGGGCATGTATAAGTTAGGAGTTCAGGTAGAGAGACGTTGTTTTCAAGGTTATAAGTTCCTAGGGCAGAGCCGCTACTAATTACATGATTAAAAAAATAATTAGTCTCGTGTTTCCAGCTCCTACCCTATCAACTTCATTAGGGATTTCCGTTAGAATCATTGAGTAAGGAACGACCTCATCAACCAATAGAAGTAGGTACATGCATGTTTGCATTTACCCCAGCCTCATTTTAGCATTTGGATTGGTATATATTACAAGGAATTAACAATAATTACCTATGCATACATACGCATATTTCTGATAATTCGTAGCCTACGAAGCTTCAGCATTGAGCACTCAAGATTACAAGAAATTTCAAGTTTAAATGTGAAATTTAAATCAAACATAACCTAACGAAAGCGCCTGTAATTGTAAGACTGTCAAACTTTAAGTGCCACTTGTCACTGATCAGCAAACAATAAATACGAAAATGAATTTAGAGAATCGATCGCGTCGCTCTAAATAATTACTTGGGTCTTTAATTAATTCCCTGTGATCGAATTTACCTTGAGACCGCTTAATTTGGTCATATCCACTTTTTAACTGTTGTCAGCGACAGGAGAATCTTCATGGTCAAAGGGGTATTATATTAATAGTGATTTATTTGCACAGGTCGTGTTAGATTACTTATAACTATAGATATACAGAAGCGTCCCAAAATTTAGGCTTTCACCAGACTCCAGACCTCATCGTCTATCCCGCTTGCAGTTGAAGGCTTCAAGTTCAGGGCACATATCTGACCTTGTCAAGTGCAATCCGGCTGTACTTATAATATTACCGGCCTTGCCGATGAACCTTGTTGGTGATATCTGCCTTGGTTCACGTATGTATGTACCTTCCATAAAATTCCTATCGGGTCCTGCTCCATATTAATCTCAGGAATTAATTATATTATCACAGGGTAATGGAGAGCGTCAGTTCTAATGATTATGAATCCCCTTTCGGGATTTCAGGAATATTGTAACCAGCAACTTGAAGTCTGCAGTTTTATTAAATTTTCTTTATGCATGCCTATGCCTGAGAATAAATTTCGGGCTTGATGCCGAATTCAGATGAGTGATTAAAAAGTTATACCAATGTAATGAACTAATCCCTGATTTTAGCCCGAAAAATATGTGGAAGATTAATGTAACCACATCTTCCCATAAAGGGAAATATGACAAAGTTTATTTAACCGAACCTTTATACAGTAATGGTGAAATGATGGAGCGGATGAGGATAAAATAAAATGCCTTCCCGATGGTGACTATTTTATACAGTCGGCCCTTGCTATAAGTGACACCGTATGGATTCCTTCTGTGAAGAATTTGATGAGAATAGATTAAAAAATCGTCGATGAACCCAACACTGAGGAATTTCTCATCGATTAAAGCAAATGATTGAATGCGACGAGACAATTTGCAGGAACTGGAGGTGAAAATCAAAGGTCTTTTTAGTCAGCGCAAAATGAGCTAACGATGATCCTTCCTTATACCATTATTCCCTTTTATGATACGTGCGTTAACCTTAATAGTTATCGTGAAAGGTTCCATTCTGGCATATAATGAAGTAGGGCATGCATGGAGTAAAGGTTGTAACTACCGAACCGGCTTAGAGGAAAACTATCAGAATTTCATTCTCACCCATGAAGTCCCCGTCCAGAGAGAGCACCTCCAGGAGTAATATCAAAATGAAGGAAATGCCTTCCCACCAAGAGAATATTGGGTTTTGACCAAAACCGATATTTGAGATTTTTTACGAGTTTTTTTCGTTTGTGCAATCGGAGGGAGCAGGAAGGAAAGAAAGGAAGGGAAAGCTGGTGAAAGTGAGGGAGAGTGAAACTGAAAAAAGTTAAGGAATATTACCGCCCATATTAAGGAATAGATTCTTGCCAAGAAATTCCATAAAAGAAAACGTTGATGATGACAGTACTTACTTACAATCTTGCGGCAGTATTTGATAGGTAAAAGTAAGGGAAATACATGTTGACGGGGAAAAATATGATTTTTTTTGGTCAGAAAATGTACTTTTAATTCATGTGAAAGAGTTTCAGGCCATGTTGGATGTTACCAAGACTGGAGGTGTGTGTGTGTGTGTGTGTTACGTCTCACCGTCATTTCCAACCAACACGGATGTACGTAAAGTAGGAACTCAGAGCAATTTTGTCGTTCACGTTTTAATAAAAATTGTGTAGAGTCTTGATACGTGAACTTCTTAGGACGCTGAATGGAACCTCATATATTTTTTTCATCTATAATAGTTAAGTAGTGAATGGAGGGAAATGAACTAGGGAGAATTCATAAGTTTCTTCCCTCTCCTAGCACTAGCATCGTAACTACATTCATACTTATGTGATAATGTGTGGGGAAATGTGAAATAGTACTTCACACTTGAGTGTATTACAGCCACGAGTTATAGCTTGGAAATGGCTTTGGAAAATTTCCACTTCGATGAACTTTTTTGCAGAGGAAAAAAAGGAGTATCTACTTACTCCTATCAACCACTACATATGCACTTACATTATCTCATATAGAACCTACACATGGTCATGATAACACCCACGTAACGTTCTATTACACGGCATTATATGCGACTTCTCCACTTTCCTTTATTTACGTTTCAGTCTTTTACTGCCTCCTTTCCCTTCCTCTCCTATATGCTCAGGGATAGACTTAGACAACCAAAGATTCCAGCTTTATTCATACATCTCCCACTGACATATCAGAATCTGTCTAGGAAGTTCACCTTCCTCCATTGATTGGGTTATTATACAAGCTAAGATTGCAAATCGGTTTTTGACAAGTATACATTTTTCATACTTAATGCACGGTTCTCTGTTGTGTATACACCGATGAATCCATAGCTCCAGTACTGTACCAATATGTCATTTCCAGGTATCATAATAATCGTACCATATATAAACTAATGAGACTTTCATATATTCTATTGCAAAAAAGATCAATATTGTACCAAAACAAAGGGAAGTAAACTGTAGCATCGCCACAGCTTAGGACTTTTAGTACAGAATCCGTTACACTGTATATACTCATTTCTCAACGGAATTATGGACCTCTCAAAATTGATTCCTTAAAGTGAATCAGTGAGCTCACGAGGAAATGCTTATTAGCCTCGCTCCGAAGAAAAAATCAATGTGAGATAGCAATCTTAGGATTTATCGTCAGGAAGTCATCATTTCTCAAAAAAATTAAAAGCTTAGTGCATCGTTTTGCCAAATATTACCCTCCAAAGTTGTTTTTCAAGAGTGGAGATAAATCTCTTGAAAGAGTTTTAAGTGCGAGAAGAAACCATTTGATTTTTAACTGCTCCATGAGATGAACTCAGCAGAATGTAGGGGCACTGGAGAAAGTCAGGAGTAGCTATAGATCCTCCTAATGTCATCCACACTATGCCTGTCTAAGTCTGTGGGGAGGGGTTGAGACAGAGTCAAGGAATGAAGGATGAGTGTGGGTAAGGGAACTGGCGCTCCAATGATTTGGAAGTACATAGTATCTATAGTTTCACGCCTCTTCGAAACTGTTCCTATGCATATTTTTCAATTGGAAGGTTAAACTACTTACATTGAGACAATTTCTAATTTGGCTCATTGCTCACTCGGAATTAAGGTCAGCTGGATAGGTTCAGTAACATGCATTTTCCAAATTCATCCATAGAATGTTCTTAACTACTCACTTGAGTGCATGAGCAAGTCAGAAAAGTTAGTTCATTACGAAAATTGTGAATCCACATTAGAGCATTCAATTAAATTCATTAATATTTTCCTCCTTTATGCAGATGGCAGTCAGACAGCACATCATAAGGATTACTGAGTTTGTAATTCTTCTGGTTCTCCAAATGTGTACGCATGAGATGATGGTATAATGCACTAAAATAGTACAGGACCTGCAACTACAGATACTATACTGTAGTAACGAACTTACAATACGCAGTCCAGCGTAAATGGAAGATGGAAGACCTATGTAACTTACACGTAAAAACATGAGCCTACATGTCATTATTGAAACCAGTAAATTCAAGTTCATCTAAGTTTTTTAATTTTTCTCTTCCCTCCAGGCCCTTGTACATATACCTGTAGAGTAGTAATTAATGTTAGTTCTCCTATGCACTTGAGAAACTAAAGGTGACAATATCATCATAAGGTTCCTATCTCTCTACAACTCTATGTGAAAATACAAAAAAAATCGTTTGGCTTGAAGGCAACTCCCTGGGAGTTAATTCTAGGAAATATTCTCTAGTGTGTGTGATAATGAGAAAGTAAAGGAAATGTATGACAGACGTGTGATTTGTAGTACAGCAGTATGGAAGGTGTTGTATAATGAAGGTATCTTTTAGTCCCATGCCGGTGGTTGTAATTCGTGGCCCTAGTCCGGTCATTCTAACGTACGTACTCTGCCTGGAGTACGAAGTTACATTTTAATTGTAAGTCCCTTTCCACAAAGGTTTTTAAAGAAATGAGGTTGAGAAGAATTAAACTTAAAATAATTAACGTCAAGGATAGTTTTCATAGACATCGTCTGATATCTGTGAGAGTTACAGCATGAGAGGACAGGACGGAATATTTTTGTCACTCCTTCTTATTTTTTGTCAGTCCAGTTTGCAATTCAATAATAAATAGGGTTTTAGGATTTGACAGTTTGATCTCCTACCCATCGTATGCATGGTTTTCAGGGCTATGGAGCTTTGAGGAACCTATTTGTATTTATGGAGGCAGTAAGACGATTAGAACGATTCCTTCGGGAAGTAATTACGTAGTTACGATTGCCAATGTCAATACACCTCTCTGACCTTTCTACTTCCCAGTGTCCCAGTACATGCTAAAGTAGGGAAAACATGCCCGAATTAAAAGGAGAACGTGTGATAGAACTTATGCCTTGCAAGACCTTAAAGAGCTTGTAAAAGTATAGTTTCGTTCCGTAATTGGCCAGCTTTAGTCATTGGAGTTTGCGCCAAAGATTTTCCCAAGTTATTAAAAGTTTTACTGAATTTACTTTAACTTTTGAGCTAAATCGCTATATAAAGCCCTACAATTTGGCGTTCTCGACAAACTAACTTCAAAATACTATTTTAGTTTCTAATTTTATCCTTTCTAATTGCCCTCTAATATATTTCGGGAAGAAACAAAGATGAGCTTCCAGATTCAGATTAGCTTGCCGTAAAACCTCCTTGAGAACTCCTTTCTTGGATACTAGGTCCGTATTATATTACGGAATACAACAAAACAAGGTTATTAATTAAAACACTCTTTCTCCCGAATTTTACCGATATTAACCGGGATCACGGAGCTGACTGAAGCTAATTATTAATTATGAGTGAGGTAAATGTAAGGAAATTTTAAATTCTTAAATAAAAATGCGCCCATCTCGACGTTCCCCAACCTCGGAAAGTAGGAACTTGACGTATGCTTAAGCTAGCGTTTAATCCCTTGATTAAGTCTTCATAGTCTCTGTAATATTTAATTGGTACTCTACCTGAAGGTTAATGTCTACTTAGAACACGTCCGCTGGGAGATCCTGACAAGTAGATAATTCTGTATCTAGTGGGGAAGGAACATCTCAAGTTCAGTGTATGTACTCATTTTCCAGTTATATAGTGTCTTCTTTTGTCCGCTGAGTCATAGGAAAGTGTCGAAGATCAGAGTTGGGGGGTTGTACATACATACAAATATAACATTGAGGAAAGTACCACTTTCTGGTATTGGTTTTAGTAGCTATTTGTGACTTAAGAGATAGGATGGTCTCAAAGGTACAGGAGGCCCACCGTTGCTTTTGTGGTTTCATTCACTACGTTGGATTCAGGGTTTCTCTGACTAAAGGACGTATATCTTGTACAAATGCACCTGGTAAAGATATCTATTTGTGGAGACCGTATAAAGTTCACTGCAATAGTGTATTTCCTCTGGAGGCGCTCGAGCCTTAGGCGTGTTGCACTCGCTCCGTTACAAGTTCCTCCGTGACAGTCGTCTTGTCGACATGATAAAGGCAACAAGTGCACTGTGAAGAGTTCTATGTTGGGACGACAGTCATTTATGACCATAAACATGCATGCACACCAGTCTATTGAAACCACCTTTGATTTAACTACACAACAAATGTTTATCACTTCGTGATAAACATCACTCAGGGGGGAATAGCATTCAGACAAATTTTCAGGAGTTAGTTTGTGTGACGAGGAGTGGAGGAAGAAGGCTCGTAAATAGTGCTACTGTGTATTGAATGGTGTAGTCAGTGTTCGGGTTTAGGGTAGAGTTCCTGAGTACTAAAAAAGGAAAAATAAAAAAATTTTAGTAACCAATATACTACCACAAGTAAGCTTCAATGACATTCCCAGATAGCAACAATGAAATTGAAAATTCACAGGTGAGCACACATTACTAAAATAGATCCTTCAGTGCTTTCTCTCATGATTGAACGGGAAGTGCTGAGATTAAGAGCGTAACGCTGTAGGTTCACTTTTATATGATTACTGCATTAAGGAGTTCGACTGCCGGTAAGAGCATATAAACTAGGGTGTAACTTCCATTCGGATTTTTTTTTTGTGAGTAGTAAAGTCTTTGAGGAGTATACATGGGGGAAAATACTCAAAGAAATTACAAGATTGAGTTTAATGTTTCCAGACGTACCATAATAGCTGGCAGCTCCATGCGTGGAGGTAGATGGGAGACAGTGTAGTTTAGTAACGTACTTTGTTTCACGTCTCTCTGGCAGGGAAAGATAAGAGTAATACGGAGCACTTACTAGTGTGGAAGGGATAACTGCCACCATCATTCCCTCATCGTATGCTCCGCCATTTGTGCATGTGAGAGAGAAAGATTGCGACTGAGGGAAAAAGAGACTATGTTGGAATATTGGGAATTTATTTGAGTCCATTTAATAAACCATCTTCATACGGGGAGGATTTCCATAAGTTGGAATCGGATTTATGCATCAGCTGCATCCCTGTGCAAGAGACATGATTATTTATTATTTTAATAGCTTCACTGACGTGTATGCATGCATAAATTACATTCCAAAGGTGTAATATTTGCGGAGGAAAGTTCTGCAGTTCTGGAAAGTCAAGGAGTTGACAAATATCCAACCTTCTCTCCCTCCCTCGCTCCCTTTCTCTTCTTTACTGTTTCCAGTCTCTAAAAGTTATTCAAATTTAATTCTCATTTATACACTCACTAGGTTTCTTGCATAATTTCTGTCGTTCTCTGTACCGTCGAAACTAACTTCTGACTGTATCTACACATGTATGTAATTATATAAACTTTTATTCTATTATTGTATCTGTAGGGAGTAGAAGCGAAGGAATGAATGTTTAACTGCAATATTTAGCTCTGTTTGTAGATGGAGAATAGAGAGCATACTTTAACTTACTTTCCAGTTCGTAGGGTGTACTCGTATATAAAATTCATCTCATCCGTAAAAATGGAACAAACTTTTTGGAAGGAAATAATTTTTTATGCTAAAATCTTGACAAAATGTCAGTAATCGGGGGTGTAGAAATCTTCTTCCGTAATACGTTCCGGCTGACTGTGAATTGTCCATCCGTAAGGGAGGAAGAAATACCTTTACAGTTACGGACGAAACAAGCTCTATGTGAGTTTAGCCTTAGTCTCACCAAGAGACTGATCCATGTAAGCCAACGTGGCCTTGGGTAGGAAACTATCTGGTTTAGCCTGATTAATCCCAGCGGTGAATGATGAAGAAAAAGCTGACTCCAAGTACAGATTGGATCTTGCAAAACCCTAATCATGAAATAAATAAGTGGCGTTTAGAAGTAACTTTGCGAGGAGGTAGCTGCAGAGTCATTAGTTCAGGTGTGGAGTATAAATGTGAAAATAAGCAGGAATAATCTTTAAAATAGGGAGTCATTCCGGTAGTATCTTTTGAGAAAGATTTTGAATAAATCTTCCAGCTCCCACCCGCCAGCCCTGTTGTGGAGTCAATGCAAAAAAGCCCACTCCTAAGGGTCGATTTAACCTGGCGTAGATTGACGGTGTGGGTTAAGGAGAAATCCATTTACTGGTGGCCCGTGAAGCAGCCTTATCGAAGAAAATTGGTCCTGAACAATGGTATTCGTATTCAAAATCTTTTCCCGTGTCTATGTGTGTATGTATGTATGTATCTTGGAGCGACATTTATACACTCTCAGCTCTGCCTTTCGCCCTTCTATGACAAACTGCTTCTTGGCATTTCTTATCTGCATCATCCTCATCCTCCTCCTCCTCCTCGTCGATGCCGATTCTGTCTTCCTGGTTTCCCGATTTGCAGAATTACTTATGTTCTTTCACACACTTCCCTAAGCAGAGTTACTCCACCAGATTGGCTACACACAGGGTATGTGTACGTATGTAGGTGACAGGAAAAAATGTTGGAGACGTACGTGTATAGGTGGGGGTAGGTGCATGCAGGGAAATCCCTTGAATAAAATTTATATAAATCTTAAGAAACTGAAAATGGACGAATCTGCTGAGAAGAATTTATTCCGATAAAATAGAAGTTCCTCCAGCTCCTGCTTGATTTCTTCCCACCTGGGCGTATAGGTATCTATGTACATACTACGTGCGGTCTAATTGTGTTGCCCGTAGTTGTGGAAGTATTCGTGTATATTACCAAGTGTTGAAACTTCGGCAACTCGGGCAACATTTCAAACATTTAAGGGAATAAGTTCACTGGGGATCTTTCTTTCTTCTTCAACCTGGCAGAGTCTGAACCAACAAATCCACTACATAAACCTAGCTCAAGTCAAACTTGACTTTACAACCCTCATGTCCCATGACTGCCATCCACAAATTCAGCCTCCTTTCACTATCCGGGCTAGTGTCGTCGACAGGTTCCTGTTACACGTCAGTCTCTTTTCTCCATGTCATCCTTTTGTTCAAGAGTAACCGAGGACGAAATGGCATCAAATTTTTTGTATGTAATGTTATTGGATCCGGGCTGTTCGGACTTTCGGACGAATGTCTTGTTGTAATACAACTTGTAATAAGATTCATTCCATGAAGATGCTCAAGTGCTAGAACACAACGGTAATACCGTGTATCTGCCTTTCAGGATCGGTTGTATGTATTTAATTAAGTAAATATAGATATATTTGCACGTGCATGGAATACATCTGCTAGTTTGCTTTAAATGAGTGGATATTCTTACATTATTAGTACTCAATGTGTATGTTTCGTATGTACGGGGTGTTGTGTCGGTGGAAGTAGTTGGAACGTGTTATGTAAATGTGCTACCGTATTTAAACAAAATATGTTCTGTACAAGTTCTAGTAATAACAAAATGCATGCGATCAATGGGTACTCCTGTGCTTTTATGATTACTTAAGGATTTGAGTTAAAAAGTTTGCCGCTCCTTGGGTAACTCCAAAGGTAGGATTTTAATGCAAGCTTGAAGGTAAGGACCGTAGCTAAGTGAGGGCAATTTGCTAAAATCTTCTGGGAAAGTACCAAAAAATATTTGATTTCCACGGGGGAACCAAGAATTTCATTTATTTTCGAATTTTACAAATCTTGTGCAACTTTTTTTTCCTTGGGATGGAGCAAACTTTATGGGCTCAAGGTCCTCTCTAGAGTTGTAATTGTCGAATAAATCCTCCTTCTATCTCAACTTATTTCCAGTGAGCGGGATTGCCCGAGCTGGAACTATGACAGCTATTCTGGGCCCGAGGTAAGTTTTCCAGACTCCTGGTTTTTCTTTGATCCAATAGTTGTGTCGATTTGTTATTTTAGGATATGTTGGATGCTAGGTAATAAAGATTATTACGATTGAGTATTTTTCAGCCTAAAAACAATAGTGCTTCTGTATGAGAGACAATGGGGGTTTCCTTTTGGTTTTTCTCCCTTTGAGTACTTCTCACAAACTTAGTTATAATGAAGCAGTACTTGCCTGATGTCTTAAGATTGAGTAATTTAATCCCCGTACTTATGTATAGATAAGTGGTTTGGAGACCTCCAAGAAATCTGTTTGTTTCATTCCATTCAAACTACAAACAATTCCGGAGAAGTTTGGAGGGAATGAGCAAGTTTTAGTACATTAGATCTATGTTGGGAAAGCAAATTTGTTGTAATACTCTCAGTGTATTAGAGCTATGTATGCCATTTCCATTTGCACTTCCCATGACAATTTTTGTCTTTACTGTGTAAGGAGGATACGAGTAAAATTTCCTGATATACAGTTTTGAAATTAATTTTTTCTTTTGCAGTGGTGCAGGCAAGACAACCCTTCTCTGTGCTCTGGCTAACCGATTAATTGGTAATTTGTTCTTATGAATCATTTATTGCTATCTCAATAAGACTGTTCAGGAATTCAAATAAGAAGTCAAGCATCTCGTTTGAGAGATAAAGGAGTCTTTTGAGATTATAAAAATGTCTTGTTTCTAGTGCAATGCTAACTAACCATTTTAAGACATGCATCCAATTCCCATATAATGGTTCTATTTATTTGGAGTATCCTCCGGGTATGGTATTCAGATCCGCTGTAGTATTTTTTTTATCTGTTGCGTGTAATACAACTGTTGAGTGCTCGTATTTAAAAGATATCCTACGACACAAATGCACATTCACATGAAATTGGGATTCCTCAAAGAGAATATCTGCTCTCGTATCTATTATACCTCTTATTCCTATAATTAAGCCCGTAGCAATTCGCGTATGGCAAGTGTTCCCTCGCTAGACTTACAATGAGTGCATTGACGAGTCTCTAAAAATACAGGGTTATACTTACAAAAAAAAACTCTCCAGAGAAAGAAAAGTAAACACATTTGCTATTTACATAATTTGGAAATGGAAAAATCTAATTTATTAGTCACTGTAAAGTTACAATAATATTTTAGTTGTTTACAAATTAAATTAAATTACAGTTTAAAATCAGTGACTTACGGTTTGTGCGGCAGTACAGCTGATGATTAACGTTCATAATAATTGCCTCCTTATCATTCAATAAGAGACTAATGCTCCATTTAGGAAAATTAACAAAGTCATCTTTGTCACGCTAGGAATTTAGTTTGGGGAGCTTTTAAAATCAGAAATATTACATACACTAGGATGAATCGGATGGAATCTTTCAAGTTGGAAGTCCTTCTGTGATAAAGTATGTATGGAAGTTTTAAACTAAACCGTCTTAGGAAAACTTCCTCGTTTCGAAGATTCTCTCAAAATGTAAAGATGAGTTTGACGGGAATCCTTTTATGTGATCCCTACTTCCTTAGAGAATTTTCATCAGTTTAAGAGCAAAGCATTGAAATCCTGGGTGGATCTTCCTACCCATCCCACCCGTATGATTATGACCTCGTGTTAGACCCATAAATTTATATGTGTATGAAAAGGCCACTATTCATGACAACTTTTCTCGCTCCCTGGTTGTGGTTGTGTATTACTTTTTGCTTTAAGGATGTCAGTGTCTGAAGATGGCGAACTCATTGTGCAAGTACACAATTGAGGTGAAGGGGAAGGTGCAAGGAATTTAATAGCCCGGGATGTATTGGTATTCATAAGAGTGATCACACAGATGGTTCCTGACCATTGCTTTTAGTTCAAGGGGAAGGAGAACACTTACACCGCGGTCGGAATCCCCCTTGTCTCCTTCCCTAACAATATTACTAACCACTTTATCATCCACATTTCTCAATGGTTTGGTCTCTTTTTATTCTCAAACTATGTTTTTACCAAGTGTCACGAAGTTATTTCTTTTGTTGCGTTTCCTAAAAAATTCCCTGGCCGGACAAGACTTGTAGATCTACAGTCTTCCTGTAGGTAGAAACCTACATATATGTATAGATATACCAATAAGAATTCATACCTGTGAGTGTAAGTTAATGTCATATGAAGCAGTAAGCTCGCAAGTAGAAGTTCTCCCTGGATGGGGTTGAGTTCCATATTTACCTTAAATTCCTACTCCCGTTACTAAGCTACAGGCTCCAAGGTGAATTTACAAAAGGCTGGCATCTTCTTAGCCTTGAATAGGCATTCAATGACGACGCATTACTTCGAGCTAGGATTTGACATGATATGACAAGCCAGGGCTGGTCACGGGAGCCGGTGATGGAGCTGAGTCTCATACCTCCTCAAAGTCCTCAATACGGCCTGTGTCTCAATGGATCCCATCGCCAATCTTCGGCACTCATGGCATCTCGAAAGCTTAATGCATTTACACTCGGATGTATTAAACTCTGAGAGTCCCAGCGGAAGTTTTACTCTCACAACATCCATACCTACACCCACGGTGTAGTTGATATGAATATAGTATAAGGTTCTGGAAGTAACTGCAGGGACATGGCAAGTAAACTGTAACAGGATCTGCTGGAGTGGTCCACATATTCACATGTGTATCCCCCATCTCGTAGCGCACCGTTGATGAAAAGTAAACCACCTGATAAAAATATATTTTCTGGAGGAAATTTCCCTCCTGTGCTAGATCCTGGCAGGGCTACGGGTTCGGAGTAATTCATGCATGTATGTATGGGCAATTATAATTGCTTGTAGTTTCCGTTGCTCCTACCAACCAGGCCGGACCAGGGCTACTTATGTGTATGTAGGTATTAGTGTCACTGTTTATGTACGATTTCAGATATAAGCTCTGATTAGATATACACACTTTTTCATGCATATAAGTCCATCATTCCGACAGGGCTAACCTTGAAGACAAAAATCCTCGGTGACAACACAGTTCACATAATTCCCTTTGAGCCTCCTATCTTGAGTGTAGGAGATGGCGGTGACGCAGTTTTTTACGGAAATCCATTTCTCAAGTCTGCATTGAAAAGCTTGCTTCGGAGTATTTTGAATATACAACAAGATGCAGATTAAAGACTTTCTTTTCTAAACTTGAGAGCTGTTTTCCAGTATCGGCTCTTATGAAGTTTACCCGTGACATCAGATTAGATTGTGAAAGCGGAGTTTGCATATTATCTGTTTCTGTATAGAAAAATGTTATTCTAAATATTAGAGAAGGAGTCTCTTCTTTTCCTGTCTTTTATACTATTTTGATACTATTCCCAGGAAACGGGCCCTTTGAGAAGAAACTGTTTTCATCATTTCAATTCCCAGTGTCGAGAGTTACTTCTACCTCGTTATTTCCCACTCCCTCCTCATGACTTTTGTGCGTGGGGATTGGGAAGAGGGGAAAATTGAAATAAATTTGAATAAGATAGTAATTACGAAAAGACTGGAAGATGAAAATTTTCCTAGTGAAAGAAACGTGTCCGCAATGGACCATGCAAATAAAGACTATAGTACTAATGGACAAATTCAAACTAACTAGTTTCACTGTAAAACTCCCCATTCATTTCCGATTTCATTTAAACGTTTATCAGACGGAAACACAATTCACAAAATGAACCTTCAATGGGTATGGTAAAACATTCATTATTGAAGAAAAATATTTACTATGAAATCATTATCTACTAAAGTCAATTTCTATTACCAATTTACTGGAGTTATTGCATTCAGATTTGTTAGGGAGGCAAAAAATAAGTACACCTGTGGGCTCTAATGTGTTTGAAGACTTTGATAATACTATTGGCTTACATGATTACTTACTTATAAGACATGCTTCCAATTATGCACGGAGATGTAGTACATACAAGGTAGTTATCTTTAGAAATTAGACCGATAATGAATGGATAACTTCTCTTTTTCTTGATATTTCCTGCATCGACGGTCTCAAAATTCTACCAATCATCAAAACATCGGGAACTAATTATGTAGCGCATTAGACTCTATGATCCGTAACTTCTCGCCTATTTGTTGCTTAGTAGGGGAGACGGAGAGGAAAGAGAAGTACTTTTTACTAGGAATCAATTAGGTCTGTTACGATGGGGATGATAAGTTGTAGTTCAGAATACTAATCATGATTATATCTTTCACTTGAATTTCACGCAAAGAGGAGCAGTTACAGGCGTCAGTGCTCAGTTCACAGTTGGTTGAACATGAATAAATGTGAAGGAAACCACCACTCACAAATATTTTTTGGTGATAATTTTACATGAAAATAATTATTAGAAGGGTTCACCTCCAGCTTTTGCCTCATACAAATTCTTTTGAAAGACACGTTCCTTTGATTATTGCCTTCATTTGTATCCTACTTGAGTGGAGATTACAATTTCACAATATTTGAACCTTAAATGTGGTTTCAGAATTCTCGGGATTGATTAAGTATAAGTATAAGTACTGAGTATACTTGATAACAATTTTTCCAAAGATATAGACCCCTTTATGAACCAGTTGCTTTGGGAAAACATTCATTGTTTATATTACTTACGGGATCTCTGAAAAGTTTTTTGTGAACGTACATTATTCACCGTATTCCTTTCAATTAATAGAAGATCGATTCGATCAAAGGGAAACTACGTGTGTGTGGTTTCTTTCCAGTTTTGCGCAGTTTACGGACGCTAAGGTGTCTCAAATATTTTTAAAAACAAATAATTTTGCAATTTAATTATCCGATGAAAAACAAATTAATAACCTTCAATGGTCATCTATTGATATCATCTATTGATATCATCTATTGATATCATCTATTGATATCATCTATTGATATCATCTATTGATATCATCTATTGATATCATCTATTGATACCAACTTAATTTACATAAGAAGATTTGAAAAATGCAATTCCGCTGGAATATTCGCTGTGCTTGCAAAGATGGGCCAATTTGCTTTGATAATTCAATTTGCATGACAAATTCTACGGAGTGTGTAGCCACAAGCGTATATTGTAATGTAATTTAAGACAGCATTTGTACTCTTGATA
This sequence comes from Allacma fusca, assembly GCA_947179485.1. Classification (NCBI taxonomy): domain Eukaryota; kingdom Metazoa; phylum Arthropoda; class Collembola; order Symphypleona; family Sminthuridae; genus Allacma; species Allacma fusca. Next base: position 27,370,239 of record OX359249.1, on the reverse strand, counting down.
ATGTAATGTATATAGGTATCTATGTCTATACCTATACATATGTATAAATTGCTAGATAATTACACGTTTCATATGTATCTTTATTCCCAGAATCGATTCAGCGCACATACAATTCATTGAATTCATGTAAACTGAGTAGATATGCATTCTATTCAGTAAGCAATCTAATTTGTTCTTCCGTGTAAACAAGACACAGCAGTGTTTAACCTGATATGAGTCTGAAAAATGAAGTAGGAATCAGAAAAAATATAGGCTTGCTTATTTCCACTCGCAATTCTTCCTCCGAGTGAGATACGAGACATTTTTCAAGGCAAGAAAATCTTGCTGACATTCCGTGACAAATTTGCCACAATGGAAAAAAAAACTCTGGAAAATGTGTTTGCAGACCATATCTGCTACAATTTCTACAAGAACAGAAAGATATTTGTAACATTCCCTCATCGCTTGTTTCTGCTTCGTTTTCTTTTCCACTCTTAAGTTTGTTTATCTACACTTGGTGTACGAATGAGTTTGGGAAACTGCTGAGACAATTCCTTCACTATTCAAGTAGGAAGGAAAAGATGCGTGTTAAAAAGCCATCAGTGGTAGAGAGAGAGAGAGAAAGTAGTAAGCCTCCACCGAAAATTTATGCGTTTCTTATTTTTATTAAATTTGGATGAAATTTTAGATATATAATTTACAAAGAAACAACTTCATGCAGGCATTAACCATACACTCAGGCAAAGACATGTCTGGGGGGAAAACTGACGTGATTTTTTAAACTTTTTCATTCCACTTTTTTCCCTGCTTGAGACCAAGTAAACATTATTTATGTGCTCAGAGTTTCCTTGTATGGCGAGGAGCATTTCCTAATGGTATGAACATGTGAGATTGCATGGCCGGCCCATACTGTAGCCGTATTTCCTTCTCTCACCTCCTCCATCAAAGAATCTGTCGTTGCAGCCACGTACTCTGAGGTTTATAGCAAACTTAATATTTTACGATTTAAATACAGGAGCTATACATAGGGCAGAGTCAGTTACTGAGATGGAAGTGGAATGAAACCACAGCAAAGGGTTATGACTACCGATACTCAAGAGGTAGGAGAAAGCACTTGACTATAATAATTTCTGCAGTGTGTGAAACTTGGAATTTTCTTCAAATTTACTATTTACGTCTCAGTTCAAATGATTCCTTGTGACGAATAAAGTCACTCGGATTTCGTGTGAGGGATAAATTACTGGAAACTTTCCCCACTTTATTTATTTTTCCAAACGGGATCACTTGAATGAATAATAATTATTGCTGAAACGAAAATAGACCCTACAGAAACTACATTTTCACAGTGTGAGAGATGGAGTGAGCGGAAATTTGTTCTCTAGATTTTCATGTCAGTGAGGCAATAATAGCTTGATCAAAACGGGAGACACGGTGAGAAGGGTGGAGCAAGAGAAGGAAAGGGAGAGAGGAAAATATTGAAAAAATCAGAGGTAGACTGTCTCTCTCCCTTTCATTTCAATTGATGGCAATAAAATGCAAAGGAGTGGGTTTACTTACAGGAGAGATCCTCGGTGATATTCGTATCAACAGCTGGCCAGTTGATGGAGACATGCAACGCTTGTCGACGTTCATTCCGCAAGAGAATCTCTTCATTGAAACCCTGACCACAAGGGAACATCTGGAGTTCATGGTAAGCGATGAGAATACTTGAGCGCAGTCCTTATGTGTATTTTTTCTAGCTGTATCCTATAAGTGGTCTGCCAAAAAGGAGGCTGAGCAGATGAAGAAGTAGGAAAGGAAGAACAGGGTCTGGCCATATAGCCCTTAAGCTATGAGAGAGCATGAGTGAGAGAAATGCAGAGAGAGAGAGAGAGAGAGAGAGAGAGCTTGGCCAGGAAGAACGAGCAAAAGATCAGAGGTTGATTTGCAATCTCCTGTCCTCAATGTGCCACGAAGAAAGCTGGAATACAACTGAAATTACCAGTTTGGAATTGGAAATCACTGAAATCTTTTTCTTCTTGCTCTATATCCCTCCTTCGGTGTTTTAGTCTTTGAATTTATCCCTTGATTTTACTCTCTCTGTCTCTCACTAGGAACTCACCTCCCTGCACTAGTGTAGCTATAGACGTAAATGTAATTATTTACATAGTTGTGTCAAGATAGAGACCCATGTCTCTTGGAATTGTATACCTTGGGAAAGTGTGCACTGCGTTATTTGTATATTTGCGTTTTTCTAGGTTGCTTTGCGGTATCCTGACTACTCGACCAAAAAGAGGAGCTTGAGAGTCAATGAATTGCTAAAAGAATTGAGCCTTGAACCCAACTCAAGGATCTCATCCTTGTCTGGAGGAGAAAGAAAACGACTCATATTTGCTTCAGAAGTCTGTGTGGTTTCCCCGTTATTTATCTTTTGAGGCAACTTTTCATACCATTTCTCTGCCTTTTTCCACTAATATATGTCTCTCTCTCTCTCTCTATGCAAATAAGTATGACATGCTCAACCTCAACCATCAACACACTTGCTCCAAGCTATGTATATTTTTCCAGCTCTATAATTATTCGTAAGTGTAGGCGTCCAAAAGCACAGAACCAGGCTTCCTTCCGACCTTCCCTTCCCTATGTACGCACACATAATGACCTGTTCAGGATTCAGCTGGCTGCCCTGAAGAGGCTGATTTCTAGTCATTAAAACAAGTTTGACTATTGGAGTCTCCTTGAGGCGACGGTGATTCCAGGAATTATTACTGTCAAATTTAGCTTATGCCTGTTATGTCCTTAATCAATACCAGTAATTTTTAACCCAATCAATAATCTCCGGATGTTCATTTGAAGTAGTGACTGTATCTACGTACAATTAATTATATGTACATATATACATTACCCATATTGCGGGGAAGGAGTAACAAGTTGTTGAAACTATTTCCTCAGGTTTATTTGCCAACTGCAGGCCATTTAATTTTAATTATTACTATATTCAATTACAGGAATAAACGCCGACGTCTCACAAATTTAAATGAAAGGGCTAAAGTGGCAATATATCACAGTGAGACGGACGTTTTTTTCCTGGAAACTAAGTATTTGTTGTAACTAATTACATTTAATGCATCCACTCATTAAAGTTTCCCCTGCTATTTCCACTTGTAATGATGAGATCAGCTGTTTCTCTTCCGTACTAGCTAGGCCTGTAACTATGAGTAATGCAATTACGAAACACTGTTTCAGTGGATGGACATAGTGGATTATAGAGTGAAGGAAGAAGAGTTCATGTAGGAGGAATTTCTCAGTATCTAGTTGTAGAGGAAAAAAGAATAAATGGGAAGTGAAATAAAGTGAAAGAATAAGTAAATGTGTACTTGGACATGTGATGATAAGTAAGTATCGCCACAAGGGTCCATGTTTGGTTACGCTTACGTGTGTTTGAGTGAGTGCATTTGTAAGCAGGAGCAGTAAAGGTTGAGCGTTTTCCCTCCTGCCCAGTTCCTTCTTTTTCTTCCTCCCTACTTTCTCTCCCGTCGTCCTCATGTCTTGATATCCTGGTCGTTCATTTGTGAGTGAGCAGATCGTGACAGATCCTCCGTTGTTGTTTTGCGATGAGCCAACGAGTGGTCTTGACAGTCACACAGCACACACCATCATTTCTTTACTGGAACAATTGGCAGCCAGAGGACGAACTATCATTTGTTCCATCCATCAACCGTCGTCGAAAGTAATCCATCCAAACACACACACACACAGATCTTTTTCTCTCGCCTCATCCGTCTCAGTACTAGATAAAAGTTGAAAGTTGTGGCTGTGGGTTCCTACACTTTTTTTTCTCTCTCTCTCTCTCTCTCCCTCCCACAAAGTACATATGTCCGTTGGTACCGTTTGCATATGAAGTATTTTTCACTGACTGTCTCTAAAAGTGTAGACATAAATGCGTAGGTACGTTTGGACATTTGTGTCCATTTTCTTCTATTGAATGACTCTGTACATATAACTTTGTAGTGAATGATAGCTAACAGGCCGAAAGTCTTGGTGTCTGCGAAATTGTAGCTTGCAGAAAAATATGTACTCGTGCACATAATACCGCCGGAAGTCTGCTCTTCAAATTCCTGTCGCAATTCCCCGGATGGGATTCTGAACTTGTAATTCTAACAGTATCAGCTCGTACTCATTTGAGGTCCGGGTTTTTATTCTGTGACGTTGCCGGCAATGCATCGTGTCTACAAACAAATCCTGGGATGTTTAGGCATGTCGACGGATGTGTCCATGTACTAGTCGGCAACGCACCAGTCTGGGTTTACAGTTTCTCTTGAACCCTTTTGGACTTTCCTAGCAATGCAATGGACCGTGTTGTAGTTAATGTACCCAACTTGTAAACAATTCTTTTGAATTGCTACATTGCACTCGAGTAGTTGTGCAAGGAGACTCTTCCTAAAGCGTTTTTCTTCCCTATTTATTGACGAGTTAGCGTTTTTTCCCTAATCCACAGTTATGTTTACACTTGATGTTTTTCCAGAATTTTTTTTTCCTAGCATTTACTGGAACACTTCAGCCGCATAACCAATGACGGTTCTGATGAAAGCAAAGACAATCCTAGCTTTCCCCTCTCCCCATGGGTTACTGTAGTGTAGCACTATTCTGTACAGTATTCTGAGAACATAGCAAGTCGGAATTCTTTTTAAACAACGCAAAACAATGCTGACAACCCAAACTTGTTAGATTTCTCGCTAAATTTCATTTTTCCCTTTTGAGAATCCTCACCAGTTTCCTTCAAGTGGAGAATGGTATTTGTGGGAACATTTTTCTGTTGACTTAATAAACTGAGGTACTGACGCGTACATTACAATTGGGACAGGGATTTGTCAGGACAATTTTCAATTGTTTACAGAATTTTCAAAATATAGCCACCCCATATAGTCAAGGTTATTTGTACAATTTCCTTTTATAACTTTGTTTGTAGCAAGTAGTTCAAGCAATGGGATGAATCCCTTGTCACCTGCTTTGAAAACTCATATTATGAATAAATTATTACTTTTGAGTGGTCACTATAAAATATTAAAAATGCACATGGAGAGAAATTTAGGAGTAGGAACTCAGTCACTGTTCATGTTTGTCATGTTATTTTTCAAGTTCCAGTACTCTGCTTGCAGCTGCAGGCTTTATTGCCTGTATGCTACGGGCTCTTGACGTATTTTTAACACAGTTTCTTACAGCTTTCGGAAGAAACTTTTTTCCTCCCCCTTTCTTATTCAGTTTTTATTTACAGGTATTTTCCGCGTTCAATCATCTAATCCTACTCACTGATGGACGCGTTGCCTTTACAGGGAAAAGCCAGGAAGCTCAACCTTTTTTTTTGTCGTAAGTACTAGAAAATCCTTGACTCTGCTCTTTTCCACTTGACAATCGTCTCTGTCCCCCAAAGTCACCTTTCTATATGATGAATGATGTATGATTTGCCATTCGTGTAATCATTTTTCTTAGCACGATCACATTCCTAACCCCATCATTACAACTCCAAAATACTCTTTTTGTGGAAGGGGATACAGCCGTAAACTAATTTTTTCCTCAGAGATGGATTAGTTACGGGAAGGGCTCCGTTTTTTATTGATGGAATGGCATCACCTTTTATGATGACTTTGTAGTTACTCGCTCCAGTACTTGCAAAGTCCCCAACTTCATGAATTCACATGATGTGATATGAAGTGGCATTCGCGAGCAGATCTTTTTTTATACCCAAATGGAGATACTTATACATACTTAACTACAGCCCTGTAGAGAGTCATGGTGTGCTCATAGAACCTTGAAGAAATTGGGGGACCTGAGAGGAGAGAAGAGTTGCTGTCGATTACGGAATCAATATATAGCATGCCCGATGCCCAACATGTTAAAGTCAAGTCCAAATATAATTATTTACGGCGGACAGGAGTTCTCTTAGAACGTAGTGCAATGCGGTGAAAAATTGACAAGAAGCCTCCCACTGTATTTGAAAAGCCTGGTTGGGTAAATAACCAGACTTTCTTCCAACTTGACGACGGATCTATTCAAATTTTTCTCCCCAGAACCTTATTCAGTACCCACAGACTCATTCATTAGATTCCCAAACAACATTATTCAAAAACTTAGACTGCCTCAAGATTTTGCATTTTTGCATTAATACTCCAAGGAGTATCATTATAGAATTTCCAGTGAGGTACTTACATATGTAAGTGGTGTATATGGCACTGATTTCGTTTGTGATGAATGTTCATATTGCTCACATTGACTCCCTGATGGAGGATTGAAGCATTGCAGGAACAAGGTCATACTTATCTTGAGAAGGAGTAACTGTAACTAAAATTTCTAATTACTAGGGCTATGTTTTCATGAAATTAGCATTTTGTACGGAGGTGGAATTGTGAAAGAAAATTACCACCACTCATCATCACGTCCCGAGAAGTTTGAGTAAGTTCTTTTTATGAGTAATACTCAAGTGCTATCAAGGTAATGGAAGTCCTCAGAGCATCCCTCAAGTTAGGGAAGTGGACGGTACATGCTTCAAGTTATATGATATATGAGAGTGTGACAAATATAGAGTACCTTTAGAGTGACTATCATTTGAAGATATTAATTAAGGATGCTGGAACTACTTTCAACAAACCGCTGCCATGATGATAAAAGGATTCTGGGTTGTTTACAACTTGGGCTCCAAATTATCCCTATATTTTGTAGACTAAGCGAAAGATCCCCCTCCATCGATCGTCCCGCCCTTTATGGAAGTAGTCCCTTAATATGAATTTTTTAAATATCAAACAAATCTCTTGTCCCATATTATCCTTCTCCTAATTAATGTCAATGAATGAGCTCAAAATTTATGTTCATAGGAAGGTCAACTGTAGCAATACTGTTTCATGAGTTTGTATAAATTTTCCTTGTCTATGGAGAATATCTTCAACAAACGTACAATAAACTTGGTACAACCCAAGTTCAAATAAACTAAAGCATATATGTATGTATCTCTGTCTGGCAACGTAATTATTATATTCACACAATTTCAAAGAAAATGTCTTTCTTTATTACCAGTCCACGTATTGTACGTGTCTCCAGCTTACTGCTTTGTAAATACAATAATTTTACAGGGAAAGGATATAATTCTCTTTCCCATTTTGTATATTTATTTTAAAAAATGGGTTAAGTATGTTTTTTATGTGGAAGTTTCGCTCAGCCCATTATTTATATGCTTACCCACAGCCTGGGCTACCAGTGTCCTCAGAATTACAACCCTGCTGATTTTTATATTCAAATATTGTCTCCTCATCCGGAAGTAAACGATGGGAAAATATTTCAGAAGAAAAGGATTCATGATATTTGTGACGGTTTTGGGAGGTCGGAGATAGGCAGAAGACTTACCAAGCTTGTGAAATTCAAGAACAATGCCAGGGACTTACCATTCTATTCAAACCAGGTAATGCTCCCTTTGAGTGCTTCTTAAAAATTAATCCTCACGTTTAAGTATAGAACACAAACATATTTACAGAGTATTCATTTACATGTCTGAAGCCCGTTGAGTTTCGAGGCAGAAAGTTCCATTTTAGGAATAGAAATTAATACAAATGAAGGGATGCGAGTTGAGCGGGCTGTTTAGTGAAGGGATGTAAAAATTCTGTTGTGCTTTACTCTACGCGGAATTACCTTTAGTTTAATAACTGTGATGAGTATCTACTCATAAGGAAATGAACATGTTAGGAAGTCGTCTCCTGTGTTGTGGTTTATCTTAAGGAAAATGATATTTCTGATGGGAAGAAGAATGCAGACAAGTGCAATTAATCATGGATCGTGTGTTTCCATGGGGTGTGCACACTTTGATGGCAGTATACGATTTACACCGTGTGGGAAAAAATTCTCTCTTGCATACAACTGTGGTGATAAATTGCATTTATGTAGACGGCACACAGTTGATTTTCTTACTGAAGCCGAATAAAATGTGGGCTGGGGAGTGTGTTCACTTACCAATGTTGTGTATTTAGATATGTAGCTCAGGCACTGTTTAGACCCTGGCGTACCTGTGTGATGTGTGTTCATTGCTTGTTATAAAGAATTTTATTTGCAGGGGAGTGATGATTGGCTGACGCGAACAACTTTGTAAGTTGAACAAATTGTTATTTCCAAAATATCATATTAACTAAAGTTGATTCTTCCACAAGGGTTTCTGAGGTGGAAAATTGATTTCATGTGAAAAGGTTCAGTGCGGAATGGAGGACACAACTGTATTGGCTGACATGGAGATCGTTCCTAGACTCAATACGAAACCCATCCGTCCACTTGATTCGAACCATTCACAAAGTGGTGGGTAATATTTTCTGGAGTAATTTATTTTTATGGAGAATAGAACTTTTTTCCCCCCTTTTATATATGGACACAGTGAGTAGGATGAAAGAAAGAAAGGCTATTGTGGTTATAAGTTCAGTAGTCGGAAATTTTTTACACTCAAATGTTTCTGGGTTTTGTGACAGATGACGTCCGTTCTCATTGCATTATGTTTTGCTGGTGTGGAACTGAATCAAACGGGCATTCAAGATATAAACGGTTCTTTGTTCATCTTCCTAACGGAAAACAATTTCCCAGCCTGCTATGCTGTACTCAATGTAAGAAATTTTGCACGGTCTACCAAAGATTTACTTTCTTACCTCCGCTGTAACTACAGCGGGGTCTTGACACGGTTTCTTTCCCTGGAATATCCCAAGTCTCAGACTGACCAGATTTCCTTTCTCATTTCTCCTCTCTCTCTCTCTCTCTCTCTCTGTTCTGAAAAGTAACAAGTATTATTAGTTGCTTTCAAAGGAAACCTGATATGAGAGCACAATTTGGACACAGATCGTAATATAAGGCTTCAAATAAACTCCATAAAAATCAAAAGAATTAGTTAATTTTCTTGGGTGAAGTTCCTTTCTGATTTTTATGAAAGGTTTGCACTTTTCTGGAATTCCCAAGTAACTTTTTTTTCTCTTGAAGATACTTTTCCCAGATTTGCCCACCATAAAGCATGACATGTGGGAGAGGGAGATAAGTAGTTATAACTTTTTCAATTAGGTGGGAATTCATAAGAATGTATTGAGAGGGTGGGAAACAATGTTATTGAAGGTTGCCGTTTTATATGGGTTGGGTGTTAAAATGTTAAAAGAAAAATCAGAAATAAGAGAATTGGCGGACGGGGGAAGTTGGAAGTGTTGCAGTCATTGCAATTCAGACGACGACCATGGTCTTACTGATAAATTACATGGAAATGCTTTTTCACGGAATAAAATTTTCTTTTATAATATATGCTTAATCTTGTCCCTGGGTGGTTGTAAGCGAGAGGAAATCGTCCACAATCTCTCTCTCTCTCCCTTTCTCCCTCACTTTCTCTTTTCCCTTCTCTTACTGAGGCGTATCTTGGTAAATTCAGAAAACTCGTAAATTTCTTATTTCACATGGTTTTAACGCCGACTTATGTACATGCATATTCTGCCTTGTGAAAAGGTTTTCCCTCAGGAGATTCCAATTTTCTTACGCGAACAGAGCAACGAGCTGTACCGGAGCGATACGTACTATGTGTCGAAAGTATTATCCCTGGTGAGAAAATTTCCCATCTTTCGGTTTTAAATTCTAGTAGTTGATATGCATGTACGGTGGATACTTTCTAGGAGTAAATATAATGTAGTTGTTTCCGCCCTGATGAAAATGTTTGGAGTGTGCATGCCGTTGATTGCTGTCAGAATGCATTTGGTCGGCTCTGAAGTTAAAGTAAATGCCGACCCAGAGATATGCATTTAAATTTACAATTTTACGGAATGAGTCGTGGCGCAACAACAAGATTAATGGTTACATATCATACATGTGTTTGTCCCGGGAGCCAATGATGACAAATGCTTTCTTTCTCTTTCCTTTCTCCCTGCCCCACTGCACTGGGCCAGATACCAGGATTTGTGATGGAGCCCTTGCTATTCACTACAATTGCCTACTGGATCATAGGACTTCGACCAGATTTTCATGCATTTATTTCAACAGCCATGATTCTCGTGATGACCGCTAATGTTGCCTGTGCTTATGGTGAGAGAGCTTTTCCATATGAACATTTGTAAAGGATGGCTTAAATCCTTTGCTTCCCCTCTAGCCCACCAAAAGGAGTGACTAATAGAACAAATTTGACTTCCATAGTTTGTAGCGAGACTCTAAGCTGAATGATTTTAAATAAACGCTATTACAATAATTACTGGGCCGGCCACATCATCCATGATAAAATGGTAACATTAGAAATTCCTCTTCCGATCAGATACCTTTCAAAATTCCAGTAAAATTCCCTACAAACAAGCCCTAAAATTAAATTTAAAAAAATTTGGAGGAAATCAAAACTTGTCAAGTTATAAATAATTATAAAATTCCTATTCCTTACTAGTGGAACCAAATATTTTGTGGTATTATTACGCCTTCTTTCATTATACCCCCTTATTTGGGCTAGATGGGGGAGAGCAAAGGTTTTGAGCTATTCTACACGTAATAGATATGCATTTACCTATAAACTTAAATTTAACAACATAAAGCGCAATGCTTTGAAAAGGTCACATTTGCAGATGCAATTAATGCATTAGACAGAAATTATTTCAGCGTTACAACCGCAAAAGAATGAAAGTTACATTGAATTATTTTACATACAGATATCTATTTCCACGTAGCGAGAGTTGGAAGTATGAGAAATCAAGTTACTCATTCAAAGCATTTATTGCTTTAGGTTGATAACTCCCTACGTATTAATTCCCAGTAAATCAAATTTCATGGGGTAGTAATTATTTGAACGCAGTTTAAGCATCGTAATTTATATTTAAAAAAAAAGTGCGGGAGAGTACTACGATAATTGAAAACAGGATTAATAACGCACGAGAACTGATTAAAGTATTGTCGATTGCACACGCAGGTTGCTTCCTCTCAGCAGCATTTGAGACGGTGGAAACTAGTACCCTGGTAATGATGCCAATAAACCAAATCATCATGGTGTCAGCTGGGTTTTACTTCAATATAAGGTAATAACTTTACTTTCTGGCTGGGCTTTCCCGCAAGATACGAAAATTCTTCCAATGTGGAGCATAACCATATGAGTTACATACATACAAAAAGAGAAATAACGTATTAAGTCTGCTCCAATGAAGTTTACTCAGTCATGAAATTTGGACTAAGCCGTATCCAGGCGTTGCCTTCGACTGCCTGAAGGTTGAAAAGTAAAGAATTGGTTGATTTGATCCATCGTCCAAGAAATTGACTGATACCCTTCTTTCTAATGGAAAGCATTTTTCCATTATTCAATTTAACTTTTCCACTGAAACCGACTGACGTGTGTGGGACATGGGATGTGTTTGATAGGATGCGTCCTTTCTTTGAATTCTTCTGTAGGACATTGCAGTAGTATTGGGTAAATGTGGCTACCTTCCACGAATCCCCAGACTCCTACATATCCCTGCTATGTGTACATAATTACATACTGGCATGTATCTACAGATACTGGATACTCCGCTCTCCGTGTGCATAAATAGCCCTTGACAACAGGAGGATACATGGACGTGCACCTACTTAAAAGAGATAGCATGTCATCGATCCGGAGGTTTAGATGAATGGTCCAGTTGTGCGAGGAAGTCGTGTCATAGGAATCGCAACTTCTGATAGAACATCTGCCTGATTCCTATGCATGTGTGAGCCCTCACGATCGCTCGATTAGACCTCGGTTATCCACACATTCTTTCCCCCTTTCAGGATCACGCCGACTTCTGCACTGTATGGACCAGACCAGACCATAATTTTTCTTAACAGAAGCGAATTCCAATGAGTCCATTTTTTTCGGTGGGTGTATTTGTGTGTGAGGCTTTCAAGCCGTCCTCGCTTCAATGAATAATTTATGACTGCAATCCGGGCGTTATTGCTGTACTCTGGTGACGGTGTATGGCATATTTGACTGGGTAGTGGTGCCTTGTGTAGGTGTTTCAATTCAAAATTACTTACCGAGGGTGAGGAATCTGGGGTTAATAGCAGTCTATCCTGGTATATGGGAGATGGATAAAAAGGACTTACAAGTTGAGTTTTGGTGCCACTGAAGACGCCTCCTATATAACAATCATGATAGAGAGAAACGCTGGCGGTAGTTTGGATAACTTAGACTTAAGCAAAGGTCCATAGATTACCTCAACTTTTTATCGCGATTACTTGTTTGCCTGGAAAAACTCTAGAAATTTCCTTGTTTTCTTTGATTATGACCGTTCTCGGGAAGCCCTGAGTGTAAAAAAAAAAACCCTTGGAAAATGGAAAACCTCACCGTCTGATTTGATTTTCGATACGTGGGACTACTTCCCGGAGTTGTACCAGTATCTGATCAATACAGAATCTTGCACTTGAGCCCTTTACTTAACGTAAGCTCCAGGAGCTACAGGGCAATATTTGTATGGAAAGGAGAGATAGTCTGACGACTCTTGAAGATCTGACTGTATGTAAAAACTACCATGATACTTGTTCTGTGAGGTTTCATCCGTGCCTCTCTCCCTTTGTTTGGGATTCCTTTGCATAGAAATAGAATATTGCCGTATGAGATTTTTTTTTTTTACGGTCGTGCATATATTCACGCGTGAGGATGCCAACCCATTATGAATATAATTTGTTTGTGTCGTCGACAAGCATATAACATTTTCCCTCAAGTTTTACGTAATGGTTGCAATTACTTATATTTCAGCCTGAGTACCCTCCACCATGTTAGGAGATGTCTGAAAAGGAATCTACTTGAGGGACTTAGCTGCTCCGGAAATGGGGCTCCATGTACATGAGTATTAATTTTTGGTGAATTTATTCAATTTACAGAACCATACCAATTTATCTTCAGTGGATCAAATACTTATCTTGGATGATGTATAGCAATGAGGCACTCGTTTTGGTTCAGTGGCAAGGGATTAATTCAATTGGTAAGATTTTACTTATTACCTTCAGTACTGCTCCTGTAGTTGTCTGATTGTGGTAGAAAAAGTCAAGAGTCTAGACACTGAGACTCTCCCCCCAAATGATAGTTATCCTAGGAATCTCTGAGATACTGAATGTCAGGATTTCCTCTCGTCTACCAGTGGCTCACTTTAACTGTTATCAAGTTGAGTTTTAGTTGAAGTGAATTGCTTCAAATAAGGATGCAGGTAAGGTATAGCTTGATGTCCTCCAGCAGAGATACCTTGTTAAGTCATCTGGGCGAGGAGGAAATTTATATATGAAAATGACGTCAATAGTAATCAACAAAACCAACTCCCAGAGATTGCTTTCTTTTTCCACCATTTCAGAATGCGAGGGAAAAAGAAGCACGAACGTCTCCCGACCATGTGTTCGGAGCGGACGGGAGGTAATTTCCCATATGGGTTTTGAAGAGAACAACTTCTCCCTGGATGTGATAGCCATTGCTTCCATTTTCCTCGGACTTCACTTCCTAGGATTTGTTTGTATTTGGATTCGGGGTCGAAATGCTCGACAGAAACATCCCATTTTGACGGTTGGGGCTGCGGAGTTCAATCGACGAGCAAGGAGTAAGTCCGGGCTTTCCCATCGCCTTGCATGACTATGAAGGAGCAAGAGAGGCTTACAACGGGGAAGATGGTCTCTCAAGCTTTCACACTCCCGGTATCCTCCCCCTTTCCTGGAAAATCTCCTTGGAAAGAAAATCAAGTTATTTCTTTGCCCATCATCTCCCTACGTTGTCACTTTCCTGTGGTAATGATAGCATGCATCATCACCGTCTCAACAAAATTACTTGCTTTATCATAAAGTCTAGATTACTTTTACCAAATTTTCTTAGCAAATGACGATCATGCCGGTGAAGGTTGTTGTTGTTAGAGCAATTTTCAAAGATGTATTTTCCTGTGTAGTTCTTCCCACTTGATTATTATTGTGGCTTATTTATCTTCATGTATCAATGTCTAGTTACTATTCATAATATTTACATACGCTTGAAAAACTGTAAACATACTGGAAAACCTTAACTTTTCATAACGAATTTTGTGACAGAAAAGATTCCATGGCAAATTATGTTGTACTTTCTGAACTGGTTGATGTCAATAGAATCATTACGTACATATGTACATAGCTCTTAGAGGAAGTACTTGATACTTCCTGGTATAACAAGCTGAGACTTATATTTCAGTCGACTCAAGTGAATCCTACTTTACAGATATTTCCATGATATTGCTAACCCATAGTATACATTCTGCGTCTTCAAGACCTCCATGATGACCAATAAAGTACCATAATCGATGTAGCAAAATTCATTTGTCCTAATTTGAGCTCTCTGGCTTCAACATAGTCATGATGGAACTATACAGATAGTACTGTAGTAACGTAATTTTGAATCTTTACTGACGATTTTTAGTTCAATTTATTCAAGATTCTACACTCGCATTAGATGCTGTTTGTGACGATGGTAATTTGTAAAATAAATGCTATTTTCTGAGAAATTTCCCACCAAAAATAATAAAGGACATCGTTTTGAACCCCGATGGCACAACAGACTTGGCGTATATAAGGTCAGCATTCTAAGCCAGGATGCATTATTCAGGAAGGGGTACTAAGTTGTGAGATTACTGTACATTGAGGGAATGAGAGTTAATATGTATGTATATGGTGCGAGGGTGAGACATCTCCGCATAACAAATTAGGTACCTAAATAAAATTTAATGGGCGTAGAAGTATGGAGGCAGGCGAAAAATAACTTTACAGCAACGAGAACATTACGTGGTTTGTACTAAAACTAAACAAGAAATAATGTGACATTTATGGCAAAAAGTGTATTTCCTTGTCCGCATTTATCTTTTCCTTGTTTTATCCAGTCAATTTTCTTAAGTAGACCTTACCAATAAAATGTAGAATACATCCATGCGTAAAAGATGCTTATGCTTCCAACGGAATAATAGTCACATTGAGAATTAAGCGTTTAAACTTTTCCAGAAATTTTGGTAGGATATTTCCGAATTTAGAACAACCGTCGGTGGCACCTTCCTAGTATTCCAATCAGACCAAAGATAATTTTAGTCTTTTTAATCCCCCTGAATAATAATTACCGTACCAGACTCATCCAGAATTGTACAGGACTTGAACATCTTAGCGCTAAAATAATTGCGAAGTCTCTGTAAAAATTTGCTAACACTCTTGCAAGATTTTTAAAATAAGTTTTTTTGTTCAATACAAATAATAGAACCACAAGAATTCAAACGGAATCAGTTTGATTGCTTGGAAATACACAACGCAGGAATAAATTACGAGAGTATGAATTTCGGACACGCAATGAAAACCTTGCTATGGCATTTTAAAAACATTATGGACTGGACGAAAGTTGAAACTACTCAAGGTTATTTCAAAACTTTCAGAAAATATATAAGGACTTGAGGGGATATTATATTATAAGCTCCAATTGATTAGTCAATGCATACTTGTCTGAAGATCAAATCAAGCACATTTCGAAAAGCGGACAGCTTGTAGTCATTAAAAGGGAAATGTCACTATATTAGAATTAAGTATGTTGAAATAGACTCACATGTAGGTTTTAGATTTGTTTTCGTCATACTCTTTAAGACCGTTGACATATCTACAGATGTCAAAACTTTCCAACGGCAGCCTGAGATGATAAGCTCATTAGTGAAAGAGTATTTGCATGAGGCAGTTCAAAATGTATGTTCAAATGGGTAGTGCCGCTTTCTGGACAGGGTTCCACAAAGCATTCCCCGTCCCCTCTACATGCATATATCATAAAAACAAGTGAACGTTCTGTGGCATTTTTTTAAGCTTATACATATAACACAACTTCTCTAACAGGCTTTCCTAGGGATAGTGATTATAGCAAGTGAATTGAAAATTTATTGGACCGGTCATTGTGACAACAATGGCTGCAACTTTTACGATAATTCACAGATTTTAAAAAAACAATTTTCGGAAATTGAAAGAAAATTGTCAAAGTTTTCTTCACAGTTCAGGCCAATGAATACCCTTGACCTTGTTACTTCTTGAGTCTATAAAGAGATTGCCTATAAATTAGGGGTATATTGAGTCATCTCTGGCCAATGAGGGAACATCCTTAGTGGAATCCTAAAAAGACAGTTGTGGTTTTAGTGTAGAAACTAAAACATGCCGTTGGCTAAACTTTGAATAGGATTTGATAAAAATGTCTTCTTTTTTGCCATTCCAAAAGGACGATTTCGTGCCCACTTAAAATTAAACAATATCTACCCGCGCCATGAATCCCCCAGCAAATGCTGCTAGCAATAATCCTAGAAATGTCCTACTGACACCTTCTATGAACACAATCCTGACGAAGAGTAACAAATGGTGCTACACTTTGAAGCACGACAGTACATGTAGTTATAGAACCGATTGGGAAAGATTATTAAAAATTATTGCTCCTTCAGGAATCATCTGTCTGAGTCAAGTCACAGTAATATGTTTCTAACCTTAACTAACTTGATTAGAAGATGACAGTAATAAACAGTTAGAATTGGGCGTGATTAGCGTCCACGTACGCATCTTGAGGATACTTGGCGGAAATACAACTACAATACAACCTAAACTGACTCCGTGTATTATTTACATCTGAAATTTTAAGCGCTTGCAAACGTTAGCTTTTCATTACTGAGGTAAGGTTTTAAAGACCCAGATTTAATACTTGCCCTTCCTGTCTATTATTATGACTGATCAGGTCATACTAATTTTTATTTTCTCTATTGGGCTGGTCATTGTTTAGAATCTTGACAAATAATAAGGCATATGTACGTGTTATCTCACATGCAATGTACTTTTTCCTTTAACTGGCTTCCTTATAAGATGGTTTTGTTACTATGACAAAAATATTTTGGAACAAATCGCCCTTATAATACCGAAGAAAATGCAAGATTTAAGAGTCAAATAATGTTGCTTTTAGGAGTAACCTTATAAAGAGAGCGTTCGGTACTTTGACAAATGTCGTTTCTGCATATTTTAAGAAAGTACAATCGTGCATCACTTTTAATACTTAAAACGAAAAATCTTGTTTGGTGTACATTTGTGGCAACTTCGTTTTCAGGGTTCGTCACAGACACTGTCGTCGTGCCGAAGAAAAATGGTATTCTATAGAATCTTACAGCTTAGCCCTCAACACAATTTAAATCACTCAGCGAGAGTGAATTCTTGTGTTGTGCTACCATTTGCACTTTTGCCCTATCTTGTTTCTCCAATTTTCAACCGTTTACTCAATGGATGTCACTCAATTATGTACAATTTGTTTTGAACGAAACCACACTGTGCGTATTAGGATTACTCTTGTGTAAGGATCTGCACGACTTTTTTTAACGAGCCTCAAACCCATGATACCGTTATAAAACCCTCAATGGGAATGAAAAGATCCTATTTCTTTTGTTTCCCACATTGTGCTATAGCTTTAACAATCTAATCTAAATTTCAATTTACTGAGCTTTTGTTGTTGGTATCAGCTCCATTAGAGGGTGGAAATGGAATCTTGAATGTGTCTCCAACGAGAAAGACGAGGAGGGAGAGAGCATTTGATCTGCTACAGTTCCCGTCTTCTTCTCTTTCTAATTCCTGTTGCCCTAATCAATTATTTAATCCTGTGCTTCATGATTTAATTAAATGCAATCTCCTTTATTATTTTATCTTACCTATAATAGTTGGTATGCTCCACCGACACGAGCTTATAGTGTAAGTTCATTGTCGGATTTTGCTAACGTTTCTCTACGTCGCTGTAGAACAATCAACGCTAGAAATCAAAACGCACACCATATTGCCTGCCAATTACTAGTATCCATTCTAAAATGTTAGAATTAGTTAAAGTTGTGGTTGTTCACTTTGGAAGGCAGGATGGCATGAAGGTATAAAATGGTCTCGTAAAAAATAAGATGAGAGAATCTCTGAAGTTTCATCAGCCAACTTAAAATTTAATTAAATAAGGTCTACATAATATTACCCAGAACTTATTCCAATTCTCATAATGAGATGAATGCAATGATTAAAAAGTCGAGATATTTTTATTGCACAAGTTTGTAATCATGCATGCATGTAAAGTAACTAATTGATGCTATACCTATCTTCAGTTGTATTTGCAAAAGCACACACAAAATTCTGTGGTGAATTGGTTTACCTGTCAGTTTTCTGGGCAGCCTGAAAATTTTCGATGTTATTAAACATGTCTTTTGAATAAGTTAAAATACTTCATACATACTATGTTTGCCAGGAAGTGATCCAGACGCAGCTTACTTTTAAAATTTATGATTAGACTATACCGTTTGTAAACAAGGACCGAAGGTAGAGGTATCAAGGGTGAAGTGACGTTTCAAGCTGTGTACACACCAAATATAGTAATTACTCATATTCGTGAAAAGTCTATTTTGTACAAAGAGTTGACATCAGAAAAAATATTCTTGCCTTCTTTTAATCTAGCCTTACGTTTCTAGTTACTGTGACCGCAATGTTTGACTTGGAAAATGAAATAACGCGCAAATGAATCCTTATGAAATTTCCTATAAGTACAACGTTCTGGAATCACAAGATCGCTCATTATAAAATGCTGTATCCGAAATTCGTCTTTTCCTCATCTTTCTCACTATTTCCCCTGAGACTGAATATCTGAAACCTTGCTCCAAACCGATCTTACCCGCAATTCTCAACGTTCGGGGGTTATGGAATGCCTCATAAAATTTCATATATACAAATTTGTATATATATGAAAAGATATCTCACATTTTTTTAATCAGGAATAAAAAATTGTTGTCTAAAATCCTCAAGAAATCCCGACTTTGCTTCCCGTTTTTGACTATTGTGGCAGCAATTCTTGACCTACATAATGAAAGAAATTTTGTAAAAACGCACACAATAATGGGAGAATCCCAAAATGTGTGTCCCTTAAATGTCTCTTAAATGGGCTAAAGGGAGGAGCAAAAAGATTTGAAACACACAGTTAACCGATTTTAGTTTTATATTTTGAGCAATACAAATTGTTTGAAGATCTAGACTAGAAACTTATATCCAAAACTGTTGTGTTGTCGTACCAGTACAGTGTAAGTAAATGGGCTTTAATTTGTGCCGAATAGAGACGTGAGCACATCGTTACAGCGCAAAAATAGGGTTTCGATTAATAGTTTCTCGTCTCCGTGCATTAATTTTTGAATAAAATATAGCCAGAAAATGCAGAAAAGCCCGCCCGGCCAACTGCCATCCAACGAAATGCCACATGCCCAATGATCACCAAAACTATTGCCACTCTATTCAAAATCACGAATGCTGGTCAACTGTCACCACTCACCACACAGTTCCCACATTAACATGGAGATAGTAATTACATTTACCTTACATAGAGCTTTAACATTGACCTCAACACAGAACTTTAACATTGACCTCAACATAGAACTTTAACATTGACCTCAACACAGAACTTTAACATTGACCTCAACATAGAGCTTTAACATTGACCTCAATATAGAACTTTATCATTGACCTGAACACAGGGGTTAAACTGTTGAACTGATCGAATAATAATTGAGTGGTTTCTATTGGTGTTTCAACCCACCGATGAAATGTCCTCAGTGCGACGTCATGGTGGGTACTAAAAAACCATAAACCTACACCGCATGACATTGTTTATTTGTATCTAACCTGACAAGATAAATGTAGGAATAAATGGTGTTGATTCGGGATTTTTTTAAAACTTTATTGCGTCTATTCATTGGTTGAGTAATTTAATCAGGTGGCAACCGACCGACATAATTTGCGGAGTATAAAACCGGTACTGGTTCAGCAATCTATTCTGCCGTGGCAATTGATGCAGAAATGATAATACATCTTTTCTACGATTCTAGGCCTACTGCCACCCTACCAATAGCCTCACGGCCTACTGCTGAACCAGAACGGGTTTTTGCTTTGAGATATTTTAACTTCAGTACAAGTTTATTCTCATGGTAGAGACATAACACTGCATGTTAGTTTCATTTTCCCTGTCTAACATCTAACATCTAAAATTTAGGTCATACATTTATATAAAACTAATTTCAATGCGTCATATAATTCAAGTGAAATATTTTTGGTCAAATTATAAAGGTTAAAATTTAAACTCAAGATAATTGAAACCTCTACCAGAAGCCACATGGGGTATATAAAAAATGGGAAACATAAAATTCTGAGGCATTGCTGCAAGGGAAGTTGTATTTGTGCATTTACAAATACATAATTATCTATATAGTGATATTTGTTTAATGATATATATATACTTGTATGGCTCAGCGTCATGGCACCTAATCTTCGCCCTGTGAATCGTCAGCACTTAATATTTCGTAGTAAATGTTTCAAATTACAAGGCGCATTATAAGAAACTTCTTTGATTTAGGGTGCCCGAAAAATGGTTATAGGATGGTGGGTGGTGTCTACTCTAATCCATTAAAACTATAAGAATAACGATTATGAATTCTCTCTGGAATCTTGCTTTCACCATGAAATCAGCACGTTCAAGTATATGTATCTGCAGAGACCAGGGATAATTTCCTCACTCAAATTGACTGAGCACGTGGGTGGCACAGGTTTTTTTGCCACACTTTGGCTTCGCAATACAAATGAATTCTCGGAGACTTTTATACGACACAACCAATGATCTTCCTACGTATAGCCCCGTTAAATGGGTACCTACGCACAATGTCCGTTATGAACACCAAATAAATTAAGTGTTTATTTCCTTAATCCGACCAGCAGACTTGTGGGAATGAAGCCGTTCTGAATTATTTCATTACCCCATCAAAGTCCACGTCATGTTAACCGTTGACAATAAGCTCTTGCAAAGTGGTAAGTTCCGTTGAATTCATTCATTTAGAGCATCCTGGACCTCCAAAAGCTGCTAAATCAAAGTCCTAGCATGTTTAGGAAGTGTGCCAGAACTTCTCGAAAGGATTTCAAACCATTAGTAGACCGTATTATTACAAATTTCAAGAGCTCAACTTTCTTTCCAACTGCACCATTTCCTACCCGTCTCCAGCTCCTGGGGGGTTATTCTCGAACAGAATTTGCGATATCGCAAGTTACGACTTCGTAAGTACTTACGACAGGTGTCGTACGATGCCTCTACGATTTTCAAATTTTAATATTCTCAAAAACGATCGCAAGTATATCGTAGCTACGATCACATTTACGAATCGTAAGCATGTAACGGACGCTCTGATTGGCTGTCAAAATTTCGAATCTTAAGCCATCCAATAAGCCATAAAATTCTTCCCATTTGTCCTTTCTATCAGTTTCACGTATTGTTTTTCTCTATAAATCAATTCAACGTTTAAGGAGTGCAAATGGCAAAAAATATAAAAACGAATTTATCAAAGCACCCTCCACTTCCCCTCCACTTCCACTCCACTTCCACTCCACTTCCCCTCCACTTCCCCTCCACTTCCCCTCCACTTCCCCTCCACTTCCCCTCCACTTCCCCTCCACTTCCCCTCCACTTCCCCTCCACTTCCCTTCAAATTCATAACCCCTCCACTTCCCCTCCACTTCCCTTCAAATACATAACCCCTCCACTTCCCCTCCACTTCCCTTCAAATACATAACCCCTCCACTTCCCCTCCACGTGGAGGGGATGTGGTCGGGATGTGCAGGGGGTGTGCAGGGGATGTGGAGGGGATGTGGATGGGGTGTGCAGGGGATGTGGATGTGATATGGAGGGGTGTGGAGGGGTTGTGGAGGGGGTGTAGAGGGGGTGTGGATGGGGTGTAGAGGTGGTGTGGAGGGGGTTTCAAATGAACCCCGCCATATAAAGAATGCTTGATCGTAAGTACCTACGACTGCTATTTTGTTGTCGTAAAGTTACGACAACTTTTGCGATTTTCTGAGAACTTGCGATTTTCAAAATGTTTTTAGAATCCCAACTATCGTAACTCGAGAGTTGCGACTGAAGTTACGATCGTAAGTCTTTCGAGAATAACCCCCCTGGATCTTATCTTTTTGATACCAGGGTTTGTGCAGTTCAGGAAAGAAGCGAGGACACCCAGGCACAACAAATTCAGGAAGGGCAAATAACAACCATTCATGTTTCTATAATGCCCTGTCTTTTATAGTTACTAGTAAGAACCCAATTTACTCATTGAGAGAAGCAGAGAAGGCAATACGTACTGATCCTATACTTAAGACACAGGCTTTGCTATACGTGTTTCTAACTAACTGGAAGTACTCATTTAATATGCAGATCGTTTCACTTGTAAAAATCCTCAGCTTTCCCTATTTCCTTGACATTCACATTCGCATACTTATATAAATCCTATACACTATAATACATTAGCAACATTGCTCTCAATATAGACGCTTGATTCATTTGTATGCACACATTTCGAAATAATTTCCAATATTCTGCTGCATTATTTACATAAATTTTAAAGCCCTAAATACGAATGCAGTTATTTCTACGGTTCCTATTCAAAAGTAAAGTAGCTACCAGAAACCACATAAGTTACATGGAATTTCCAACTTTTAGAAGTCTGCAGTTACAAAGATATTATCCCCTGAATTGAGTAATGACAGTCGTTAGAGATGCTGCAGATGCCAAGTGACTCGGAGTACTCAATAAGAAGGAGTGAAAGTGAGAGGGCATTCCAAAGCTGTGAATGGAGAAAGTTCTGTTTCTGGACTTTAACATGCGCAAGGCGCGAACTTCGACTCATGAACATTAGCCGTGTGTATAAGAAGTGTGTGTGTTTGTGTGTGTTAACTCGTGCTCTAATGTTTTTGTTGTGGCAGGAAAGCTGTAATGGAATTTAATAGTGAACAAATATTTCAAGATAAATTAAAATACAAACGTGCATAAAGTACCGGATACACTCAAAGCAGTATGGAAGAGGAAATTAATTAGATAATAAAAATCATATAAATTAAATTATTGTTACAAGCGAAGGGTTCTTTGCGGAAACAAAATTTACTTGTTAAATATTGGTTTGAACTGCTGCTGTTGTTAATTAAATTACAGTAATAATAATTATTGACCAGTATTATAATTACATTAAAATATTTGTGGTGTTAAAGTTTTTAAGATTGTTTTTTTAAGAGATTTTAGAGATGTTGAGCCTTGTGGTCAGACGATTGAACTTAAGTGGTTCCTGGCTAAATTGTAAACGAGTACCGAGAAGTATAAGTGAGGAAGTTCATTGTAGAAAGTATAGTTTTGTGACCACACCGATATTTTATGTCAATTCGACCCCACACATTGGACATTTATACTCGGCATTGGTAGCCGATGCATACTCCAGATTTGAGATTTTGAGAGGGGAACGGTCAAGGGTCTTCGCCACGGGTACTGATGAACATGGTATGAAAATTGAAAAAGCAGCGAAGGAGGCGGGAAGAGACGTAAAGAGTCACTGTGATATAATTTCTGCATCGTTTCGTAGGTTATCTGACGAATTCAATATTAGCTATACTGATTTCATTCGCACGACGGAGGAGAGACACAAAACTGCGGTGGTTCATTTTTGGGTGGGTGAAATATAGCTTAATTTTTTAATAATATGGGTATAAATAATGGAGTTTGTGTACAAAATTTTTGACAGACGGAATTGAATGCGAGGGGGCATATTTACAAGCAAGATTATGAAGGGTGGTATTCAGTTGCGGATGAAACCTTCCTACCCGACTTTCACGTTTTGGATGCAGTCGGGAAAGATGGACAGCCGATTAAGGTCTCAGCTGAGTCAGGTCATCCTGTGGAATGGTGCAAGGAGGAAAATTATATGTTTCGGTTGAGTAAATTCATTCCTGATATTCTCAGATGGATTGAGTCAGGTAAGCTGATTTTGGAGCAAGTGATTCAACTTCGAAAATTTTGTGGAGGTTTAGATTGTTGTGCCTGAGTAGTACTAACTTGGAGTATTGTCTGTGTAGAGAAACCGGTGTATCCTGCCAAGTTCAATACAATGGTGGTTAACTGGCTGGAGGAAGGGTTTCAAGATCTGTCCATTTCCAGACCTAGCTCTCGTTTTACATGGGGAATCCCAGTTCCTGGGGATAGTAGTCAAGTGATTTACGTATGGCTTGATGCTTTAATCAATTATTTAACCGTGGCTGGGTATCCAGGAAACCATCAGTGGCCAACGACCGTTCAAGTTGTGGGAAAAGATATACTTAAGTACGATCTTTATAAATATTTGCGGATGGTTTCTAAAGTCGGCAAAGTCTTATACGTTAGAGTTTAGGCATTATTATTTAATCTGATACAGTTATTTTGAATTTAACTCGGCAGATTCCATGCTATATACTGGCCAGCAGTTCTGCTAGCACATGGCTTGGAACTTCCTCGAAAAATCTTGTGCCATTCCCATTGGACAATTGATAATACCAAGATGTCCAAATCGTTGGGAAACGTGGTGGATCCGTTTGAACTAAAAAATAAGTTTAGTTGTGAAGCAGTGCGCTATTTTTTGTTGAGCCAGGGGGTGCCTCATTCTGATGGAAGTAAGTTCATAAAAACTTTCTTTGGAAGAAGGCAAATAGGTCGATTATCGATCGGTGCAGAATATTTCTTCAGTGCGTATGCGATGATATTCACGTGGTTAAATGAATATGTTTTATTAAGATTACAATGAAGGGAAAATGGTTAAGATGGTAAATACAGCGTTAGCAGACACCCTGGGAAACCTCCTGAGTCGTTGCTCGTCATTAGCCCTCAATCCCAAACTAAGCTGGCCTTCCTTTGCTAAAACTTATACTACCGTGCTTTCTCCGGAAGGGCAAACATTAAAGACTATGTTAGAAAGTTTACCTAGTAAGTAAAGCGAATTTTTTTCATTCTCGTACTTTGAATGAAGTAACCTCCAGTTTGAAATATTATATTATATTCGACAGATGATGTTGAAGCTTCCTACGCTGACTTAAATTTTTACCGTGGATGTGAGAACATTCAAGCCGTACTCCGACAGGCTAATTTGTACGTACAAGATGTAAAACCATGGGAACTAGTCAAGAAATCCCCGGATTCTCCACAATTGCTAGCAATGATGAGCTTAGTGTTAGAAACTCTACGAGTAACGGGGATAATGTTATGGCCAATCATCCCGGAAATATCGTCAACATTGTTAGGTACTGTACTTGGATTATCTTCAACATAGTTTTTCCGAAAATTACAACACCATATCCATTAATTTTATGCTCTGGTTTTATCAGATCGTTTGAACATACCCACCAGTGATAGAGTATGGAAACAAATTCGGCCATTCGTATGGGAAGATGAGTTTGAAGAAAGATGTTTGAATCCCGATAAAAACATGCTTTTTCGAAGAATAAAATCAAATTAAATTCTGGATTTGATTTCACAATAAATATTACCAAAGAAGTATATAACAAAACTTCTGTCATACTTGAAATTCTAACGAGATATGGGTCATATTTCATTGGAAATTGGAACCACCATTTATTAGTTTTACTCTAAACCACTCACCGGAGGAAGAAATTCCAGCAGCAATATTAGATTTTCTACATTTCATGAATCACTTGTGTTGCTCTGACGATTTCGAAAGTACTTCAGTGCTCCATTACATTTCTGCATAATTTGATATTGATTAATTTAAAAGTACATATCCTCAATAATATTTAGGAAAAATATTGGAGTTGGCTTGACTTATACAATAGGAAAAAGTTTACCTCCGTTTATTAAACCACTTCAGAGACCAAATGCTCAACTTAAAGCCGTAAAGCTCAACCTCATCGGATAGAAATTCCTCCAAAAAAATAATTTACTTTAAACTTTCATTACACGTAAAGTAGCCTCACCAACACATTTCCAATCAAGCCTCAAACGAGCATAAGTTCTGACAAGTATAGTTGAAATCTAAAGGTCATTCTTTAATTAAAATGCCTCTACCCACACATTTCATTATCAAACTATGCGCTGGAATAAAATCCAATTCATACCCACCGACAGTCTGGATTTCCGATCATGCAGCCGTGGAAAAATTACAACGTGAGTTGGAATATGCACATGTTAAATTCAAACATAGTATGCTACAAAGTAATTAATCTCATATTTTAGGGAACGTGTACAAATTATGTCATCACTTTAGTCAGTGTACCCCTGTAATGTGTGACATGGAATGACAGGATGAGTTCAACCGTCTATGACTAGGAAATATGTCATCACGGTTTTTACATAATACTCAACCAGCTTCCACACCGTTCATCGAACAATATTTGACATCTCTAAATTTTTCCAAAAATCAAAGCATTCACGTAAAGTTGCAGTCGGTTGCAAATCAACCAACACGTTAATATACTGTACATGAACTGCTAGAGCCTGCATTTTGGGTGAACCCATTAGAATAATAAAATAAAATAAATGCATATGTCGACCACCCAACCATTTGCCACCTGTATACCACCCTACCATTTTCCACCTGTATAACACCCTACAATTTGCCATCTGGCTACCCCCCCCCCCAAATATCAAATTCAAATCCTTAATTAAATTTTACCTAATAATCGTACAGTTATAAGTCACTTATACACCACTTCAAGGTTTTCCTTCGTTTGGTTAAGTAAGGTGTGATGCTTTACACGAAGTAAAACTCGGAATTACGGATTATACCCAAAACTTCTTAATGCCTATAGGGTGGTTGATATTTGGGTGGTAGAATATTCAGATGATAGGTATTATAACGAAAGTACGTCTTTATTCGAAGAAATCTTAACCTAGAATGACAAATCAGTCATAGTCAGAAGGCTCTGCAGCACATTTAACATTCATTTAATGCTCATAGCATTACATTTACCAATATGGCATTTCATAAAATAATAATAGTAGTAATATTGACAATTCACTAATTCAGCCATTTCACATTTCCAATAACAACAATTATTTTCAACGACAATAATCTTCACCGCGAGGGGGAAGCGCGGCCGCCCGTATAGCCACGGGACAAAACCGACGTTTGGTCAAATGATAAAGCGCAGCTGGATCATTACAATATTCAGGTGGTAGATGGGTAATGGGTTACAATAACATATGCACCGCTACATGCACCTTTTGGGGGCGGTAGATGAATCGTAGATGAAATCTGGCACAAACGTAAAATCCTGGTCTACTTTGTCTACTGGGTTGCGCAAGACGTTACTTCAATGTTTACGCTTGGCGCTGATTGATAGCGCTTACGAAGAGCGCTCAACGCAATGATGTCATCAGCCTGGTGGGTTAATCCAATGATAAAGGTATGACATGCTAGCTATGACAATAGAGTGAATGTGAGTGGATACCACACACAGGCGAACAATCACGGCATAATTTGTACACGCTCCCTTACTACGCCCATTCCACCTATACGCAAGCTGTAATATATTACGTTATATATACCCCATGAATGACATATGCACAGAGTCTGGAAATAGGTACTTACTCAAACAGAGCAGGGAGCACATCTATCTGATCCAGTCTCCTGATACTGAGAAGGGAAATCTCAGAATATTTCACTATACCCCTCATTACCATTCCCTATCTTTAAATTAAGTCCTGAAGACTTGCTCTTAAAAATCTCAACCTTCAATAAATAATTTTAAGGCACATTGATGATTTTTTCTCCCTCTTTATTCCATGGACCTATTCCACCCAAAACCAAAAGTGTATACGAATTATTTTGCCTTTTTATAATTCTCCCGAATTTATTTCCCGTCAAGTAAGTAAATGAGAAATAAGAGAGAATCTGTTGCGAACACACGTGCATTATTTATTTCTTACAGCCCCCTTCAATCAGGATTATCTGGAGACATGGTTAATTGAAGAGCATAAGTACTGTCTTAATACTGTGGGAAGAGCCCCAAGAGGAGTGTGTGCGGAGATGCGGAGTCAGAATTGTATGAGAGATGATGATGATGTAGGTTAAGCACTAACTAATGCTAACAAACGCACTGCAGACACGCGAGTTCCCAGTTCCCAATGCTGCTTATGACTGCTTAAGAGCTTTGCCGGTCCCGTACGGTATTGCTGGTGCTCAACTATTTTTTTTTCCTAATAAATGCATGAATGCTTAATTATACATGAGAACAAGTAGTATTAAGTACAATGTAAAAAGTCACTACTCCAAGCATGTCCTATACGTAAGCAAGTGTACCAATGACCATTACCAGTAGTATGTAAACTCATGCAGAGCTTTTGAGCTATGTACGCGCAGACTGACTTCACTTCACCTCTTGTGAATTATGACAGTAAAAAAAAATTGTAAGTACTTGCATG
Source organism: Allacma fusca (assembly GCA_947179485.1). Classification (NCBI taxonomy): domain Eukaryota; kingdom Metazoa; phylum Arthropoda; class Collembola; order Symphypleona; family Sminthuridae; genus Allacma; species Allacma fusca. The sequence continues at coordinate 27,342,038 of OX359249.1, read as the reverse complement.
TGAGGTGTGATGCATGTGGATTAATGTCTTGTGCTTTCTTAAGCATGAAGTGTTCAATTTCTATTTAAGCATGCTTCACAGGGCTGCTGATGATTAAATAGTGGGTGCTAGTGATCCGGAGCAGGTCATCGTTTCACTGTGGTGGTAATTCCTGTGTGAGTTTGTAAGTGTGTGTGTGTGTGTGTGTGTATAAGTAAGTATAGTGATTTGGAATTGAGTACTCGTTCTTCATAATACTTGTGACTGGTGATGTTATCTATCAAGTTGTCAAGGAAGCCATCTATGAAGTGAAGACTAAGCTAGAGATTCCCACCAATACAAAATATTTTTACTTTCAAATGATCTTATCATATACATTGTCTGTAGATATTTCTACCTGTAATTATTGTAAATTTGAGAATTGACGATATGAAATAGTACTTGTGACTAGTGTTTTTTTATTTGTTGGGTTCACCTTTTTTAAGCTGCCTGGACGGATCTTTAGGGGATTGTGATCAGATCCAAATGTGACGACTCACAATACAAGTGTGAAATATGAACCGTCCTTCCGAACCAAATGACGATCAAGTTGAGGTTGAGGTATTGGCATTTGTACAATATTATGTAGGAAAGGTGTTTTCTAATTGAGTATTTCCGGTTTGAGAGATTGTCCTATATCCTTTGAATTTTTGAATTTATTAGGAGGAGCTGGAGTTACAGGAGTTAGCACGACTCAAACCAGCAACCAGCAAGGAAAATAGTGTAAGTGGATAAGAGTTTTTACACCAATTTTTGGCATTTAGAGCCAAAATGTTGGGATCGGCGAATTTCTGGGAGGAAGTCCTGGTTGGGTGAGACACTTGGAGTGATTGATTTTGTTAAGTTATGGGATTTTTGATTGTTGCGTATTGTGATGCAGGTGGTGTATGCAGCCAAGGATGAGGAGGAGGAAGAGGAAGAGAAATCAAAATATGGTTGGTCAACTTTCCAGCCAGAATGTCTTCAGTTCATGTCGAATCGGAAGGCCTTTTTGTTCGTATTCAGCATGACGTGCATACTGCAAGGAACCTTTCATACATACTTTGTAGCCGTCATTACTACGCTAGAGAAACTATTTTCGATTCCTTCCAAAACTACTGGCATGCTAATGTCAGCCACAGAAATCGGCCAAGTAAATTCTTTGGAATGTTACAGTATTACGTAAATATGATTGGGATGTTTGTAAGAGTAGTTATTATGCATGTACGTAGTTGGACGGGATTCTTTGTAGTATTCTTGAAATTCTGGTGTTATCGGGGATTGTGGGAAATTTACTGAATCCCAAAGAATCTTAGCCTTCACTGAAGTAGAGTAAATTATACTACTAAGCTGTTCGGTATCTCATTGGAATGTGTTTTTGTATGTTAGCATCCACCTCCAAGTTGAAAGCTATTTATTTTTGAGCTCATCCTGAGAGTTACCAGAAAATTCTGTGGAGTATATGGTTGAGATAATTAGTATAAGATACGTGGGTATGTTGAGTATATAATTATGTGTGTATTTATGTTTACTTTCAGGTGTGCTCGTCATTACTGTTGCCATATTATGTTAGCACGCGTCACCGTCCACACTGGATTTCTTATGGTTCCATTTTATTGTCGATTGCTACATTGCTTACTGTGACTCCACATTTATTGTATCCTCCCAAAATTCCCAAGTCCATTTCGGTGGGAGACAATTTATGTGTTGCGGATGAATTTGGAAACCATTTTGATGCAGGCAACAGCACAGAACAATGCTTTGATGAGCGAGATCCACCACCGTATTTTCTCTTCGGGATTTTATTCGTATGCTTGCTGTGTGTGGGTTTAGGACAAACAGCTGTTTACACTCTGGGAATTCCATACTTGGATGATAACGTAGCCAGCAGAGATTCTCCACTGTATTTTTGTAAGTCATTGATGCAAACGATGATTGATGTTAACATGTTGGTATTTAATCCTACTTTTATTACTTGACAGCAATTACGATTGGAGTTAGAATTCTCGGTCCTGTTTTCGGTTTCATCCTCGGTTCTTTCTGTACCCGACTGTTTATCTACCCGGGCGAGGAACCTGAAGGGATGACACCTTTAAATCCTCGTTGGCTTGGTGCTTGGTGGTTAGGCATGCTGTTCATATCATCGCTGTTGTTTATAACTTCAGTTTTAATATACGGTTTCCCGCAAACGTTGAACAAAAAAAGGCACAAAGAGAACATTGCGGAATTGGCGGCGATGGATGACGCTACGGGTCCAAAATTATCTAATTTTCCCATGACACTTAAGCGTTTATTCGTAAATCGAATCCTCATGCTCCGTACTTGTTCGTCCGTTCTACACTTATTGCCCATTTCGGGCTTGTACACCTTTTTGCCTAAATACCTGGAATCACAATTTAGGTTAGCCGCATTTGAAGCTAATATTTATACGGGTATAGCTGGTATTCTTGTCATGGGCATCGGCATTTTTTCATCGGGTGTCTACATTCGAACAAGAGAGCCAGATGCCAAAACGGTCGCTCTTTGGGTTGCTTGTTCCGCAATCATTTATGCAGCTGGTATGGCAGCTTTGATGTTCGCAGGCTGTGATCAACAGGATATCATCGTCGATGATTTCAGGTAAAGTTCTCTACTTCGTAGACAAAAACTATGTATTTTGTTGTTTTCTCACCAGCAATAATTTTGCAGATTTTGCATTCTATTTAGTCACTTGCCTTATGCATTTTGCAACGATTTCTCCAAGTTTCAGTTGTTGAACTTTTAATCATTACATAGGAACCTGTGGGCAAATTTTCAGTGTATAATTCATACTTATTATTTGTTTAGATCGCCAAGTTGCGAAACGGAACATTGTACGAACTGTGCTGACATTTATTCGCCAGTTTGTGCAGACAACAAGACGTTTTTGTCCATATGCCACGCTGGGTGCCATACATATAATAACCAGACGAAGGAGGTATGCTACTATTTTATTTGGTGTGAATTCTTTACCGTGGATTTAGCTAACTGGGACTACTTTATTGATGATTTCAGTATGAGTGTGATTGTACGTCCACTCCGCCAACTCCAGGCCTTTGTCCTTCGACTTGTAACTTATTTCATTTATATTCCTTTATTTTTATTGTAATCGTTCTGGTGCACTCGTCGTCAGAAGTCGGGTCCATGTTGTTGACTCTTCGTTGTGTGCGACCCGCCGACAAAGCTATGGCGTTGGGACTCGTCCAGTGTGCCATTGGCTTGCTGGGGAATGTTCCGTGCCCCATCATCTACGGATCTATAGTAGACAGCACATGTAAAATGTGGGTCACATCCAGGTCCGGCTGCCACCAGTCTACCGGTCATTGCTGGCTTTACGACTCCAATAAATTCAGAGTATATTTTCATGGTAATTCATAATATCTTATTACTAATACTAGTAGCCTTGTTTCCGAGGCATTAATTCATTCATTCTCTAAAGTCTAGCCAAATCAAGAGTTTCACTAATGTGTAAATTTTTATTCATGTAGGCACAACCAGTTTCTTCATGTTTCTCGCCAGTCTCTTCGACATTTCAATATATTTTAAAGCACAAGACATTCAGATCAATGCGTCATCTTAGCTTTACGCTCGAACACATATACACTTAATAATCAACTATTGATTTTAGCTCAGGCATTTATTAACACGTAAACTCGACTAATAAAACTGATATATATATATAATTATATACATACAAATTTCCTTTTAATCCTGGTTCGCAAATACGTGCTCATTCTTCCATCCCAAAATGATACTGCTGTTGAGATCAATCCATCAATCATGATAGTGAAGCTCTCGACCCTCATTAGATATTATGGTTTTTTAGCATTGTCAGCTCCTTTGCTGGATGGTTTTCACGCACAATTGGTAATTCAAATACAGTACAGCATTACTGGTAATTACTTATACCATGAATGAAAGCATTTCAACTAATTCCATTCTGCTGTTCAGATCGAATTACTGATATTATACTTTTGTATCCTCGGACATACATTGTCACGACGGCTACACAGGAATTCTTAGTTATGGTTGGGCTATGTGCTCGGCTAGTTAACAAGCATAAAAGTAGCTAATGAGCGAAGGTAAAAGATTATTATTTACCTAATAAAATTAGCTTAGCGTTTGTTTCTTTTATGTTAGATGCGCTTAGTTTTTTCCCAGAGTGCTGACGAACTCATTCATCCTCAGCTCTCATGCTAGATCCTAATAATATGACCGATAGAATAGGTATGTTCTTGTAAATATGTGTTTAAAATTGATACATTTTATTTGGTACCGATGATTATGCAATTGCTGCATTTCAAACGTTCATACTACTAAAATTGCAAAACTACATTTGGATTATGAAATTGAGGCCAACAATTTTTAACAGAATCTTAACTATTTATAATAAAGAATGGCTTCCACTGAAACCAATTTAAATTGAAAAAAATCTTAACTATTTGTTTCCCAACAAATATTCCTGATTTTGAAGCAGTTGCTGGTAGGCATTCACAGATCTAGCAAGAGCAGTCACGTTTCCTACGCCGAAACCCCTGGCACCTTTTCTTTGAATTACTTCCAGGAAAAAGGTATCACGGTTGAATATTGGGTGTGTGAATATTTGCATAAGGTACCTGCAGGGAGAAAATTCCAAAAATGCGTTAAAACGAAGGATTCTTAAAGATGTTTTGGTCATCAAGAAACCCTACAACGTACTTTTGCGTATTTGATTCCGGAGATGGATACAGGCTGTCATCCTCATCAAATGGATCTGCTTCTACATCCAACAAAATGCCATACTTCGAAAGTATTGCAGGGTCCTCTCCAGCCAATTCAATTGCACCACGTTGTCCAAGCTGAGAAATATTATTTCACATAAGTTTTAAAAATCGCAATTAATTTTGAGAATATTGTTAAAACGATTTACATCAGTGTAATAGGTAGGGGGAGGCTCCCGAAATCTGATTCCCCGTTTGGACAGCCCATTAACCGTCGTCACTATATCAGATGTATGCAAACCAATATGCTGAAGTCCCGGTCCGTTATGATCAGCGATAAATTGTTCAACCTGAGTGTTTTCTGAATTAAAGCACATCATTATTTTTAAAATATCGACGAAGCATAAGCAATAAACATGACATCAATGATTCAATTATTTGGGATTGGATCGTATTGTTGATAAATTATTTTTCGAGAAGTGGGAGACATTCAGTCAATGTTAATGTAATACTCACGGATGTCAGGTAATGACTCTGCGATTACAATCTTAAGAGGCTCCCAAGAAGCATCCTCTTCTATACCACTTCCATCCTGACAATCAGTGGACGCGATCCCAACCTCAGAGCATTTCCAGAACTCCATTACTTTTAGCCTCATTCCGACGTCATCGCCGATGACTATTCCTTCCTCCTCCGAATCTTGCCTATCCAATTATCACCAAACATTTAGCATTAAATGACATCAATATTATTTAAATAATTACGAAATTATTCTTCTATTGAAAGTGCGAATCCCTCTTATTGCTCTCTTCATCAAACTGTACGAGACCATTTGAAGAAAAAAGTTTCATGTTACCCCAACAGCATTAAGATGCAAGCGTAATTATTATAAGTACTTACATACTTGCTGAATATTCATTTTCTCTATTAAAATTTTAGGGACAGTGCACTTTCATAAATACTTCAAATCTTTAGAATTGTGAGAAGTAAAAATCAATAATATAAAATTACGCACTTTCGGAAGAAATTACTCAAAAGGTCTAGATTACCTATTTGTTATAAATCGCTTCATCTCAAAGGCATCCTGGTACCACCGAATAATGTCATTTGTACCACCAGTGCGGCAAACTAGCGTTACATGATCAAAAAATGAATTTGAAGAAAGATCGTAATCATCTATTAAGGTGGGCTTTGCAGCTACATCAACACGCTCATATTCTGGTAGAAACCATCCATCGTAGCCGGTCTTTTCAATCAGAGTATGTACGACGTTCCCGCAACATGATTTAACAATTGCATAATTCACCTCCCCATACTCATCCGAAATGTTAGTAATGTCTTGCAAGATGAAGCATCCCAATTGTTTCAGACGATACATTGTCACTTTCAAGTTCTGAACTTGGACTGCCATATTAAATACTGAGTCAATATGGGGGGAAGAGCTGCTCTCACAACAAAATACAGTCCATGGTTCACCGGGAGGTCTCCGAGGGAATTCCCCGACTACTTTGCAAGAATCGCTTTGATTTGTGTTCAACACAGATAAATTTTGTGAATCTTCCTCATGTTTTGTATTCGTCGGATGTCTTTGTAACGTTTTCTTGCTAGTGATAACAAAAATCGTTTTACTGAGCTTTGCTACCAGTTGATGACAAGTTGGAGTTTCACGTTTCCCAACTAGAACTAGCCCGAACTGCCGGCATAGTATGTCCACTATCTTACTAGACTCTTGGACACACATTTCAATATGATGAAGTCTCAGCTTCATCTTTTAAACCCACATATATGTTACGCTTGTAGTGTTATCAGAAAAATTTTAAGTGTTTTTTATTATTTTACCACACTAGAATTTAAAAAAGATATTTATGACAGATTTATAACCCAGGCATTTCAACTCCACTGGAACCTCCACTGTATAGTTTGCGAAGACTGCGAAAGGAAGGGTACTTCTTGACCACCTTAAATATGAAAATTATGGATTGTATACATTAAAATAAATTTAGATGCCTTTATTCCTTCCTGCCAACTTCAAGTTGCTTGAGTAAGGGTCGAACACTACATGCGACTACAAAAGAATCAAAGCATGAACTGGGAGCAGAAAGTCTTAGGATAGAACTTATTTCTACTTTCATATTCTACTATACTTTTTTTGTGCTATATTTAGCGGATAGTGAAAGTTTAGTCTGTACTTATAGCTATTTCTTATTCAGCAACCCCTCTGAACAGTCGAGAAAAGCTGTTTATCTGTGTTGTGTGAGCCTCAGTGTTGAGTTTCAATTCTATTTTCATCAGCCATTCCAAGAACATCATGTCAAACTTTGTTACACCAGTCGTAATAACTGGTAGCTGCTCAGCTAGAAAAGTAGAAACCCATAACTTTATTTTATCTTTCTATGACGGCATGTAATTCAGGAATTTACATTGGAAAATTTATTTATGGAAGAGAATCGCTGGGTTGTTTTACCAGGTTTGTTTATATGAGGAAAAAGTAAATTGAAAAAGCTGACACGCGCGGAGCCATAACCTTGGATAAATCCTTCCGTATTAAGTATTAGGTAAATGGCTAAAAGTCAGGCAGCGGTCATAGATGAGTTTTTGCAAATTATTATTATTATTCTAATGATCACAATGTTTTCCTCAAATATCATTTCATACTAGTCGTTTCGCGAGAAGGCTAGCTCAAATTATTCCCCCGGCCCTGTCACCCCAGAATGACTCCAGCTCTTCCGGCGTGAGTCTCAGATTTTGTAACTATAGACACCTTGTTATGAGGTCCCTGTCAATTTCAGAATTTATTTAAGACTTTCTACGCAAAAGTACATGTTATAATGTTCTATTGTAATATTTCATTCATTTGTCGTTTCCAACTTGCACCATCCTGGAGGCAATTTGAGAACTGCAAGGCAACTGTTATTATTGTTTACAAAAAACATTTTCCTGTTAAATATTTGCATACTATTGAGAACTAAACAATTATTCATAATAGCCATTCCACACAAAATGTCCTGTCTCTGATTCTGCCTCTTCGCTGAATTAAGATGCCGTCAGTCAATTAGCAAATACATAGTAACTTTACCATGTTATTCCCAGGAGTCGTTCCATTGTCAATATTCCAATTGAAACTATTTCCACCTTAGTTCATCCTTACAGATAAACTAACATAGCAAAAAAATTTGGAAGAGTTGCTTTTGCATGCTTTTAAATAAATTAGCGTTATGAAAAGTAGAAATCAAAGCTAGTAAGTAATTACATAATCACGGTTTATACACGAGCGTAATCATAATTATTGCACTAGTTAGTACATATTATTGGATTCTGAAGTAAGGCTTTACCTCAGGTATATCTGAAGTTGCAGGAAATGACTCTATAATCAGTAAAATGGACATTATATGATTGGTTGATGTCATTTTAAGGTATCCTTCAATCATATAGCCTAAATTAACGTGGTACTAGTAGAATTGTATTTGCTCAAACTATTCCATAATCAATAGTATTCCATAATTCATAAATCAATATAGACCCAGATCCCATTGCTTTTTGTTCCAATGTGCGGAGTACTCCAATCATATTATTTCCCTCATACAAAACCTGATTATATAAATATCTTAACTGTGTGGTACTTTTTAATTTGTTTGGAAAGGAGTGCGCCACTGTGAGGCCTCAAATCAAAAGGGTCATAATAGTGAGATTGACAAAAACTCTACCACTTGTCCACCAACGTTTCAAATTTATTTTCGCCAACAAGGATTGATCTGATTCAACGTCCTCACCCTTGAAGACCAATTAGCCTTTGATACAGATTTTGAAATCTTTAAAGTTTTTTTTTTGTCAACTGGGGCCTATAATATAAAAAAATCGATTTTGGGGCGCTTTGAGACTCAAGAAACCTCAAAAACTTTTGACTGCAAATCTTTATTGCATCAACTTAATTATGATTGACGTTACTTGTAAATTGTATCATTTCGGACAAAAATCCAATGTAATAAATTATCATGTTGTTACAGTGGCCAGTGGCACATATAGTACATACGTAGACTCTTGCGTTCCTCACACTTTGTACTCTACGGCATCATTACGAAAACCTTCTGCCGTTCAACTGTGCAGAGGAATGGATAGCGGTTTCCATACATACATTTTTAACATTTTCTTTGCGTTACTGACTGTTGTGAGCATGAGTTTTCAAACAAATACAATTGGAATGGATAGGAATAAAGAAAAAATCCACCATAAGGGTTGACTTACATTTGGTCATGAAATTGGTTCACATTCAGTTTCCCTTCGTGACATGACTGGAAATTCTGATAGAGTCGGAAAATTCCAGCGAATAGGCAAAAATGTTTTAAATAATGAGAAATGGTATTAGAATCGATTGAACTTCAGAATCCCAACGCATTTTATGCAAAATTAGCCATTTGTAATGAATTAAGAACTGGAAATCCTACAGTTTCAAGTTTCAAATTATCAGTTATGTAGGGAAAGGAAATAAAATAATAATTGCCCACAACAATAGAGCTTAAAATTTTTTAAGCGTCTTTGTTCATCCGTATTTATGCTGAAATAAAACAACATAACCTTTACTCTGCAACCTGACCTTACCATATGTCACAGTCAGTGCAGCCCACATTGCAAGTCGCGCAAAACTACTGGATCAGTTTCGCATTTAGCAATGTACATATACAGTGTACATATACAATTTGACTTCCACATTTCTTCTTGGCAAACATTTTCTTTTCCGGCTTTCAACAACATACAACAGTAAAATGAAAGAAATAAAACAAAATGTATTCCATAAACGAGCTCAACATTCAAACTAGTGGTCGGATCGATTCAATTTGATTCGAATTTTTCAATTTGATTCAATTTGAAGCTTGAATTGAATCGAAAAACCGATTTTCGATTCAATTTGCCCCAAAGCAATTCAATTCGATTCAATTCACTCAGTGAATCGAATTGAATCGTAAATCGAACGATTCAATTGGGAAAATACAAAATTTTCCTTATGTTACTGGAGTGTCGTATACATATTATAAAGGGTATAGTAAAAGCTACGCTAAAATAACAAACGTTGTGGTATAAGTAGAATTTGGACTTTGAATATGCGGAAAAAAAGTACCCGTGCGCAGCCGAAGCGGTTTTGATGAATTGTTTGAATTGCAATTCACATGATATGATTCGATTCAGTTCAGTACCCAAATCGAATCATTCGATTTAGTTTTCCTGCAAATCGAATCGAAATACTACTGAATCGAATTGAATCGAATCGAATCGAATCGAAAATTTCCAATTCTGAATTGAATTGGTCCGACCACTAATTCAAACAATGCTTTTCGAAAATCCATTCCTAGACTCTGCACATTAGACGTTAGCCACAACTTCATGTATTTCACCTTTGGTGAAAGAAATCCCAAGTTTTCCCCAAAGTTACTTTTGTGTACACACGATCGCTAAAGAGCTAGTGACGCTTAGGCTAGCAGCCAGAACATCGTACATTAAGAAAATAAAACCCTGACCTTCCAATGTAAGAAATAATCTAGCAGAATTCCACCATTCAAAAATGATTTCTGGCTTACCAGGTATACTCTAGTGTAAATAAGCGTCAGCAAAATTGTACTTACAACCAGGGAAATATTATCTTAATGTGCAAGCATAATCACAGAAAGCAACCGACATGTTTAGTCCATTTTTTCCTCCTCCAACCTAACCGTCTGGGCTCCTCAAAGCGTTTTTTAAAGCCAATGAAAAAATGTGGTCCTTTCCTTACTACAATGCTAGTGCAAGTGTAGCATAATGTGGGTCAGAAGTCTACAAACTATACGTTCGCCAGCCTTAGATGTTGAAATTCTACAAGTGCAGACGTCGTTCAAAATCCTTATCGAATTTTAAGTTGCTAGAAAGCACTTCCCGAACGGCCAGATTTATCCTGTTACAAATTGTGCTTTCTCCGCTACATTTTGCTTACACCACGATCCCACCACCAAACTTTGACGCATAGCCAGTTATGATGTGGTTAACCTACAAGAACCTATCCATGCGGCTTTTTATCCTCTGTATTGAGTATCTTGACACTCATTCATGCTCGCATGTGCCCGTACTTTTATATATGTTTAACTATCTGCAGATGTTCATGTACATATCTATTGAGTTTCATACAGGAGCCGGCATATTCCGAATTCCTACAGATACTCCATTCCAACTCCTGGTAATTCTACGTAATACGGCATAGAAACATGAAAAAACAACAGTCCGAAGTAGTTGTACTGTAGTAACTCTATTAACTAGGCCTCTCTAACTGTGGGTTGGGAACTAACCCTTGAACCTGGGAGCAACTGCATATAAATTATCTCCCTGTGCCTCTTCTACGTATGTATGTACCTACGATAACAAGGATTTCAACTTGAGTTGCAGTAATTGTATGAATCCCACTACATCACTACATACCCCATATATCTGCAAAATTCCGCATGTTTGAGGTGTTTATTGCTGAATGGGACTATATGACAAAAAATGTGTGTGCCTTGGTTCGTCGTCAGTGTACTGTAGCATGATACGATAAATGTTGAGAATGTGTAAGTAGGAAAATACTCACGTTAATATTTTATTACTTGGAATGCATGAGAATTCCATCTTGAGCTGCATTAGATAACTGAAACTAAAATGGATCCAGTCGATATATAATGAGCATAAAAGTATTACTTATACGAGCATGTTAAACTGCGAAGGTCATTGTCTCGTTCCGAGACACTCAAAGTAATGTTAGGGAAATCCCTCTTCTTACAATCCCAATCCCTATTCAATCTCGATACCTCATTTCACACTCCGTCCCAATCACTCTATGTACCATAGAGAAAACTCCCAATCCCTCTGATGCACACACACACTCCCGATAGTCAATCCCACTCAATCTCAGGCGCTGCGCGCGCAGGCGTACATACCGCGCCAATTTTAAAAAGCGCCTCTAATTAACTTAAACTAATTAAATTAACTAAATTAATTTAATTAATGTGGTATAATTTCTGATCATCAATCCCACTCAGTTTTCTACATATTTGCGTCAATCCCACTCCGTCTCAATCCCTCTGTACATTCAAATAGTCAATCCCAATCCCACTCCCAATCCGTCCGGACTGATGTTTTTGTCAGTCCGTCCTGTGAGCTGCTCGGGATTTCCCTAACATTAACTCAAAGTCAAGGTGTAAAAATTCTCAATGAGTGTATATAGTATAGTAGCTTATTGGCATATATATAAGATGTTATATAAACAGCCAGTGCCGGAGTTCCTGCTGGAGTTCTTGAGCACTTTTTCAGTTGAGTTGAGCTTTTTTGAGCACTGTGAGCACTCTGAGCTCTGAGCAGTCCCCCAATGCCCCAACCCTATATGAAGACACACACGACAGAGACACCCCAGGCTAAGACATTATCTACCAACGTAAAATATTTCTGCAGCATATTGAATGATTGCGTGTGTGTAGTGTAGTACAGCATGCAAGTGTAGTGTGTAGAAACAGCTTTCAGATCATATGTAGCCGTAGCCTATTAAAACCCAGCCCAGTGTTTCTCAGTTTTAGTCCCCCGGCTCGGAGTACTACACAAGTGTCTGTCTCACTCTCAAAATTACAATTCATTTAAAAATACAAAGTCTACTTACCTACACAAAACCCGAGCCAATCTCGATCCTAGCTCAGATCTACAATAAACATCACTATTTTTCGTCTCATTATTTTCAAATTTCCTTTAAATATGTCGGAAATGATGTGATTTTTCAACCGGCCGTTAATAATTAATTAAATTAATTATCTGCTATTTATTATCATCATTGATTTAGTAGGAAGGCCTCTCTGTAAGGTCAAAAGGCGAATCCGAATAATTCTAATTTTTTTACGGACTATACTCACCCTTAAAATAAAAAGGACTGAAAATAAAAAAAAATCCTCTCATTACTCATTATCATTACTCTGGCAGTCCAGGAAAAATAATCTGGCTCTCCTACATTTTTTTTCCCAGACAGGGACAACAAATGGAGGGATGGTAAGCACTGGTGTCCTTTTTCAATGGACGAATGACGACAGCACGCACAGGACCGCGTGTACTGTGTACGTACATATTTTGGCAAAGTGCGGTTATAAAGTGCCAAAAGCTTTAAATGCAAGTGCACAGTGTATAAGTATAGGCCGTACTTTCAAAACGTTCTCATTCATGACGGATACGGATAGTAGAGTTAAAGCAAGTAGGAGTAGGAGTTTTTGAGGAGCAGTAGAGTAGAGAGAGTAGATGGAGATCCGATACCTGTTCAATACGTATGTACATATATTCGCACTTGTGGAAGAGGCTGAAGCTGTAGAGAGAGAGTACCTATGTAATGTAATGGTGAAATTTTGAGGCTATTAAAAAGCATGGGACATGACACACTGCGGCATATACATAGGATATTTGATCGCAAGCATATTACAGGGAATTGGCTCCTAGAAGTGCTGTCTCTCCTCGCTCGAGTCTGGGTCTGGACTGCTGTGGGTTAAAAAGGATGTAGTGTAAAAAGGGTCGGGGAGTACTCCTATAGGTATGAGAGGACATGCGTTGCGTGTGTATATATGGGGCTTGTGCTTGTGCTTTAAATGGGAAGAGTGTTGGAGGATATAGGAATAGGGAAGGGAGTAGGGTAGGGATAGGGATAGGGATAGTATGAGATGGTGTAAGGATTTTAAAGTTGGCGCTAAGAGTTCTTTGACACTGTGGATGCCGGAGTAGGCAAACGCACAAGAACGTATAGAGTGTAGAGATTGAGAGATGAGAGGAACTCGGGTCGTCTTTCACTTCCACGCCGCTATCCTCAGTTTTCCATATTTTAATTCATTCCTTCATCTCAGCAAGACTTATTGGTGCTAATATAAGCGTAAATTTTTATTGCCCGGTGACAAGATTGACCATTAAAGTCAGGCACAATGTCGGCCTCACCGTACGTGTCCGACGAATCGTCGGCGGATCGAAATGTGGAAATGTGGAAGATTAAAAAGCTCATCAAGAGCTTGGAGTTGGCTAGAGGGTATGGAGTTTTTTCCAGTTGTAAAGGAGTTTAGTTGTAATTTTAGAAAGTGACAAATTTTGGTTGGTTTTAAATTTTTGGTGAGGTAGAAAAAAAAATTTGCGGAAAGTAGAAGTTAAGGATGGGAAAATGTTGGGACAGCTTTTAAAAAGTGGAGTGTGTTTTTTGGGTCATAATTTACAGAAACGGAACCAGCATGATTTCATTGATCATCCCTCCAAAGGACCAAATCTCACGAGTCAGCAAAATGTTAGCTGATGAGTTTGGGACCGCTTCAAATATCAAATCAAGAGTAAATCGTCTTTCTGTTCTTGGGGCCATTACCTCTGTTCAACAAAAGCTCAAACTGTACACCAAGGGTATTACAAATATTCCGGTTTTATAGTATTAAAGTAGTGACGAAAGTTTAAATGATCGGTCAAAGTGAGGATTGTAAGAGGGCCTGTACTCATGGGTGTTACATTTGTGTTCTTTAGTTCCTCCAAACGGACTTGTCATTTATTGCGGCACAATAGTGACGGAGGAAGGGAAGGAAAAGAAAGTCAACATTGACTTCGAACCCTTCAAGCCCATTAACACTTCACTATACCTTTGTGACAACAAGGTATCACTTTGTAAATATTTTGTTGTATTTGTGACGGATTTGTAGATAGTATTTGTCAAAATTGAGGGATTTTTCAAGGTTGTAAAAAATTTATTTTATGTAGTTCCATACGGAGGCGTTGACCGCCCTTTTGGCCGATGATAATAAGTTCGGTTTCATCGTGATGGATGGAAATGGAGCGCTATTTGGAACACTTCAGGGAAATACTCGTGAAGTTCTTCACAAGTTCACTGTCGATCTTCCGAAAAAGCATGGTAAGTGCTGGAAATTTATTTGTTGGGAGGATCTTTAATTTATATGTACAGTTCGGTTGAGGGAGAAAGTTGTGTTCATACTGAGATTCGATTTGTAGGTCGTGGAGGACAGTCTGCCTTGCGTTTTGCTCGACTTCGTATGGAAAAACGACACAATTACGTGAGAAAAGTAGCGGAAGTAGCCACGCAGCTTTTCATTACTAATGATAAACCCAATATTGCGGGGTTAATTCTGGCCGGGTCCGCAGATTTTAAAACTGAGCTTAGTCAGTCTGATATGTTCGATCCAGTAAGTTTACCAAGGTTACCATTTTGTTTACCACAAACTCTGCACATTGGCTGTATCTTTGATTCGTTTTCAAAACATGGATCATCATCTCAAAACATATTACTTGCGAGTTTTGTATGTTCATGCTCAAGTTATTGTGTGGAATAGGAAATCTAAAATTTATTACTTTTTGTTTCAATTATTAAAGAGACTTCAAGCGAAAGTAATTAAATTGGTGGATGTGTCATATGGCGGAGAGAATGGATTCAATCAAGCGATTGAGTTAGCTGCAGAGTCTCTTCAAAATGTCAAGTTCATCCAGGAAAAGAAATTGATAGGTAAGTGGGAGAAATTCTTTACATGATGCAATGTAAACCTTGTACCAAGCTTGATTTGCTGGTGTTAATGCACTGGACGTGTTACATCGTTATTTTATTTTTTGATATGATTTAAATGTGTTCTTCGTGTTCCTGATTTATGCAGGCCGTTATTTTGACGAGATTAGTCAAGATACAGGGAAGTACTGCTTTGGGGTTGAAGACACTTTGAAGGCCTTGGAGCTGGGCTCTGTGGAAACTTTAATATGCTGGGAAAACTTGGACATTCAGCGATACGTGTTGAAAAACCATGCATCAGGAGAAGATAAAGTTTTACACTTGACGCCAGAACAAGAAAAAGATAAAACTCACTTCACGGACAAAGAAGTATGTTTCACATGTATTATTCACTTCATTTTTTTGCAGGGAGGAAGTGGACGTAATAAAACATGTGTTCTTGTCTCAACAGACGGGCGTGGAATTGGAATTAGTTGAATGTCAGCCTTTGCTCGAATGGATAGCCAATAATTATAAAAGTTTTGGAGCAACATTAGAAATCATTACCGATAAATCACAAGAAGGTTCCCAATTCGTTCGAGGGTTTGGAGGAATAGGAGGTAACTTGTTTTTAGATTACAACATGGAATAGTTTGTTTTTATTAATACTAATAGCGCGAGCACCTGAAATGCCTAAAGCGATTTATTTGTGACATGATCGGATCAGGTAAGATACTGAAAGTATTTCTTCGTTTGTGAGATCTCAATTGAGACTGGATGACACGGATGTAAATTATATGAGGAAGGGTTATTTGGGAAACAACGGATCCTACTCGTGATGTATGAGATGAATGAACATGGTGACTTGATTGGTGGTAGGAATGTTGCGATACAAAGTGGATTTCCAATCATTGCAAGCTGACGATCCATTAGACGACGTAGACTTGGATGATTACTAATTGAGCTCCTCAATAATCTTCAGTATGTGGTTGGGAAATTTGATTACATCCAAGTGAACTTGATGTGTCATTGATCGGTTGTTACATAGATGTTGTACAGATTCTTCAGTATTTATTTTTTCATTTTGCACTCTTCATTACGATGCTCTTTATTGATATTATTGTCAATACATTAATATAGTTGCCATGTAAGTGCAGATTTTTAAGTTTTGCTGGAATGCCTTTTCTTCGCTCGCTATATTAGATGTTTACACGTCGTGGACAGAGCGAATATGTCTACCAACGTGTGAAGTATTTGGGCCCTTTAAGGATAGAAAATTCTTTAAACTGTACATCTAAGTTAGAAGTCTTACTTAGTGTAGTGCAAAAGTTTTTGTTTTGTAATGATACAGATTTGCACGAAGCGCTTTGATTGGAAATTAGTATTTTATCATGTTCCATGTATCATTTATCGTAAACTTGTGTATTTGTGTCATACATTTCCAATACGTGTATTTTTGATTTACGTGATCGTGTTGTATTATTATTCGTTCCGACAGCCTTGACGATTCTATTTTAATTTTCAGGATTGCTTCGTTACAAAGTTGACTTCCAGAGTTTACAGTTGGATGAATTAGATGATTATGCCGATGATCTGGATGACTACTAAATACCTAGAAGTCTTCACGTCACGCTTGAAGTTGATTTCTAAAACTAACTGTTAGGCGGTGGTTTTCTTTGTTGGTTCTCCTTGTAATGAAAAAAAACATATTCGTAATGAATTTGCATAAATATTGCTTAGATTAGTGACATATCGTGTATATCTCATTTTGCAAAAAAAGTCCTGTACTTTTTCATCTGGATGATTTGTATTAAATTTATTTTGTTTGTGATTTGCAAACACAATGAAAAAATTTGTCGTTTTTTGCGCATTCATCATCACACTCACACTTGTCAATTACAGATTTTAAGCTGGTAAAAATATTTTATCATCTTGTCATTTTTAGTTACAACAAACCTTTAGATTAAGCAATGAAGGTCATCAAATTTAAAATATAAAATCACAATAGTCTTCGTTCAAATTTCAGGCACAACTACACCAATACTGACTAATTTCTTTATATAATTGTAACTCGATAATTTCGGTAGCCACCGAAGTCATTTGCAGTAAAATTAAAGATTTCCACTTTGTAGTTTCATTAAAAGTGAATGTCCACGTTCGGGCGATGCGACAAATACTATAGGCTTTAAATTTGGCTGGGGGATTTCTCTTCTTTTGAAATCTCTGCTTCTTCAAGGTTGTCCAATCCTGAAAGTTTGAATAGTCAAATCATATTCGTCTCCCACACTTTTCAACGTCATGTTAAGTTCAAATCGATAATGTATTCAGTGGGCCAAAAGTGTATCGGAAATTCGTGATTTATAAAAATTCTCCCCATACCTTCAAGATTGAGACGTTCCAACTCACGTAAGGCTTCTTCAGTGGACGTGTTTTGATCAACATTAGGATATTCAGGCTGGGTTTTGTCAGCTGCTTCATCAGCTCTCAGAAGTTCTTCTAGTTCTTCATCCAAAAGTTTGGTATCGTCGTCAACTATTCCCTTTCCAATTGTAGATGAAATTTCGGCCTGATCTTCCAAAGCCTAAAGCCATGTAAAAAATTGCAATAGTACGATGGATAATGGATTCTGAGATTATAATAAATAACGGAAACAAAATAACGGGGATTTACATCTTGAAGATCCAACATTGTATTAGTTACTCGATCCACACTAACGTTGTTGTCTTTCAGAACTTTCCCTAAAGCATCCTTTCCGGCTTCGTAGGCAGCCAAGATCTGGTCAAAATAATAACGATCGGTGTAAAGTTATAAGAAGTATTTCCCAAATTAAAGCGTTAGAGCCAATTTAAATTATGAATACATTGAAAATACTCAAAATGACTTACCCTAACATCCGACTGAGCATCTTCTATTTGGAAAAGTATTGCTGTTAAATTATCAATCAGACCACACAATTTGTCTGACCTCTTTTCCAGGAGTTTCTTGGATCTTAAATGGTGTTTAGCCTATAGTAACACATACAAATGAATTTCCTTAACGAAATGCACAAAATTAGAAAATAAATCCAACTACATTTACCGTCAATCTTTGTCCATCTTTCAATGCTACACGAGCATGATTTTCAGCGAGTTGTATCTTGCCCATAACAACTTCTAAATCGTTTTCCAATTTTTCTTTGGTACGAGTAATGTCAAACTGCCCTTTCTCAGCAGCAGTGATGCCCATAGTCTGGCCTGGAGCAGCTACTAGCAGTTTAATAATTTCTGTTTCTCCTAATTTATCCCTAGCTACACTACCAGTTGAACTTAAGTACCCAAGCAATAAATCAATTTCTCTCGGATCAACTGTCAACTGGACTTTTTCCCTCCATTCCTCTAATGTCATCAATTTATTTTGCAATTCCGGATCAAGCAGAACCGTCGACGCTAACGACTGCAAAAATATGAAAGTGATTTCTTCTCAATACAATCACACCCAAACATTATTGTACACTTTCTCATCAACTTACCGACACTGCGGGGGTATACACCAGCCGGGTTTCCTTAGTGATACTTTTTTGCGTAGACGAATTAAACGGTGTCCAGCTCCACAGATAATTGGCAACAGATTTGACAGGTCTTGCTCCCCACGACAACCAAGTACTGTGTGTTTGCAGCGCTTGCAGGTATTCAGTCTCCGTAACCACTGTTTGAGTCCTGCGGAAACCCACCATCTCACTTACTAACCCCTCTCAAAACATCCAATACCGAATCACTGTCATCAAAATAAGTACTTAATTACATACCTTCGTAAATGCTCCATAACATCCAAAAAGCATGCAGAAACTCGACCCTGGACTTTAAATGCCGCTTCTAAGTCTTTCACGCTAAACACCATCCTTTTCTCCACGGACGAAAACTCATCTATAGATTTCAACCAAAATTTTAATTTCTGGTCATAATGTTCCGGATTCAGTCCCCTTGACCGGAATGGCGAGAACAGTGCATTTATACGATCCAGGTTCTCCCCAATAGCTGCTATAGTCGGGTAGGATGGAAATGACATCTTAACAGTCCTCCTTCAGCAGTCGTCTCCGTCAAACAACTTCTTCCTCACCTAAAACATTATAAATGCCCTTCAAATCTCAGGTCAATACATTATTATTATTAATTTACTGATCGAGCCCATGGCTCTTAATCAGGAGAATATACCAAATATTAATATCAAATATACCAATCCAACAAATAACAAACTACTCACTCCGAAAAATCCCTACAAAAGGCTCTTGTACAAAGCTAAATAAAAATCTTGTCACAGTACATGACTGACATCATTTCTAAAAATCACTCAAAAAGTACGTGCTAACTTCAAAATAAATGCTTCCCTATAGTTATTTTTACCCTCAATCCCTACAAATTCATCACTGGCAATTAAACACATTTTTACCTCCAAATACAAGGAACCAAACCAATTGGTAAAATCCTGTAATCACTATTCTTTATTAAATTCACTATAATAAATATTCACAGGTCAGTCGGGAGGGGACAGGTCACAGGCTTCCTCACTTTCACTGTCAAGATATAGCCTCTCCGGAGTCTACTAACCTCTAACACCTTTGTTATTGTAATTATTCCACAAAATAAATATTCTAATACGTATTTACAAATATGAGCTCCTTTGTATTTTAAGTCCGTCAAAGTCACTAGTTATTATTGGTTTTGCGCCATGCTATCTCAAATCTGAGATATGACGGTTTACATAACTTGTGCGTATGTAAAGTAATATGTAGAAATTCTAATTCCTAAGTACACTCACTTCTTGAATTTAAATCAGTGTACGTCTAAATAGAGTTTTGGATGATTTGCTTTATGATAAGTGTTATTGTCAGATGTCAGATCACTATGCCGAATAAACAAGACAGCCCGAACCGAACCATTCCACAAACAAATAGTGACCCACACATGTATGTAGTAAAAGTTGTAATTTGGTCTTACAATCTCATCCCTACAGAATTTCATTCATACATGTAGACGAGGAGGGCACGTGTACGAGAAGCAGGAGCAGGAACTGCAACTGAAAAAGGTAACAAAGCATACGGACAGTTGCATACGTAAATACACTCCAAGAACCTTTGGAACGTTCAACTCCAACAGTTCACAAGTCACCTCTCACAAGCAACATCGTCCGTGAGTCAGAGCATTATAAACCTTTAGAAAATGCAGATACTTAATTAATTATGTGTGTTTATGCATTGACGTTAGAGCTCATCAACGTTATGGCTTGGGCATGCAATTAGAGCATTAGGATAAAAGACCTGGTCATTAACACAACGGAAGGGCGAGAAGTAATTACTTTTATTCCTTCTGTACCTCTCATTCAATGCTTGCATCCCTCGGAGAGAAAAAGCAGCCATGGAATAGAATTGAATGTAATTATCAGAGGCAAAGCAGGCATCCACAAAATCATGGCTTACAATTAGAAGTTCAGCACAAATACAGTGGTAAGGTCTAAGGACCTCATCAACAGTAAACACTTTAAGGGTTCATTCTATACGATTGATGCTACAGTATTACGAGGGATCCCAGGATTCTGAGGAAGGTCTTTGAACCTGAAGACGCAAATAGGAATAATAGTTTTGTGATGGAAATCTCTCATTATTTTGCATAGTACGTACTTGAAAGTAGATAATATCTAAGACAATGGCATGCATTGGGTTTTTTTTTTGTCACCCAGATTACCCAGCAGATAGCCACAGGAGGAGCTCCCATTGCCGGTGAAAGTCATTTCCTGGATTAAATTTTGTCTAATTTTTTTTCATACAGATTTTGTTGCTTTGCTGGCCCAGAGGAGTAGCCAATAGTTCGGGAATCAGTTTAATAGTCTATCTCGCTGATTGTTGTGAGCGGGACAGGCTTTTGTCAACCCCGGCGTTGGACTTACCTTTGAAGTAGACAAATTGAATAATTTACTTGTGGTTTGGAATCCTCCGACAAATCGGACGGTGGTTTGATCCAAGACTGACAGTAGGCAGGAAGGAGCATTAATAAATTCACTACTAGTCAACACTGAGACAAAACAAATGAAGTATAAACAGACCCTTCTACACGGTTCTCATCAACCTCACTGCCCTTAATTCATCCCAACGAAGTAGTAATATTTTTACATTGGACTCATACCTTGTTTTTAAATTCTGACAGCGTGTGAGACTCCAAGGCGAAGAATTTTTTCAAAAACGTTTCTAATTTCTTAAGACTTAAGGTACTCAAAATTTCTCCAAAGGACTTTCCAATTTTGTTGTAATAGGCAGAAGCAAGTCTCCATGTATACTTTCTATAAATCAGAAAGATTTTGATGCGCTTCGTAAACCCATAAATTTGGCACATATAATTTCGTTCCCTAAATTTTAAAAAGTACCATTTTCGTAGGAGACCCTATTTAAAAAGCAGAGGTTAAAGAAATGCAAGTGGTCCTCTTTAAAATTTTCCCTATGATATGCATTAACTTCCCCACGATCTGTAAATTTGCTGGAGGTATATAAGAAGTAATTTTTAAAAAATTTTAAGGCTACTCAAAATGAGTAATAAGGGTTTTTCAGTCCTCTTTTGGGTTCCTGCTTCATAGGAATTAGGGCGTACCTTGTAGGCTAATAGTTATGTAATAGTGAGGTTCTGTCTGTCGTCTGTGTCGTTTGGGAACTGGTAACGACTGACGTATAGACATCCACGCGGGTAAATTGGTATACTTGTAAGTACATATGTTATCAACACAAATTGTGTATAATCAAACGTGCTCTGTATATAATGGTATCTATGTGTAAATATTTCCTGCCCCTGCCATTCCAGGTATATGAACACACACTCAGAGACAGCACACAATGAGAGAGTACGTTGGTCTGGTGCCTGTCTCAGAAGCCCGGACTGGAAGGTGTTTAGTGTTTCCCCAGAAATAACATTTGCGTGAAGAGCGGAATGAAACACCACCATTTTCGAAAAAATCCATAGCCTTTATACACACTGTGCAAAGACAAATGTGGATCTTTGGTGCGCATTTGATTTAGAACATTTCTTAAGGTGTTGGTATATTTACCTAGACATTACAGTAATTACATAGTATTGTTCCTTGGGATTACGGTCTTTGTATCTTTGGTGTGTTTATCAGTTGACGTGATAGGATATATAGATTCTTGGGAAAGTTTGTTCTTACTTACACTGAAGCCCGTGAGACTACTGCAAGGACTAGGGACTAAGATGAGATACATTCATTGACAAATAACATCCTTTGTGGCTCCTTGGTATATAGAACACCGCAAAACACTTTACTCTCAGATATAAACTGGATGGGTCAGCTAAGTATTGACGTTGCTGGAGTAAGTGTGATCAGCTGTATTATCTGGTGGACTCATAGAAACAGTTTTTTGAAGTCGAGTGATTGCTGCATGTGATAATTAATATTAATTTGGGTGTATACGATGACCTCGTTGGAGAGCAAGCTTTTGGGGGAAAAGTCGCATAATTACTGCAGTAGTAGCGAAGATGAGGAAGAGCCCGTAGAACAGATACCTGGAGGTGCGTCATCTCAGGCCCCTACAACAGAAGGAGGGTCCAGTTGGCAAGGATATTCCCAAAATGTGAGTGATCTGTCAAGGAGTTACAGTTAGTTGGGACGGCAGAGGTGAATAATAGTAGTATCATGGTTGATTGCGGTGGATTACAGTTATTAATATTCATGGGATTAGGGACTACGCCTCGGACTTAAAATGTTGAATGTTTAATTATTTGTATGTATTGTATTATTAAATTGTTTTCATTCCAGACTGGACCAAAAGGTGTGTTAAGGGACTGGGAGCTGTTCAAGGAACATGAAAAACAGGCGAGAATAGCGAAGGAGCAAGAATTGATCGACATATGTACAAACAATGCCCTTACTTGTCGAACTGAGGTTAGAGACTTCTTGTGAATTTCTCTTTAGAAATGTTCAGTGAGGTTTATTTGAATTTGTACTGGGACACCGGGAGTTTCTTAGTGTGAAGATGTTTTTATTGGTGTTTTTTGTTCTAGGCAGAGGATGAGCGCATCAAGGCAATTGAAAAAGCTGCAGAAGATGAACTTGATGAGGATATTATGTCAGATGAGATTTTAAAAAACTTCATTCAACAACGCTTAGATTCTATGTTGAAGAGCCAGGCTCCAGTGTAAGGCTATCCCCTAGTATAATTGGATAAATAATTATTTTGATAACAATAGTGTAGCTGCTACTTGCTGTGCAGTTTTTGTTTATGTTATCTCATTGCTTAACATTTTGATGTAATGTTAAAACAGTATGTAACAAAAAATGTGTGTTTAGGGAATTCGGGTATTTGGAAGAAATTGCTTCGGGAGAAGAATATTTGAAAGTTATTGATGATGCGAATGAGAAAGTTACCATTGTTTTACACATACATGACGCGGTAAGCATTTTCATTATTTCTGAATTTCCTAACATTTTTCATCTTATGAAGGAACATTTTAGAAGTGATTGTTCCATTGGGTGTGTGTATAAGCAATTGTCAGTCCAACACGCTGGGAATTAATTATCTGTTATTTAGGGATCGGCAGAGTGCGTCAAAATGAATGAATGTCTCAGCACCGTCGCCTCCATGTACCGTAACGTAAAGTTTTGTAAAATGAAGGCAAGCGTTGCGGGAGTCAGCAAACTTTTTGTAAGTTTTGTTTTGCTCTGGTAATTCACAGTAAACTAATTGTAAGTTAAGTCTACTTCAATGACTTGTATATTCGTAGACAAAGGAAGGCGTGCCGGCTCTGCTCGTTTACAAAGGAGGCATTTTGATTGGAAATTTTATACGTCTTAAGGATGACTTTGGGTCCGAATTTTATCCTGGAGATGTGGAAAATTTCCTCATTGAGTAAATAAATCAATTTAAATAGATTTTACCATTTGTAGGCGTCTTATAAATAAGAGAATATACAAGTAGTTGAATTTGTTTCAGAAATGGCATACTACAGGACCAAAGCAACCTTTCGTCTCTTCTGAAGGACAAATGTAGTTTTAAGTCTTAAGAGATCTCTGCATATGTCGTCTTTCATATAGGTACTACTAATATCAAGCGAAATCAATCATACGCTCTTCTAGTGTTACATTCTCGATGCCTCTTGTAAATGTACGACATTTTTCTACTTATGAGGTTTAACACTTGGACTTGTAACAGTGGCATGAAGTTGGTGTGTAGTGGTGTCGTGAATGTTTACTCACGTGAATTTTCAGTGTTCCAGACAACTGCTTAATAGATGTGAAAATTTCTGCTTATGGTGTTTTCGTCTATAGTTGTCGCATGTTCGGAAACCAAATTACCAAGCGTTTATTCTAAACTGTAGTAATATTCAACCAGTTTTGTATGCAGTCTACAAAAATATTTAAGTTTTCCAATTGGAGCTTTCATGTTGGAATCATGTTATGAACCATGATTGTTTATTTAGCTACTTGCATCGTTAATGTTTTATTTATCTTTCCAACATGAAAACCCCGCGAAAACCCGTCAGTAATGGAAAGATGAGTTTTCCGTAAACTCATTCGCGGTCAGTACAATTAGCTTCTTTCAAAATCGTCAAAATTACTATTTTTGCAATTGGACAACGCGTGTATTTAGAAGAAGAAAAAAGTTCACATTCTGACTTTGAAGATGAGTATGATAAACGTTGGATCTTGTATATGAGTTGGCTAATTGGAAGTGTGTGTACTTAATATTAACAGTTAATAATATTCTGACGAAGACTTTCGACAGAAACTTGTATAGGCTACAAGGCTACAACAAAAATTTTGATATTAGCGAATTAACGCTTATTGAATAAAGAATACTTCACATTGTCGCAGCAAGCCCAAAAGTGAGTGTGTTAGTTATAGATTTCGTATATTCAACTCGAAATGACTTTGTTAATGCATCCCGGAAGCGTTGGTCCGTTGTAGAGATATTTAGCTATAATCAGTTATTAAAATGAGCTTTCCAAGTTGCCAGTAAGTACAGGCCGTATCGCCGTATTGTGTTGCTACATCCGGTTCCCCGGTGATGTTTTTGGCCCCTTCGATTCGTATAGATAAGTCCCAACCCCAATATAATGAAAAAAATTATTGTTTCAGAAACGAATGAGCCAAATCATGTAGATGTATTGTATAACTATGCTTTTTGTTGGCAATAAAATCTGCACATTTATTATAAATGTCTCGTAATAATAAGATACTTATTAGAATTAAAAACCATTTCAGTTCAATTAACGGTGTGATACATAACATCCATTACAGCAGTAGCTGTTGCATTAAATAACATAATTATTGTATTTATTTTATTCTAAAGTTGTTGGAAGTGGTTTAATATTTAACATTAAAGGCGTGTAGTATATAAAGATAATTATATACATAAACTGTTTATAAACATACTTTTTATACACAGAAACGACGGTATTTTTCAAGACATACACGGACGATATAATGATTTCTTAGTAACTTTCATGATGTTCTAGTAATATAATTCAACATAGGATTAATTAACACTGAGTACGAGTACCAAGATTTTTCAGGCAAAAATAGTTATGAATTATGAAACAAAATCAGATTGTACAAACTCTTTCAGTCACAATTTCAGACAATAACCACACAAATATATACTTAACTTAAATTCATACATTTCAACAACCATGTTAGTTACAACTTATTAAAGTGAAATCAAAGAAACCAAATTATTCCAATTCTTGATATCGTGCCAGTGTTAACTTCCTAGCTCGTGAGTACCGATCATCATCGTCAATTACTGGAACACCTCTAACCCCCAAACCAGCATTTGGTGCTCGTCTTTCCGTCTGAAAAAATAAGAATGTTCAAGACAAGGGATAATTAATGACAAATTCAGCCCGAGCGTGATTAATAACATTATTAATTGGTTACACTGCCTAAATTAGCAGGTGGTGTAAACAACCTAAATTTTACCACATAATTTTCGTGGTGACTTTAGAATACCCAACTTAAGCCTAAACTCAACAGAAATGACAAATGTACCGTTATGATATCTGTTCTTCCTTGATTTCCCTTCCCTAAACCTTGCCCTTCTTGCCAACCCATCTTTTGCAGCATTCGATTACCAACATTATCATCTTTAATTCCGTCCTTCGTCGGCTCCTCGACGTATGACAGATTTATATCCTTTTTAGCTTGCATGTACATATCCTGCAACGAACACAATCCAATTAATTTTACTGTGATAAAACATCGATAATTCAGCAGGATCAACCGGCAATCATACCTTTAATGTATTTCTGCCTTCATCCGGGTCTGAACCAAATTTCATTCTTCTTTCTTTTGCCCGATCGCGGTAGGTAGTTGACGGGTCTGAAAAACTTTTTTCATTTGACTTCTTCAGTTCCTCCAAGTTTTTTTTGTGCAAGTCTGAGAGCTTAGTATGCCTGAATATTTTGAAATTATACGATTATAACCCCCTACCTGTAAACCAAACAACTTTGAGAATATTTTCAACTTACTTCTGAAGAACTTCTTTGTTAGGAAACTGCCTTTTACACAACAAACAGGCCAGTTTGTTGTAGTCAACCAAAGCATCAGGTATAAACGGATTGACAGTCATAGCAGCTGGTTTTAGTACCTCCTCTTCACTATCGCTTTCATCCGCATATGGCGCAACTAGCTGTGCTTTGGATGAACTATTTACTGTTGTCTAAAGGTTTGAAAATTAAATTGTAATGCACGACTACCAGTTATTTGGCTAGTTCATA
This sequence comes from Allacma fusca, assembly GCA_947179485.1. Lineage (NCBI taxonomy): Eukaryota > Metazoa > Arthropoda > Collembola > Symphypleona > Sminthuridae > Allacma > Allacma fusca. The sequence goes on along the minus strand of OX359249.1, from coordinate 27,315,096 downwards.
TTTTCTAGAAGAATGTCTACTGTCTACCAACTTACATTTGTCTGTTTTAAATTCATGTCTAGCCGGTAATTATACTGCGGTAATTCTTCCGCCGTATTTGCTTCACTAGGTGCTGCAGTATTCTGAGTTATGCTTTCAAAAACCGGCTTAAATCCATCTTTCTTCTGGTTCAAAGTTTTTGCCCATTTTTCCATGTCCTGTTACGACAAAACGTTTGTACATAATATGAGATATATTGGTAATAGTGGTACATAGTTTGGAAAAAATATTAGTGAAAATAAATAACTAATTTTGACTCACCTTCGCAATTTTTTTCGCTACTTTAACTTTATCCGTTTTTTCGGGCTTTCTGTCTTTCTTCTTATCCCCACCTTTTTTAGTGTCAGATTCCTTCGAAGACGATGCGGAATCCGGCACAACGACATACTTGTTTTGTTCAGAATTCCAATACAGGAATTGCTGCTTAGTAGAATCATAAAAGTACTGTGTTGAAGCGTCATAATAAAATCCTGAGACCGGATCGTAATAGTACCCACTGGCCTCGTCATACTGATATCGGCTGGTGTCTGGAACATCTAATTTTCACGAATAAGAAAACAAAACTATAAATTAATTTTTGACAAAATTTAGAACATATATTAGACGATAACCTACCATTGGGTTGGGCGGTCAATTTATTATCTTTCTCGTCACGCCTGGAGTCAGATGCAGTGGAACCCTAAATAATTCAAAATGAGTACCGCGTAAGACTTTAAGGTAAAGAGGAGAAGCATGAAACTAGAACGGATGGCACTGTAAACCGCTGTTCGTACTGAAGACGCCTTCAAAACTGCCACTTGGGAACTAGATGAAGTTGGTTCCGTGCCTTGGTGATGTCCTGGCTTGGAGGTGTCACCCTGCTCTCGCCAATTATAGCAATCATTATTACTACAAAATGGAAATTCTTACAAATGCTTCACAAGACCTATGGACTCACCTCAGAAGACTGGTTCCGGTAGTACTCTCGATAATACGTCAGGTATGAAGCGTGTTCTTCGGGGGTTTTGGCATACAATGAAGCACTATATTGGGCCATTTTTTCAATTGTTTCCTTCGTAAAAGAATAAAACATTAAATTCATTAACTAAAGAGCATTTACTTAATCAATGTTTTCAAAACTACCTCATCATATACTTGCGATTTGCCACTGTTTGTCCATTGAGCTGCTGCTAACGCGGTCGCTGCAACACTGCTGTTCACTGAACTATGAGAGGTAGGTTTAGAATATGCAGCTCCAGCTAAAGGAAAGAAAACTTCACTTAGAGAGGACAACTTGATCTTAATGATCGCATAATTTTACAAATGGTGGCACGAGACACTACGACGTAAATACCTTCTCTCGAGTCCACGGTCAACGTGTCTTGCGTAAGCAATGTGTACAATCGAATAGAGTCTGCAACATTATTTGTTTCTACGTAGCACATACCACGAGAAAGATTTGTGACACTTTCCCTGGCAATGCGCACACTACGAATAGGAATTGAGGCCAGGCTTGAGCGACTTTTGAAGGCTTGCAAAACTCCTTCTTCAGTGGTTAATGCGTCCAAGTTGTACAATATAATAGCTGTACCAAATAATATGAAAAATAAGGGTGTGAAAATTATTTCGATTATTTCTTAATCTCAAAATCAGTCATTACAAGCGTACTATTGGTTGGATGAGAACTCAGCTCTTCTGTAAACTCAGGGTCTTGATCCTCAGGTCGGGGATTGTGGCATTTGTAGCAAAACTCTCTCCGCTTGAAATTATGTCCCTGACACTGAATAAAAATTGTTTTCAAGGTTATTATACAAATCTACTCAATGAAAACATCTGTGATAATATGTATTGTACCAAAGAAATCACTCACTTTAGTGCAGTACCAGTCACTTAAAACTACACGGGACTTCTCATTGAATGGAACTTTTGGAACACTATAAATTAAGCTGGCATGGTATTCGTCTTGTAGCACAAGAGATCCCTGAAAACAAAAATATTTATCCTTTTTGTCTGCTGATATATAAGCTGTTAATTGTTTATAATTATTAGCATTAGCATGCTTTGGATTATGTCCGCATGTACCATTTTCATATCCATCCACCTGGTGGCTTCCTGCACAGAATGAAATTCCACGAAAGCAAACCCCCGTGAAGCTCCTATGGAATGAAAATGCAACTCAAACAACTAGTTGATACAAAATACCCTCTTTTCACAGCCTGAAACAAGATTATTTTTTGGAGCTCTGATATACATGCCTGTAGTCTGAAATATTGTCTTTAGGAATAATTCTCCATACCTGTGTCTCGATGCCTTATTAACCGAATATCTTTAATCATAATTCCGCATTTCAGAATATCCGCTCGAATCTGTATCACATTGGGAAATAAGTTAGAAAAATTAAACTTGTCATATCATACCTACGGCGTACTATCTCAACTACTAGAGCATCGAACTTACATCTTGTTCGGTAAGGTGAGAAGCTAGACCACGAACCATGACAGTACTATTCGGCTCCTGGTATTTGTACGAATCATTGGATTTATCCTGTGCTCCTCTATCGCCATAGTAGTCACTAAAACAAAAAACAAATGCATAAGAATATCAGAATAGAAAATTTATAAAAATCATCTAAATCGAAACAATTCCAGACTTCATTCACCTGCAGTAATCCCGGCTATCTTCACTTGACCCATAAGAATCGTAAGTGTGACTCCGACTACGTCGTCTTCGGGAACGGCCACCAGATCGGGAAGAAGATCTGGATTCTGAGGATGTATGCCGTCTATGCCTTATCCTGTGCTTATGCCGTCGACTCTTCCTATCGTAACGATTTGTTGAATCGCGGCTCCTGCTTCTTTTCCTATGATTTTAAAAGACAAAAATTGTGATGGAGTTTCGAAGCGATTTACGAGAGTATGAAGCTAAATTATTCGACACTAGCAATCATACGACGATACCTCAAAGTGAAAACCTATCTGTATAAACAAATACTCAAACGACAAGCAGCGATACGAATGATTACACATAATTGCATTCTTACACTTGCTCAGATAGTACTATTTTAATTACACTTTACAACAGTTGTAATTTATTATAGTTTACACCACTATTTTGACTTTTCTGCGATCACGTATGAACTTGTTACAGGGTCACTGAAGACATGACAAGGATGCCTTACCTCTATCGCAAATACATCAATTGCTTTTCTGCTTCCTGATCGCAGGATCTTCATAATGGTCATACTTATACTTTCATTAAGTAATGAAATGAGCCACCAGCAATACGCATATTTTCAAAACAAGTATTTTTCAAGGCAAACTTCGTTATCAAAAATTCCGCGCATGCTGCATCTTCTCCAAAACATGCTTTTTCCCCAAAGCTTACTATGTATTTGATTACTGGTGTGCAAATGGGCAAAATTCTGACCTTTCGGGACTTCTCCTGCTGCTTTTGCTCTTGTATTTATGATCTCTTTCTCTCCTATCACGACTTCTTTCTCGTCTGGAACTTTTACTCCTGCTCCTATCCGCATCCTTAGGTCGTTCTCTGTCGCGATTTTCATCGTACCGCCTACTTTCACCAATGTCTATGTCATACTCTTCTCCATAATTTTTCTCTCTTCTGTCCTCAATATTGTCTCCATCAGAATAAATCTCTCCTTCGCTTCGCTTGTCTTCCTCAATGTCCATATCTTCATCCGCCAACCGATTCACACTCCAGAAATGAGCTTGGTGTTCCATGTTGACTTCGATGTCTTGCCGTGTTAATACATTAAAACAGGCCTCTGCGAATTCACAATTTATATCTTATGCCACAGACTGATATATAAATCAAGCGCAAAGTACTGCTCGACAGTCGTCATATACACAACTTCTAAACATAAGCACGTCGGGAAATGGTAGTAATTCCCACTCATTGGATTCAGACTTCAAGATCCACTTTTCCAACAAACTCCTCTCCCATTCCTAAGACCCCATCTGCCAATTCTGTTTCTGTGGCGCATCTAATCTCCGCCGTTTCCCGTCCTCGGGTTTGACTACGTAAAAGAAATCCTAATATTCCTAATGAATAATAATTATACCCTATATCGCAACTTCCGACTTCCGATAACTGCATTCTCATCTCCCTACTTCTTCCATTTCTACTTCTAATTACTTGCAATAGCCGTTTACCATCCTCGGACTTGGTTCCCATATCTATAACTACAATCTACTCCGACTCAACAAACCTCCAACTCCCAAAACTAATCTATCTCACAGTTCCAATAAGACAAATTTTCCAGCATAAAAACTACACACTTTAAAAAATGTTCGGTAAAATGTTCAAGGGGAGTGATTATCACCAATGATCTGGTTCCCTTCCACCATTCCAAAAACAAATTCTCAGCTCTTGTACTCCAACCTCGAACCTCTCAAACCTCAAATACCCTCAATCCGATAAGTTAGACCGTGTCGGATTACACAATTCTTCAAACTGCTCTGTTCCAGCCAAGCAAAACCAGGTTCCTACCCTTCCACCCAAAACTTTTCACAGTCACAATGAAATTTAACATAACTTCTACAATCCTACCTTTTTGGTACTGTCTCATCGACACACCAGTCTATTGAGACTTGAGACGTTGAGACAGCTATTTTAAGGAAATTTCTCAAATTTTTTCTTCAAACTAAATACTGCACCCAACGCAACCTCCTAAAGTAAATCAACACAAAGTGTAAACTACTAATTCTACGAAATACAAATAATCTTAAATTACATGGAAACAATCTCAACGACTTAAGTACATATCAGTCAATAATAATAAATTGCCAATTGTTCCCAAACGACAAATCGGATCTCCCATTTTTTCAAGGATCTGACAATGAGCTCTCTTTGAAGACACAGTGTCCGGTCTGTATCTCTCTACACATAGTACACGTATACACGTTTAAAGGTCAAGCACTATGTCACGCTGTTCAGGTATTACATACTTATGCTAATTATTAGTACAGTTATTAACTCCTGAACGAGTCTCGTCCAACTTACATGTAATTATGCAACGGAGCTGGGTCATTTCAGCAGGCCACCATTAATATCGGTCGAGTAGACAGGAGAAGCGCTTTTGTGTACACAGAAACAATAAATTATGCAATGTTGCTCAACTCAGTCAACACAATTATTTCCCACTTAATATTTCCCAATGTCTTGTATACTTAGGCTCAGGTGACTCTCCTGACCTTAAAAGGATCCGTAATTGTACATTTAAAAAAATAGTCCAAACCGAAAGTTACACTTGTAGTTGGGATTTGTCCGAGAAAGTACAATAATAATGCCAAGTATAAAGAGTGGAATAATTTCCTCTCTCTCTCTCTCTCTCTTCAAAAGTATAAAACACGGTCCCGACAATAGGCACTCGTACAACTTGAGTACATATATCCGTGTGTATACAAAGGGAAGTGAGTTTTACGTTCCTGTCCTGCAGAGCTCGTGTACAATTCACATATGAAGTCTGAGGCTGAGGTGTATTTTAACTTCACCACAGAGCACCCACCCGTATGTACGTCCTTGCTGAAAAACCATAGTGAAATGAGATTGATTTGTAGACACCCCCTAAGTCCAGCCCGTAAATAAGTGCAGACGTAGAATTTCCTATCAACAGTAGAGACCAATACTGGGAATTTCGTGAAAGCGCGGCAATATTCAAAGTTGAACCCTCAATGTACTTAAAAGGGAGCAAACGGCAGACGGCAATGCCTTAAACTTCCTGTGTCTTGTGTGCATCCCAGGGCAGGGGTAACAACTACTGAAACTTGAGGTAAGAAGGGTGGCTCAGTTTAATGTAAGACTGATCAAGAGATTAACAATCCTATGCTACAAAGTATTATGGTATTGTTCCATTTTGAGAAATTAAGGATTGGGGTAAAAATTAGGGATTTGGAAGAAGAATTTTACTCTTGGCATAATTTGTTATAATTATGCTGGCGTTAATATACTAAATTCAGCCCAACGGACAGACGAATGGCTTTAGGTACTTACTGACCGTTCCTTGAACTTTTTCCTTTAGTTAATACCGTGACAAATTCGGATTTAATGGTTGGCTACGGGTGGGGTTGGAATTATAGTAAAAGAGGAAGTCTTTGACCAATTCAAATCCTGGAATATATACAAGTGAAAAATCATTGAAACGGATATCCGGACCGAGGTTGTAAATATTTAAGCCCGGTCAAAACAAGAAGCGTATGTTTTCATCTCCGATACTTTTAAGATTATTCTTAATGCCTATATTATAATTAAAATTTTCTGTAGCCTAATTTAATATACCTTGGATTTTCTTCTTACATTTGTACTCCTAAGCTTGAACTAATTTATTTTAATTTTTGCTATATCATCTATTGAACACTGTACGAATGATAAGAGAAGAGTCGTAACTCCCGGAAAGAATTATGAGTAAAATTTAATTTAAATTTAAGTTAATGTTATTTATCTAAAAAATTATTTCGCTCCAGTGACGCAGGATCACCTACGATTTAACCTTTTAAGTACCAATGTACTACCGATTCTGCGAATGCTTTTTATAGTACAAACTGTCATACGCAGAGAATAAGCATTTTTATAAAAAAATACGACATCCAAGAAAATATTAATTCAAGGGTGGACCCACGTATGGTGATTAGCCTGCAAGGACCCCATGGATCTCAAAACGTCAAGGGTGGATATGCTTACTGTGCTAGCTGAAATAAACAGTTATTTTGAAAGGAAACTGTGGGTTCACTTCGCCCCTAAAGAGGAGGCACGCTGGCAAGGAATGTGTTTACCTTTCGTTCATTGGTTTCTGACGCGTGTGGCAGGAAACCGTCTACGTCTACACAGTTTATAGTGCTATGAAAGTTATATAGAGCTCCGCTCTATAGTATAATTTCTCCGACGATCGAGCGCATTTGAGCCTATTTCTTTTTATTTATGTGATAATATTTGTTGAATATATGCCGAAACATAAAAGATGGAATGTACATATTCATAAACGTCATTCAAAAAATTACACTGTCCGTCAGTGTGGAAAAACTCATACGTTATTGGTACAGGAAAGACAGGAATTTGCGGCTGGGTCCTTCACAATATAATACATTCACAGACAGATTGGTTTTTGAGGAGGTGTGCTCTCCTCCGTACTGCCTCAAAGGGCTACTGCCGGGTTTTTAAGAGACCTATGAAATACTGTAGTACACTCTCACGTACTTTGTATAGTTTGTATGTGCTTGAGCCTCTGCTGCCCCTGGGACGGAGCACACGGGGCTATGAGTCTATGAGTAAATCTAGTACTAGCTATAGCTTGAAGTTACATGTATTAAGATTCAGTTGCACATACAACTTTTTACAAGTGTGAGAGTGTGAGTTGTGTGTCTACGCTGTGTAACTATTATTATGTGTACTACTATTCTGAAACTTTTTATTCCTATAGTCTTCAAATGACCAACAACAAGACTGAGAAATTCAATATTAGTTTTTATTGGATTTCATCTGCTGGCCAGGTAATGACAATTAGAACTGTCCTTACTATTTCCCTTTAGGTAGACATATATTTTGATTTTTTCAAAAAGTTTAAGTGCATGTGTGCAGTAATGTAAAGATAGATCGCACTGAGCGCAGTGCTCTAGCAATTCAAGTTCAAGGTATTGAACATAAGGAAGAACAAATAATTATTACTATCAAATATAACCTGTGTAGAGAGTGTTTTTTTTTAACTTGAAGATGAAGTGTGAGGATGCAGTTCCTGTGCAGTGAATTTAATATATATGTGTATAGAGTAAAGTAACGGTGCGGTGTAACTCGTAGTCTTGAGTTTGAAGTGCTCTCTATTTTTTTAATTAAACAATTTTTAAAAAAGTTTTTTCGTTTGTGTAATTATTACTATAGACTTGGTGTGTATATGGCGGAAGACAGACCCGAGATATGATGATGTTGAATCGTTGGAGTATCTCTGCACTACTGGATTTTAATGGGATAGTCCTTATCCCCCTTCAAGACTTGCCAATCTACTTGGGAGAGACAAAGGATGCGGATGTAGACTCACTTATCAAACCTCAACACTTTTAATGTGAGAGAACGGCAAGAATTGAAGCAACAGTTGAACTAAAATGTTGTTCATTTTGTATATAGGATAAAGGCAAGTGATTATAAAGTGGTACGCTGATATCCCTCTGGCCTCCTGAAGCATCATGTTGAGGAAGTGAAAAGACCCAAGAGCACGCAATTAAGTAACTTGAAGCAATCGGTGGATGTTTGGGATTTAATTTAATCAGAGCAGTAGCAGTGCTTTGGAAGTTTAGCAAGATTAGTATCAGTTTTGCACAATCTAGGCAGGTATTTGAGGAATGCTTCGTATAGCTACTCGTGGGAAAGTATCAGGTTGGGAAATAAACTATTGTGCTGGTGGAGTAAGTACGTGTGAGGTTGTTTACTTTGTATGGTTTGTTTTGTTAGAGACTCGGGAATCTCTTAGTTGCCTTTAAACTTACTATCAGGGTGGAAAATTACCTATGCTCTTCTGTAATATTTTATGATTTTAGTTTTGGCCAGAGAGGTCTGCTTTGGAGTTCATTTATAATACATGACAGTAACTTGAACAATGTTTTGCTGGTGTGGATTTTTTTTTTCAAGGAAAAGGTATCGAAGTATAAATTGTAATACAAATTGTAAGTCCTGTTCAAAAAAAAGTAGTACAGTATTTTAGAAGTTTATTTATTATCAGTAAAGAAATAATGGATGAACTTCAAATAAAAACTTGAGTGTGATTGGTGTGAAAAACATCTCTGAATTCATGCCCTTGACGCAGTGTTGTGGGACATTCGGGCATGTAGGTAAACAAATTACTCAAAGGAGCAGCTGATAAAGTTACTTGTGTGGATATATGATTGTGGACTCACATCAGGTTTTGAAGCAATCCCATTATGCGAATTAGAGTGGATCGAGTAAATAGGATATAAGCATAGGAGTGCAAGATTTCATGTGTAGTGATTTCAGCTAATTATACAAACTCTGTGGTTCTTTTGTTCGCTAACCGGAGCTATATACGTGAGTCCGTGTGTTCTGTCTGGCTCCTCAGTTTGATGAGTGGCAGTAAATAAATTATACATATTCCCTCGATTATATTTTTTGGTTTGGTGTCTGCTGGGTTCCCTGGTGTGAAATTGGAAGGAGATAGATAGTTTTTATATCTAACTCGTAGGCGAAACAGATTTGCTTGAAGGGTTTGACACTAGTAGTGTTGGGAGAGAACTTTAAACTGTATTGATTAGAATTCATTCTAGTAAAAGGCAGTTAGCAATAAATTATTATTATTGTAACATATTTGCATTGTTTTTCTTACTCGTCTTATTTTTATGCTTTCTTTTTTATTTAGAGTTTCCTGCTACGACCGCGTCTCTTGAATTGGGAAGAGAGTAATTGTTGTACATCCGTGAACCGTGTCTATAAGTACGTCACATACTTCCTGTGAAGAACTTACAATTAGTGAACGTGCGTGAATAGCATTGGCACTGGTCCTGCCGTCTTTTATAATGTGTGCTGTATTGATAGAAAATAATTTGGATGGTTCAGTGAACTATGGTGTTGATCACAATGAAATACAGTTTAATAACTATTCCGTTCACGTTTTACATTGACATTGAACGCGAGCTACTATCTTGTTGACGGAGTGGTGTCGTGGAGTGGCTTAATCACAGTTGGTACACCGCAGTCGCCTCTTGTCTGGTCCTGGCTGCGATAGTCGGATTCGTTTGAATCGCTAAATAAAAATGGATAGCATTTTACCTTGGGATCGCTTCCGAGACTGGATTCATTGTATCGCAGTTGTGACTTTTGATCTTGAGCTAGGGCAGACTCTTGAGGTAAAACTGTTGTATTCTTCTTGTTATATTTATGATCATATGGCTTGTTTTGAAGATTTATGTGTTCCGATTTTATGCTGTGTTCTCAGTTCATACCAGGTTAAAAAATATTAGTACCATATTAGTAAATAGAATTGGGAAGGACTTTTAAGTAAGGATATTGCTTTTAGTAGTTGACTTTGCCAATGAGTTCAAGTTTATTTCAATGATTATAATCGAGGATGGCTTGTTTGCACAAAAGTACAAACGCCAATATTTACTGAACTATTCGTAGTCTTTTGTAAACACCATCGAGTCGCTTAAAATTTTAGTCAGCATATTTTCAGGGGCAAATGGAGCATTTAAGAATTTAATGATGTGTGTCATTGTTAATTGTTAATAAATGTTTTATAAATTGCAGACTATTTACCCTTCACATGTAAAACTGAGCGAGGAAGAGAAAAGTAATGTGTGTTATTTGTCATTTCCGGATTCTAATTCCGGGTGCATGGGCGATACGCAGTTCCATTTTCGTATTCGCAATGCGTCCACTACCGCAGACCTGACAGGAGCACGTCTGTCCAAAACTCTAGTAGCTTACAATCAGAAGTGTCCCAATGCACTTCAAGTTTATGGTAATTATATGCTAGGATATGTTCACTTCCGTCAAGTCAAAGATCCTTCCCTTCGTCGAGGGTACTTCCAAAAAGTATGTCCAATTCTTAATTCTTAATTTTAAAAAGTTGTAGGAGAATTGCTAATGCAAACATTTCATTAGACAAGCATGATATAAGCCATCGTATGTTGTGGATGTTTTCTTTTGAGATGTATTGAATTGTTTTAATTTATTGTTGCAGTCTGTGCTCATTTTGTCGAGGTTCCCTTTTATTAACTTATTCAACCAAATACTGTGTATTCTGGCGCCTGAATTTTTCGACAACGGTATTTCAGTAATTGAGTCAGCTTGTCGAGACATTTACCACTGGCCAGCACCAATACCTGGTCAAACATTGAATCTCCCACTATTAGGAACTGTCTTTCAGGTTCGAAGTCATGCGATTGTAAATTGTATTTTTATTGCTTGAAAGTGTCCCTGTGTGACTAACGAAATATATTCAGGAGTCTATATGTCTCATTCAAATTTTTTATTATAGGTGTTGATTCCTACTGTAGCCTGTTTGAGAGCTAATGGATCTCCTACAAAATCCAGAATACAAATAAACTCCTCACCTACTAAAACCATGCCTGTGATGTCGATAAACTCAGTTCATGATCCGGATTTATTTCAATGTCTTCGACCTGTGTTATCTCATATTCATCTACTTTGGGAGCTCGTTCTCACTGGGGAACCAATTGTTGTAATGGCTCCTTTACCGGACACTTGCGCCAACACCGTTCACGCTCTTATAAGGTATTAAGTGTTTATCATCATAACTTAATTTTTCCATGTCGTTGCAGATGAATACTGATTTTTAACTTTTATTTAGCACCATTTTTCCCCTGCGGTATTGCGCTGATTTTCGCCCTTATTTTACAATTCACGACACGGACTTCAAGGAGTATACGATGAAGTCCACACCTCCTCCTCCTGTTATTCTAGGTGTCACAAACCCATTTTTTGCTAAAACATTACAACATTGGCCTCACATTATACGTATGGGTGAAAATTCAGGTAGGCTAATTCAGATTTATAAGAGAGCCTGTTTGGAAAAATAATGTCAGGTCAAAACATATTACAGTTTATTTTATTTTTTTGCAGGAATCTATAGTGGGAAATTGAAGAAAGCCAGCAACATCAAACTTCTGGATTCACAGCCAGGAGTTTACACGTGCTACAAGTCAGTCTTTAACAATTTCAGTTTACTTAATGAAACCTGAATGGTAGTTGTAGCAAAATTATGGTCTAAAACATTCATTCTCACAGTTGTTTGGTTTTTAAGTTCAGGGTGTTTCTAATTTTTCTGTAGACCGTTTTTGCAAAAGGACAATAGTCTACTTAAAAAAATAGTCCTAGGAATGCAATCTCAAAGACCTGGAGAAGTTCAGACTGCCATTTTACGAATACATCTGCAAGAACTAACTGAAAGTTTTATGATCCCTCTTGAACGCTACTTAGCGAGTCTCATGCCGCTTCAGAAAAATATTTCCCCGTTGAAAGTGAGAAATAATTAAGATATTTTATACTTGTTACGAGCTGCTGATTGTGAGTCGAGCGATGAGTTATGCCATTTACATTTGGTGGTTACACTGGTTATGCCATTTTAATTTTCCAGGCTGCACCGCTGCCCCGTCCATTTAAACAAGATGATTTTCTGGCCACTCTTGACGCGTCAGGTCCCCAATTAACGTCTGGAATTAGGGGCGAGTGGGCTGGACTTTACAAAAAGTTCTTCCGATCAATCAATTTTTCTGAGTGGTATAATATGAGATATAAAGAGGCAAAGCGTACTCTTCAAGGACTACACTTAGAAACTATAGCGGAAGCCGATGTGGTAATTCTTTATGTTCCTATTGTCATTTTTTTCTATGAATATATTATCCATTATGAATGAATGAAAGATGATATGTTTGTATTTCATACTAGAATATTCACAAATGGATAACTGGGAAAGACGAGGTGGAAGTTGTGGACTGGATATTGAAGCTGAGGGATCAGATAACTCAAACACATCTTCCCATAAAAGAATGTGTTCGTCAAAAGTTGCAACAGCATATAGAAAAAATTTTGAAAACTTTGCCTGACGATTTACAAACAGTGCTACAGCCGAAATGAAAGAATTTTTATTTATGGAACTTAAAAATATGGAATCCAATCAGTATTTGTATAGGGAAATATTCGGGAATCTGTAAGTACAAGAAGTTTCTGTGAACGCGAGTTAATTGCATGAAGAATATAAAACTATAGTAGAGCCAGTGCGTAAGTTACACTGTTGCTGACAAAATACTCGAATAGTCGCGTACCATCTTAAGTCCATGAACAATCACCGTTTTGAAAATGTTTTAATAAAGCAACGACTCTGAACGAAACGTTGCATTAGTCCTCTCCACAAGCTGAAACTACTGAGACACCATATGTGTGTGAAACCGTGCTCAAATAAACATTTGCTTGTATGACGATGTCGACGTTGCTGTTTTTGATCACTTCGTGTATTTTAGTGTGTGTTACATTCAGAAATTTTCTCTCGGTGTCAAGAACCTTTCATAACTTTACATCCCAGGGGCAGCTATAGTGGACTTTATTGTAAATTACGAAAAAAGGAATCTGATCTGACTGAAATTACATGTTATCACTAATGGTTATTTCATATTTTAATTTTCTTAGAGTTTAGAACTGTAATGTACGCAGCATTCGTGTATGCTGGGTGCAACAAAGAAAGTGAAGTATAGATATTACATTATAATTACTTTAAAGTTTAGGAACAAAGCATCGGTCTCGAGGAAATAATTCTTATTATATAAAGATGTAGTCCGTAGTGTGTAAGTGTACAGTATTTTTAACTATTACATGGATAAAGTGTAAAAAGAAAGTAATGCGTATAATTATTATGAAATATGACGTGTGGTTACATGATACCAAATCGTTCATCTAACGCGCTATTTTTGGTACAGCATGTATGTCAAGTTCTTACTTGGAAATTTTCCTTCCCATTCTCTATTGTTTCCTATTGTATTTCTTTGAAACAAAAGTTCGACTTGAGTGATCCTGTATAGGAAAATTTTCAACCAAAAATGTAAAATTTATCTATCATTTCTTGTAGCAGCGTTTAAACGGTGTGACTTTTATAACTCATGTGAGCATAAAGTAACATTTATTTTCTTATTTTGAGAGATTACCTTTTGTACGCCTATACCTGTAGTAAAACATAATGTTTTAAAAAATGTAATAAACTATTTTATAACGTGAAGGGCTCTTTAGTCCCGGAATTCATGTCCACATTTACTGGATTTTCATTATCCAAGATCTCGTGGTTATAACTAAATAGATCATAAGTCATCCTTGTTTCCTCAATAAGTATACTTACCTATAACACTTACAGTGTTATCAATAACGAAGCCCCAAATTGTAGCAATAACAATAATTATTTGTATTCCGCCATACACCACTGCCTAACTAACTGGCATAGATAGTTAATTGCACATTTCCCCACGCAGTGATTTCAGGAGTCATTAACTTCCTACTCGGTTCAAACGAGGCATTTCTGTGGGATGATAAAATAATTTAATATCATTTCTTGTAATAACGTGCTTTCCTTGCATTGTATTATTGTGTAACATGTCATAAACTTATTGAGCGGATCGTAAATAGCAAGAAGCATATATGAATATGTATAGTATTATGTTCATACAAAAATATATTTGTAAATACTTTCTCCATTTCCTTTGACTTACGTAAACGCGTCACTATAATCTAGCACCCCCTGTGGAAAGGAGTGACATCTCCATGACTTTAGATAGTGGATACATGTCCAGAAGTATTTTTTGTGTCAACAAAGCTGGACGTCATGGGAGGAAATCAGTAATTACGGTCAATGTGGCCCTAGCGTTTGATATTTAGTAGTAGGTTTTTAGGAAGCTCTCACCATAAGTCATCCATAAAAGGGGAACACGGAGCAGGACCTTTTTGCTAGTAGTGTAGTATTCTATGCTTAATTTACGTTCATATATCTGTCCTGGAATTTCGGCGGGAATCCTTCCAATTAGGGTCTGTGTATAGTTGTAGTCTAGTCTAACAAATGCAGTGCATGTGCTTTTAAATGCCCTGAAACGAAGCAGATTTTGTAATAACATAAGAAGTTGCCATGCTCCCAGCTGATTGTGAGTGAATCACAGCTCGCACGTTACCAGTGCTCCAGTATTCACTTCCTAAACTGTGTGACAGACAGGTGCGGTGGTCCCAAGGTAATTGACACTTAATTTCACAGTTTTGCACAGATGAGAAAATTCTTTACAACCAGTGATAATAGAGGTAAACTATAATCAGATCAAATATAAAAAAAGAAAAATCCGTCCTTTCTAGTACTTTATTTGTATTTCTGACTTTGACGTTCTTAAGGAATCGGGCTCTTTGAAATTACAGGAAATTATGTAATATGGAAGACAAGATCAAATCACTGCTCCTCGCTGTTCAGAAAGATAATTTGGAACAAGTCGTGACTCTGTTGAAGGAGTGCGAAAAATATTATCCAGAAAGGGCTGTCAATTCTGACTTGATAAGCAATCTTTGTCGGAGCGGTTCCGGGGACTCGGCTCTCCACGTTGCTGCACAACATGGAAGAATTAGGATTTTAAAGTAAGCAAAATATTTAAAGTTTAAATGATACATCATTCATAGAAAGTCTAGATTATGAGCTAACTCTTTATTGTTACAAATTAGTGAGAGAATATGAAAGACGAAGTATTTGGATGCAGTCTGTTGTAATTTCGGAGTTGAGGCAAGCTTGTGTTTAAAAGTTCTAGTTGTGTCGATTTTTAATGTGTCGGAATTGGCTTGAGATAAAAGGGGGAACCAGGAACAGGTAGGAACAAGGAACAAGATGGCTAAAAGCAGGAACAGAGGAACAGGAATAGAGGAACGGGAACGGGGAACGGGGACAGTAGCCGTAATGTCAATAGTAGCCAGAACGGGAGTAGAGGAACGGGAACAGAGGAATTACGGTAGTGTCAATATTAACTGCATATGTTGGTGCAGATTCTTGGGCAAGTGTATCGTCGGGGTAGTTACAAACCATTGTAAAAATGTAAGAAAATAGTTTGGTTTAATTTATTTGCATTCATTGACACTGAATAAACATCCTTATACTATAGTTTGAAGAGATGAAGTGGAAGTGGGGTATTTTCTTACATTTTTTACACTGGTTTGTAACTTGGGAAACCTCTTACAATTAGATGCGGGTTCCTATATTCCCGTTCTGGCTACTATTGCCATTACGGCTACTGTTCCCGTTCCTCTATTCCTGTTCCTCTGTTCCCGTTCCTCTGTTCCTGCTTTTAACCATCTTGTTCCTTGTTCCTACCTGTTCCTGGTTCCCCCTTTTAGCCTCACCCTCGGAATTAAATAGGAAGTGTAGCTTAAGAACACTTGAAAGAATAAAACTCACTCAGTGATTATCCCGGAGTTGTACATGCAATGGTAAAATGTCAGTATTGAGACTTTTTAACCCTACGTAATCAAAAATAATAATTCCGCGTCAGGGCTGGTTTGTGATATTGTGATAGTGGTCACAACATTTCTGCCTATGTACTCCACCGAAATAGAAGCATTTTCGATACAATTGTTCAAATGGCTGTAATTCAACCGTTATTCAATCTAATTATTGTAAAATTGAAGTATGACAGTAGCACTTTTTTCAGTACAAGCTTTAATTCTGCGGTCTCACCTCTCGGAACTCCGAAACTATTAATGGCTGTGACTAATAGCTTTCGTATACTTAAACTGCTCATCTAGTGAATCATTTCTGCTAACTGTCACTGAAATTGATAGCTTGTGAGCTAGAAAAAATACAAAATACCTCCATCAGCCTGTAACTATGTTCTGGCGAACAGTAGGATGTCAATTCTGATTCTGCGAACCGAAATCTAATCGAAATGTCAATTATTAGTAGATTTAGCCCTCGATGGCTTTATTAGGTTTGGACAGTGCATTGTCAATTGCTAGAGAATTAATGTTTGTATTCAGATACGAATGTACTTCTACATGGACAAGATATTTGAGCAGATCAGTTTGAATGGGAGAAGTTTTTAATTTTGAGGGTCGATTTTATATATATATTTTTGGTCCTTCGTACATAACCTTTTCTATGAACTGTACCTATACTACAGTCAAACCTCTATAGTCACATGGCAGGGGACGGGGACGGGCTATAAAAGTGTAAAAGCTGATTATAGACAAAGTTGACTATACTAAGTAGTCAACTAGCTGACTATTCATATATTTTGAAACTCAAAATCACGGATATTTGAATATTATTGAATATGTAAAACGATATTAGGAGAAATTAAATCTAGCAGAAGTTGAAGGGAGTACAAACATTAGTCTTACAATAAGCTAATAATAAAGTGTTTATAATTTATAAAAGCTTGCAAGGATATCAGGTATTTCTGCATGTTCACGAAATAATCACTACCGAATTCTCTGGATGTTTTTACATCCTTAAGATTTAAACACTTGGTATTTCAATGGTTTAATTTAAGAATACGATCTGTCTTTTAGAAATAATTTTGTGTACATAGTACACATGCACTAAATGAATGTAAGAGGGACATTGAACTACAGTCAACAAAAATTGACACATGCTGTCAATTTTGTATAATTTTACTATTAAAATACTTGTAAGTACATACATGGTATGCATTGACTATAATAACTAATTTAGAAATGTAGAGGGCAAAGGTGTCCAAAAGGTTCAGCCTACCTAAAATACTGCATATTTTTTGCAGCTTTGCCTTCCCTACATATTAACCTACATTATTTATCGAAAATAAATTGCCTACCTATTTGCCTACATATATACTCCTGTAATGTTTCTGCCTTTATTTTAGCCTATAAAGGCTTATATTTTAGCCTATAAATGCCTATTTTTTAGCCTATAAAGACCCATATTTTAGCCTATAGACCTATTTTTAGCCTATAAAGGTTTTTTTCAACTAAAAATCATCTATGTATAGTAAAACCTCCTTATAGTCACATCGCAGGGGACTGTATATAAAAGTTGACTATAGAGAACGTTGACTACTGAGTAACCAACTAGTTGACTATTCGGAATATATACAATTATTTGCTAAATAATAATAATAACAATAATAGTGGTTTTATTGGTCACACTTAGGCCACAGCCGTTACAACCCGAGATTATTTGCTAAATACGCTATTATGGAACTCTGGTATACGCAAAATTTTAAAAATTCTACATACGCAATAAATGAATCAATCAAAAGTTGAAGGAGTAAAAAAAGCCCGGATTTTTTAAATAATGTGACTATATGGGGAGTTATAGATTCCTCGGAACAGAAATTATGCTAGATAATAGAGAGGTTATGACGATTGGGAAGTTGACTATTCGGAAATTATTTAACATTACAGTATACGGGCGAATCGCCGGGGACAAATTACTTTATGACTACAGAGAGAAGTTGCTTATAGCGGTAGTGCCTATAAAGAGGTTTGACTGTATGTACGTGCAATAGTAACACATCAAAAAAATCTAACTACTAAAATGTCACGTATTTGAAGAATATTTTTGAGATTTATTTTAAGGTTAAATCAAATAATTGCTTGACAAATTTGTCAATACATTATTAAATACGCCTATTTTTACCTTCGCAAACTGCCTACCTTGTTCCTAAATAAAAAGTGAACTCTTGCAGTTCCTACATATAATATAGGATTAATTTTAGCGGTAATTACTGCACCCTATTTTACTACCTATAATTACTTGGATTTTGAAACCTACCCATTTTTATCCTATATATAGCCCTATAAATAGGATAGGTGGACACCTTTGGTAGAGGGCATTTCGGTTAGATTTTTCAAAATTACGTGACTATATTATCCAGCCGGGACCGAATTATCTTATGACTAGGGAGAAGTTTCCTCTAGCGATAGGTGCTACTATACAGATGTTTGAGTGTATATGGCAGCATGGCAGGTACAGCAGTGCCATTATGATTTGCCCGAGCCGCGTCCACCCAACATGTGGGAGGAATTTGTCAAATATTGAAGTTTTTAATCAAATTTGTATTAGATGTTCTTGTCGGTTTTTTAAATATTTTATTGACCCATGTTGGTCAATATTTCTGGTCACAAGGCTCAAAAATGTGGGAATTTTATAGCGATTTCCGGAAAAGGAATGGTTTTATTTCCTTTCTTTTTCAAGAAATGCTAATACTTATTTTGTAGCAAATTGATGACTGAACGACTGAGGACTAAATGACTGCTTACAGATTCCGCGTGGAAAGTCGTACAGTAAGATTAATAGTCGAAGTAACAAAGGTCGACTTAACCGAATAGTTTTAACCGTTGCGAAATATTGAATTGGATGAATGAAAGCAATTTCAGAAGCTCTGGAAGAAAGTGCCTTCAAATTCAAAATAGAGAACTTCGTTGCTTATAAGCTACACCCTCAAGCGTGTTGGAACGAATTCTGAAGTTTTTACGTATGTAGGAAGAAAACACGCAACAAATTTTGTTTGAACTCTAATCTGTATGCAATTTTTCATGCATAGAGAAAGTGAGAAGATTTGGCCACTACATTTTTTAGCAATAGTTTTTGTTCTTTTCGTTTGTAGCAGCTATCCTCGCTGCGTGCGTAATTAGTGTTTCTGTCGGTACAAGTATTGGGAATAACCGAACTTGCAATTACAATTATAATTGATAATGCAAGTACTAGTAATGCCGTAACTGATACTTTGTAAAATGCGGCAATTAAATCATGCACATAACCGAAGTTGAACTTGAAATTAGTTCATAAGTCACTTGCAGTTGGTAAGGCAATTGCAAAAACATTTGGATGTAATTGCACCGATAAGTACAATTGCAATTTGTAATTGCAAGTGTGCAATTGACATACCGTATAAATCGTCAGCGAAGAGGCAAAATGATCTGTGAATTTTTGATTCGTGGTAAGATGATACACATGCTGTTTCACTAAATTGAACAAAATGTATTAAATAAAACGATCTAGATGCAATGCATAATGAAACAGAGATACACAAATGAAATAGCCTTTCTTTACGCCTTCCAAGGCTAAAATGTTTTAAAATTTCATCCTTCAACGTATCGTTACAAGAAACCTTAAAAATATTAGTCCAATTTTTCTATAATTTTGTGCAAAGGGAAGATTTTGATGCTAACCAAAAATTTACTTAGATCAATTTGCCTCCTCATCAACGAAATTGTACAGTCAGTACTGTAAATTACACTCGTTGAGACAATACTCTTGATTATTATGTACATTACTTATTAGAGCAGAATTGAGCTTATTGAGGCATTTTGTGCAATTTTGCGCTCAAATTCGAAACTGTTACAAGTTGCAATTAACTTGGTAAGTATTTTTTAAATTTCAACTTTTTGAAGTGCAAGCATTGTAATTGCAATTTTTCTTGCAACTTCAGTTGTGTATAACCGGTAATTGCGAGTATTTAATGTTTTTGTAGTTGCAATTGCTATTTAAGTAGAGAAATTGCACTTGCACAGACCATTGCAATTCCCTGTTGTAAAATAACATTCAATTGAACCGAACTTGCAAGTTCAATTAGTAATTGCGGTTAACTTGCAATTGACAAGAAACACTTCATGGAATGACCTTGATAATAATTAGTGTGGGAATTAAAAATGAATACCATTTAAGGAAGTGTTAAAAACATGATTTTAAGCCTTGTAACATGACCATAAATTGACGTATTTGTAGATCATTGAATTAAGGTTTAGAAAATTTTTAATGCTCAATGGGATTGAGAACTTCAATTTATCGATTTTACTAAAACATAGTACTAAAGCATTGTATTGATAATTACTCCTGCCCAATTTTTGAGTATACTCTTAATTTTAATGAACAGGGTCAAAACATTCAGGCTTAGCTTGTGGCTTGTAAATTGCAAGGATTATAAAGTATTTTTCCATAACTATAGGTACCTGGTCGAAACAACTGGATCGGCAGTTGATATTAGAAATCATGACAGAAAAACGCCTCTTCATGATGCTGCCCAATTTTCGCAATATGGGTGCGTGGAATATCTGCTCCAAAACGGTAATGAATTGAAACTCGCTTTGTCTTTTACAAAATATTTGCTCCTGTGGGCAAATATCATTTCGTCCAATAGCGAATAAATCTTTCTCATAGTCGGAGTTACTTTAAAGTAAACCTACTTATGGCTCTTCTTGAAAAATCAAAGTACCATATTTAGTGGTCAGTCAAGTAATTAACGAATTTACTTAGCAAGTGGAATATACTACGGAGGTAGAGAACCGCAAAATTGTTATAATGGATTGTGGTTTGCTTGAGTAAGTACTAACGGCCTACCAAAATGTTCGAGGATTTTTCACTTGAAAGATTACATTAGAAAGAGTACCTGAAGAAGCCCCATGATCGAAACGTCGCACAATTTTATTTGCTCCAAGTCTTTCCACCGACATTTAATCGAAAATTTTTGTCCTTTACCCATTCCAGTTTTTCTATTTTTTCCGGCCTCTTCTCCCTTTCCATATCTTATTTTCCGCTATATTATATGCGCGACCTGTGATGTGTACGTACGCTTGACGAATTTGTTATTGTTTATTCTTCTTACTAAAACCTTCATCGTAGTAGTGATGGTCGCCGTCCTTATGTACATGTTATATTGAAGCATAGTTGTTTTTTTTTCTTTCATTCATTGCAAGAAAATAAAAATCAAAGCATTGTTACGTTTTTAACATTTTTTCAAAAGAAAACCCACTCTTTTAAATTAGTAGAGAGGGTAGAAGAAAAATGTAAAACAAAAGAACAGAGATACCGCAATGCTAAACAAGTTACCAACAAGTTACTATCTTGCTTCTTGGAATTTGTATGGCTAATTCGAATAAACTACCACTTGCTTATTGTGTACGGCTTTGAATATTTAGTAGTGTGGCTAATATGGCCACCACGATTAATTCTAACTGGGGGTGAATCGTTCATTAACAAATGTCAGACAATCAATTAATTAAAATGATGTAGCTGTCATATATTGATATCATTCTGGATGGTTCAAAAACATTGACCTTTTCGTGTCCAAAAATCAAGTGACATGATAATTAAAATAGTTTAAATGTTTCACGTCCACTTGAACAAAATCTCCAAAAAGTAGCCTACACTTAATTGCATGAATTTGACAGCTGCTCACGTGTCGAGTAGTTATCCATACCGTACTTGGAGTATCAAGTACGGTTCCTAAAAAGGTTTTGTAGACTTTATTTTTTGTTACACCAAAAATTTATTCAATCAGTACCAAAAACAGCTTATATACGGACGCCTAAAACTAACAATGAGTTCAAATGAATGAACAAAATAATGTTTTTAGTTCGTATGTTAATTTAAATGATTTATGATACACCGTAATTTGTAATATATTTACATCCGTGGCTTTGGCTTTCAGGAATTTGTCCCTGTTTGCAAATTTAAGCCTGCCTTTAAGATTTAGACATTTGGATTGTGGTGTGGTAGGTATCCTTGAGAGCCTGTAAAGTTATCCAGCATAGGGCATATTAACACGAACAATTTCAAAGCAAGGGTGGCTGACAAAGATTTCACGAGTTTAAATAATTTAATTACCGTTTAAAGCGCACGTTTATAGCCTTTATTTATCACAACATTTAATTATTTGCCTGCAACGTCATTTTAAAAACAGTTCTGAAATTTATTTTTTGTCAACCGACTTACAGGCATCCTAAATTTAAAAAAACATGTTACGGTTGCCTCAATGTACTCCGTCGCATGCTCTCAGAGTGGAAACCGGAAGGTTGAAAATCGTTTTCCGTATCACAAAATGGTCACTTCGATATTGGTTTAAACCTTTAGTACAAACTCGCGCTGCATCGCGGTTTCCATACCTACCACTTGCTTACGTGAACTGTAATGATATTTTAACAAGCCGGGCAAGTTCTATGTAAGTAATGCAAGTGGTACGTCTGAACTTTCAAAATTGTAGTATATTTTCGAATTCAGGGACCCATCAATTTTCATAGCTTTGCCGACGAAATACACTGCTTGAATGACCTGGAAGTCAGAAAATGTTTCTTGAAACCCCTGTATTGTTGGGCAATACATATACCAGAATTACCTTTCTAGCCTCTAAAAGATTTTTCGATTTTTCGTGGAACTAATAAGATTTCAAAATAGTTAATGCATTACATTTTTACGTTTTAGGTGCTGATGTTAACGCGGTTAAGAAAGCGGATTGGACTCCTCTCATGTTAGCGTGTACTAAGCTCAACATTGAAGTTGTATCTATTTTACTTACACATGGTGCAGATCCGTTATTCAGAAATAAAGATGGATGGAATAGTTTTCACCTGGCCACGAGAGAAGGGAGTGTTAAAATTTTGGATTTGTTATTGGATAATTGTCCAATTTCATCACCGGAGTTACAACAACTCGTTAACTCCAGAAGTAGAAATGGAAGAAAGCCATTACACACTGCCGGTATCTGATTTTCTCAAATTATGTTTTAGGGCCTCAAAAGGGAGTTTAAGTAGAGTTTGTCTGTTCATTGTCAGTTCTCCCTGATAGCAAACAGTTTACTTTCATTGCAAAACTCTGCAGCTACTTGGTAGTTGTTTATTCAAGCATGCGTAATCACTGGTCGTTCCATCGCTTAATTTACATTTTAATTTTTAGCGATGCACGGCCACCTTGCTGTTGTCGAATATTTGCTTCAAAAAGAATTTACTGACGTTGACGACACAGATAACTGTGGGACAACTCCACTAATGGATGCAGTTCGAAGTGGTTCCACCGAGATAGTTGACTTGTTAGTGATGAAGTATGGTGCTAAAACAATGTGTACGAACAAGACTGGGTATAACTGTTTACACGTAGCAGCGGAAGTTGGAAATTCTAATATGATTTTGCATTTAATTCAAAATTACGGATTTGATGCTAAACTTCCTGTTTTGAATGGCAGTGTAACCGCTTTACAAATAGCTGAAAAGGTATTTAAAATATGTCAATGACCACACCCTCATAACTCAGTAATATAGAAATTTCATTATGTTAACACCTCAATGTTTGATTTTCAGGAAAAACAGTATTCAGTTACAACAATGCTTCAGAGTATTATTTCCAATGGCCTTATTGGAAAAAATTAAATATTACGTGGTTTTTTAATCAATATAATGTTCAAGTTCAAAAGGTCCCACATATTTAAGTTAATTATAAGTTATTTAAATGGAGGTATGAAAATAAAATAATATCAATCTAAATAGCTCAACTGAGGGACGTGGGGGTTAATCTGTATATCAATGGAAATGGTTGTTTTTTGAGAGGTGTAATAAAAGGCATAATGAGTGCTCTTTAACAAACGACTGCAATAAGTCTATTAGCATGAAAACAATTGTAGTATGCAAGTTATGCACATGTAACTACTCTTAAAAGTGGTGGCTGTTAGTCTAGTGGTGCATTTTCAGTCCACGTTCAAATACGAGCAGCCCACTTAATCATATTTATTAATTATGGTTGATAAGTGCATCCAGTATACAAGTCTGATATTACAAACCCATTAAAATACTTACAGTAACGTCACGTATTTATTATATATTATGTCCGTTTCTTAAGTATTCCTGTTCGCACGACTCACCGACGCAGAAGCACTTACATTCTAGATGAATTCCGTAACTGACCAGATTTTAAGTGTGATATTCAAAATGTTATCAGTGTATTAATGTCTGTTTGTACTTGTAAATATCGGAGTATGGTTGTATTTGACATTGCTTGGTGGCCTCCCGTTTATATCATGCTGCTGATTTCCATCGCCTGCTTTGATTCTTCCCAGTCTGCAAGGTGTAGTTGGCCCAACGTTGGCTGGTACAGTTGGGCCAACAACACTATTTGGCCGTTGGGTTCACGTTGGCCCAATGAACACAAGCCAACTTTTAACCAACCTGCAACCAACAATGCACCGATATTAAAATGCGTCCGTGTATAACACAGGTGATGAGCGTGGTGTTCTCTATTTACAAAGAAACCTGATGGTACAAAACGTTTAATTCTGTTTAAGACCAACAAAAATTATTTATTTAAAATTTTATCCGTGTTACAATTCGTATGTATGTACTAGGGGAATACACAGATATGATTGAATTCGGCCACTTGTAGATTTTAGATAAGGAAGTAGGACACATTTTTTACACACATCTTGTTTGCGGATCAACTGGGAACATGACAAATTACTAACAATACAAATACCAAGTAATGAAGATTTAAAAGGATAATCTGGACAATCCAGTTTACACATAAACTTTTTACAATAAAAGATTCCTGTCAAATCATTAGATATAACTATACATACATCCCCGGTAGTAGTAATAACGCAATTGTTCCCTTGCCTAGTTGTAATATTAACATTAGTGTTTGATACATCATTACTCGAAACGCTAGAGTACATATATCCATTCAACAGAGCCTCCCGCTCTGAAAATCGATTTGAAATTTGTTCCAAAAAATAATTCTTTCCTCTTAAAAGTCTCTTGAGTACTTGCATATAATTTTCAAAGCAAAAAGCGTTACAATTTTCTAAGGTAATAAAAGTTTTTGAATCTTCTGACAAATGAATTACTGAATGTACATTGTAAACAACGAACTCTTGTCCATATAGGTCAGGCATTTGTTGGACAAAGGATTTTAGCAAAGCGTTGGCAAAATTTTTCCAATTTTCATCAAGATCAGCATGGAGAAGGATGTACACACCTGCACTAAATAAAAGAAAATGCTGATATTTAGATTTTGGTAAAAATTTGCGGAGGGATATTGGTCCCAAGTACAAAAGGAACATACGTAGTTCAGTCGCTTTAAATCTATCGATTTCACGAATGTCACGAGGTGTTCTGCAAAAATCGTTCGGCAAGTATGCTTTGAAACTTTGATACATAAATGAAATACCATTAACAGCGTTCCTACTCAATTTAAAAGGTAATTTTCCCTTGACCCAGGTCACAATTAGTTTTCTAGTTACACCTAGACAGCACAAATGCATATAGTCAAGGGGAATTTGACTTATCATACCAATACGTAGACCAATGAGAGGGCTGATACTAGTGTGGTGATGCTTGTCAGACTGTCAAAAATGAATGGTCAGTTCTGCAATCTGCTTCAGTAGACTTAAAGTAAACTCTACCAGACCATTCCCCACGTTCAGTGCACCTTTCACAACTGCTGTAACCGTTATGATTGGTTACACATTTAACAAAACTACGAGCAGGAGCGTCCATTACTATGCATCGTATGCGGAAATTATAAATTTTATTATTGCATGCAATACCCATATTCTCGAGAGTAGCACATTCTACTACAAACATTTTAAGAAACTCCGAGCAATCGGGCTTTTCATTCCCGTAGTATATAGCTACAATAAATGGGGACGAATTTTTCGATTGATCTAGTTTCGCTAAAATTGGCCAGAATTGTTTTTTTGAAGATTTAGAAATAGGAAGCCCATCAATACCTATGGTTACGGTCAATGTTTCTGTAGGAATTAATGATTCAAATTCAGGAACTTTTGGGAGGGGAAATAAACTTAACCCACACAAAGTTCTTTTGATAATTTGATTTAATCCAAAGTAGACAAATTCACCGACGCCCATTTTAAAGTACGTTAACTTATTACTGTAAGTCATAAGTAGGGTTCGTGGATCACTAGGAATTTGTTCCTCCGGAAGTGAAAGCTGCAATATACGAATTAATTTTCTCAAATGTAAATGAGTTACGTTACTTTGAATTGCCCATTTTGCAAGGGATAATTTAAAATTCTCTGCCTCATCTGGACAAGTTTCGTTGGTGAAAACCAGCGAAGATTCAGCCTCGCTTTCACTGGTAGTAACATAATTACTTTGATTATCAGCACTGTCGCTATCACTAGAACACTTCGCAATGTCATATGATGTTACTGGTTTAGGGACTGTGGAGGAATGGATATTTGTACTCTGAACAGGCGAAATAATTCTACTCATAACTGATGTTACATAATTATGCTTACGCCTCCGTTTAGTTCTAAAAGAACTAGGCTCCATTTAATAAAATTAAAAACTCGTAACTTAAATTAGATACAAAATCTCACTGTCAGACAAAACTAATCCATGGCTCGCCTCTTGCGTCCTCCATCGCGGTCCTTTGAATATTTGAACCAACCTTTTGCAACCTCCTCAACCTGAGAAGCAGTACAATCTTGTGAAGATGATACGGATGCTGAAATATTTATATGTACACAGGTTCATATATACAAGGTTTTGGAAGCGCAACTAATTGTAAGGAAATTGGTCCATACCAATAATCTGTGTTGCAATCGGAAGGCCCGAAAATTTGACCTTTCCTCCTTTCCCAGAAAAATTGATTCTTGTGGCAAAATCGTTTGTAAAAACACGAGAGAGTACACGTCTTGTATGCCCTTTGAAATCAACGCCACCAATGCTGTTGCACCACTTCAGCTAGAACAATCAATTTAAAATAAATATTGAAATTCATTGTATTATCCACAAACTAACAATTATGCAAAAAACAAATACATAATAGCATCAACAACTAATCCCGAGTTCATAAAATTAGGTGTTTAAATCACTGTCATCTATTAAACTAGAAGTTGAATAATAATTAGTAGAACATACAAATGTGTCACGAATCAATTTGTCCTTTAACTTTTCCACGGTTTGAAATAATTCCTCCTCTGATGAAATTGGAATTTTGACAGGACATAAACTAGATTTTTTGTGGTTCTTGGATAACTGTGAGCGAATAATCTCGATGTCAGATTTAATTGCGTGCACTTCCCCAAAAATCTCCTTCTGGAATCCTGTACATAATAAAATTTACATTTATTAACAATTTATGCCTCTCGTATAGCAGAAAATATAACGTGATTGCAATAAAGATTGATATGTAAGGTACTTCTAAATTCCTGCAAAAACGGTTCCAGACAATTTTCTCCCTGCCTTGAGACTGCAACGGGAATAGGTACCTCGGGCGGTTGACTGATCGAAATGTCCACACTGCCTGTTGAATCACCTGTGCTCATAAACATGTCGCATAGAATACAATTATTATCCATATGTATATTGTATTACCAATTGAATCAAATTTAGCAGTATTACTTTCAGGTTTTGTTAATTACGTTTGAGTTCAAATCATTACCTATACATTCGTTGCCAACGTTGCTAGAATTCAAATACACTGCGTTCAGCTCAACGAGTTCGTCATCAGATTTAGTTTCACAATTTTCTGAATCAGAAGATGATTGATTGTGATTTTCGTCTTCGTCTGAATCTTTGTGGACATCCACAATCTCTTCAACCGCCTTTATGTTTTCCTTTTGATGTTTAGAAGAGCTGGAATTACATTGTGGGGCTGCAGACGAATAATTGGGCATGTCATATATTTAGAATTTCGCAAAAACTAACATTAATTTACTCTTACACTTCTAAGAACACATTTACATCAGGATTTATATCAACTCACGTGTAAATAAAGACTTCAGAGCAACAGTATCAAAATGCTTCTGAAATCCAGAATCGGATTCGTCTGATTCTGAGGAAATATTTTTTCGAAGATATTTTTTGGTGGTTCTGGACTGGATCGAAGGATCAAAAATATTTTTTTTCTTACGATTCTTCCTTTTCTTTACTACGGGGGTCCCATCGTCCGTTTCTATTACACTTTCCGGGTTAGAGATGTACTGCACGATTAGGTTTGCTTTCTTCACGGCGTTAGTAAAATCATCTGAAAGAATCAGATAAAAAACAATCAGTGATACAGTTGCGTTAATACATATATCTACATAATCCCCCATCTGCACTGTTTAGTATGATTTAGAGAAAATTCTAAATTCAATAAAATATACTAAATTGTCTTACTACTAGATGAATGGATTGTGATTTCTTGGGATGGCCAATCTGTTAATGGTTTGGATCCTGCTGTGACACGTAATTTTGAGCTATTTCCCCTAAATATGAGTGGAAATTTGCACGACTGGTTATCTTGGGAACCTCTTAACCAGCTTCTTGGAACAACTTCTGTGGAGTTGTCTTTCCGAAATTCCACCACACAAAACTGCTTATGAATCAGTTCCATAGAAAACTGCCTGTAGAAGTAGCCTGTATTAGCAACTATTCTAATTTTAAACGTAATATTTTGTAAAAAATAAATTCGCTGCAACGTTCAGAGTCCGTGATCTCTCAGCAGGCATGCACGCTAATGCACGCTTTACGTTACTTCATATGCCTGCCGTAAAGTCGGTAGTGTTCTCAGAAATGCAATGCGCATGTGCCTGGACTTAGACATTTTTCATCTGTCATCAAGCGTTATGCATGGTTGGGCCAATAGCAATCCAACGATGCTGTAAGACATTTTGCCAACGCAAACATTGGCCAACGGAAGCACCGTTGGCCCAACTTACAGCCAACAAACTTTGCAGACTGGGTTGCTTGTAGAATACGCAAGACATACTTTAGTCAGGTGAGGAAGTTTAGTAGTTACAAAATCGAGTTGTTTCTGTAGATGAGCAGTGGATCCAACAGCTCCTAGTTTTATATATTTAGTAGGTTAAATGGTTAGTAGCTATAGGTAGTAGGATAAATCAATGAAGATTCATTCAGTTCTGAAATTTATTTTTTGTCAACCGATTTACAGGCATATTAACGTAATTTAAAATACAGATGATCTGATTTTGACCCACAATTGTGATAATGAAGCTAACATAAATTGAACGAGTTTATTTTAGTTACGAAGTTGTTATTTTTTATTTAAATTTTCAAAAATTCAAAATGTACAGTTTACGAGATCTGATAGCTGTTCATACCTAAGTTTTTCCTTGAGTCTACAAAATCTAATACATTGCAATATTTTAAAGGTCTTCCCCCGTAACGATTTTGATAAAAGTTTGCAAATGGCTGACTAATTATTTCTAGGTTTTGCGCAACATTTTGTGATGTACAACCAAGGGCTTGGTCTTTCGAAAATTTGTTTAAAAATGAGAATTATCGTGTTCATTTAGCAATTCTCGAAAAATAAGATGAAGTCTTTCCAATAATGCTAACCAATTAAATTATTTGGACTTTTAATAAAGAAAATTTTTAATGTTTTACTATTATATATGGACTCAACAATTGAATAAACCAGGTGTTAAAAAATCAAAACGAATATACTTTTACGCTCTAAAAATTGAAAAACTAGCATTTGATATGGGAGGAATTAGAGCAATACACCTCTTACTATATACTACTATACGATACTTAATATTCATTGTCGGGTAATCATGTGTAGAGAACATGATGTTTTCTGAAATTTCGAAAGTCTTCGCTTATTTTTGTACCCATAGTATTGCAGATTTTTTGTCCGAGCTGCTTTGTTTCGTTCATTATTGCTCTAATTCCTCCCATATCAAATGCTAGTTTTTCAATTTTTAGACGCAATGTATCTTCGTTTTGGTCTAATTCCACCCATATCGGAAGCTAATTATTGAAATTAAAATTCATTGTTGCCAGACATACTTAACGTTACGACGGATGGCTTGACTGCTAGTCCTTTTACTAGAAACTTTATCGTAGTACTGTAATAGTGATGGTGGTCGTCCTTATGTACGTGGCATGTTGAAGTATAGAGGATAATTTTGTTATCATTTATTGTTGTAAATTAAAATCAAAGTATTTTTTATTTCGTTTTTGTTGACTTGGACAGGCTTAAGTTACAGTAACCAAGTGTTCAGCTAAAATCTGTCAGTCAACAACAATTAATATCATTTCAAAATACAAAAAAGTTAAAAAAGAAAGAACAGAAATACCGCAAAGCTAAACAAGTTACCAACAAGCTAATATCTTGCATCTTGGAATCTACATGAACAAAATCCCCAAAAATAGTCCACACATATACTTTAGCCATACTAATAATTAACCCACTCGATTTTAAATATAATTCGTCAATGGTGCTCCACTTTGCTGCAATGAATATAAGGAAATTACACTGGAAGACTGAAAACAGTTACCACATTTCTTGCAACGATACTAGCGACATAAGGTTTTCAGCATCTCTATACTATAATTTGAAGATGATGAGTTGATGAGGGAAGGGAAAGTGGGACATTTTTAAATCTTCGCTGTCTCCTACGCGCGCTTCATAGGTTCGCGAGTACACACTACTATAGTACCATAAAGGCTAAATAGCTTAATGGTATACCAAAGCATTTCGTATAGTAAAAAGGTCGGTGATATTGTCACGGGATATATTTATAACAACTTAATCGGTGACTACTGATTTACATTACAGAGAAGACAGTTTCCTATTAGAGTATGATTTGCAAAGTTTGCAGAGACAGTTATTAAATGTCAGGGGCATTTTTGGTAAAGCTGGCATTTATTTTCACATGGACAACTGCAGGTTGCTTTTTCGAGGGATAAGTACAGAAAATTTCAAGGTCGTTGCAGGGACGGGAATCCGAATCCGAATTGCACAGTGCCCCAAAAACTTTGTACCTCGATTGTATGTAAATGAACAGTTGGATTGATTAGTTGTAAGCACAGACAAGTAGATCAATAATAGTAGAATCGGAATTTAAAAAGAATTTTTCAAATTCGATACGAAAAAATAACAAAAATTGCTAATTTGTTTCGACCGTTACGGATCGGATACAAATTTTATTCATCCGTATCCGATCCGAAATTTTCGGATCGGATAAGTGCTGCTATCCGATCCAATCCGCGGATATCCGAAATTATCCGAATTGAACCATTGGATGATAATGGAAACAAGTATTCGGAATTTTCACTAAAAAAAGCATTAGCTTTTTACTACATCAAAATATTAATCATTTTTGCATACATTACAAACTGAAGAAAAATATTACAAACTGTAAATTCGAAGCACGGAATTAATGAGAAATCACGTAAAAAGCGGCACAGTTACTCGTTGGACAAATTGCTGTAGCACACTTCGTTCTTACTGGTCGAACGCGCTAAAAATTTGATTTTCGGATATCCGTCGGATTATCCGATATTTATTATTTGTGATCCGAACCGATTGGATAAAGTCGTTTCCAAATCCGTTCCGAATCCGATGACCGGATAACGGGTACGTATCCGATCCGATCAGATTGTGTTAGGATCGGATAAGTAGTGTATCCGATCCGAAATTTCGGATATCCGCGGATCATCCGATCGGATGGAAGCGTTAGATAGTATTAGCCAAACTGTACTAAATATTCAAAGGTGTGCACAATAAGCAACTGGTAGTTGATTCGAACTGACAATACCATTCCAAGATGCAAGATAGTAACTTTTTGGTAACTTGTTAAGCATTGCATTATTTCTTCTTTCTTTTTTAATTTTTTCTGGTGTGTAATCTAAAATGGCATTATGTTTTACTTTATGTAAAACTTGTTTACTATAATAATTTAATATAATAATTTGTTTAAAGAAAAGTATTGGAATCGGAATCGGAATTAGTATCCGAAAAAAAATAACAAAAATTGCTAATTTGTTTCGACCATACAAAGTTCTTTGTCAAGTATTTCATTCGTATCTCAAGGTTTAAAAAAGTATTCGTATTCAAGCCCCTTCCCGTCCCTGGGTCGTTTTAACTGATACTGCCGAAGGCGAAACAATGGGAAAACGTAAAGGTATATAAGTACACAAATAATTTAGTTTTTACTTTGACGATTTGTAATTTGTTGGTTTTTAATTATAAGAAAATTGGAGTAAAAAGGCTTTACTAAAGCTATTGGCTTTCTTCATACTAGAATTTGACGATGGGAGGCCGTTTTTAAATCTTCACTCTTTTTCTCTCTTAAACACGCTTTATTGGCTGTAGCAAACAAATTGTAAACAAACAAACAGTAAACATTGCAAATTGTGTGTTTAAAGAAATTCTGTAATGTTAGATTATAATCATACGAAAATGTATTTCAGAAGCAAATGTCATTTTTTTAAAAAATATTCGATTTGAATTTTTTGTTATTTCGACAATAGAATTTTAATGCTGGTGGATCAAGCCATCAGGCTGCGTCGGTGTTATTATTGGGAAATGGGGGTTAACCACTGACGCAGGCGGTGGCTTCATCCGCTATCTGATAGCATAAGACGACGATAAAAAAAATCCTCGCTCTCCCTCTTTAAGGGTAAAAACTCCTATCAGTTTACGATTGCGAGTACCAATTACCTTAAAGCTAACTACCCGGCCTAATTGTGGTATGTAATATTCATGTATTTACAATTGCTGTTTTTGTATTTTCCATTGGTAAAGCAGATGACTGACTGCATCTCATTATCCGCATTTTTTCTAGACTATTTATATATAATTATGTACTGCACAGTCACTTATTTCTGAATCATGTGGTAGTGACTGAACCAACAAACTGAAGAGTTTAGAAGTAGCTAGTCTAGTTTAGCTAGTCTCTATACTATAATTTGAAGATGAAGGAAGTGGGGCATTTTTTAATCGTCGTTCTCTCC
This sequence comes from Allacma fusca, assembly GCA_947179485.1. NCBI lineage: Eukaryota > Metazoa > Arthropoda > Collembola > Symphypleona > Sminthuridae > Allacma > Allacma fusca. The sequence continues at coordinate 27,282,081 of OX359249.1, read as the reverse complement.
TACGCGGGCTGTATAGGTTCGTGAGTACACGCTACCATAAAGGCTAAATAGCTTAATGGTATACCAAAGCATTGTATACTAGCAAGGGCGGCGATAGTGTCACGGGCTACAGTTATAACAACTTTAGTGGTGACTACTCATGTAATAAATGTCTGGGACATTTTTTAAATTTCTGTAATTGGTTGGATTGTTAATTATTATAAAGAAATTAAAAGTAAAAAGAGAGTAATATGTGCCTGAACCAACAAACTGAAGACTTTCAAAGCCAGGAATAGCTGGCTGTGCAGTGCTACTCGTTTATAATCAAATCCATGCTATGGTGTCTGTACTCTGCACTAGGCATGTTCGATTTTAAAATATCGTTCATATCGTTATCGTTCTCTGAAAAATTACCGATAACGATATCGAGGAACGATATAACGATATATCACGTTGTGGCTTCTGGCATTATTTAACGAAAATTAATGAAACTTTAATTTCGTGTACAAGCTAATTATTATTACTAAGGCTCTTTAGAACCAAATTTTCAGCTAAAATTAGCACAGATTACATTTTATTCCAAATATATGAGTCAAAAAGGCATTGAGTTGAAAATATGTACAACTTGAAGCATTTCAAAGATAATAATGCAAGGCATCAGCATCAGTAAGAAAACAATAAAACTACACATAATAATTACACCATAGAATTTCTGTTCATCATTACATTGACAACTGACGCCCGAATTCGGATAACCTTATTTGGGAACTTAAGTCATTCAAGTTTCTAACTTTTTGAAGTTTTCAAACTAAAGTCAACAAATTAGCGAAAATCCGTAAAAAATTATCGTTGCACATCTTTATTCGGAAAAATGTTAAATCCTGTGTACTAGAATGACGGCCAGTTCATTAATTTCAACTGTTAAATGGATCAGGCATAAAATAAAAAAAATATTTTCAATATTTTTAGACCGAATTTGGTGCGGTATGACTTTATCCCCAAGTTTAGCTAGCATTTTTGTCAAAAAAATTGCAATTCTTGTTATTACTCGCGAATGTACGATAAAATCATGTGACGATATATCGTCGGGAAACCCCGACATACGTGGTATATCCAGGGTTGGCAAAAAACCGGCTTTTATCAATAAAGGCCAAGCCAGTGGCAAGAAATGGTAACAACTGGTTTTTATTGGACAGTGGACTTATTTGGATAGTATTAATTATGGCCATTTTATACCAACCTATACAACATGTCCGGGGCGGATAGAACCGGATTTTAACCAATAATAACCAGGCCATTTCTGACCACTTGGCAACCCTGTGTTCGTACATGCGTAATATTAGCCGAGCCGGTGGTACGTTTTGGTTAAAACCGGTTTTTATTGGACAGTGGATTTATTTGGATAATATTAATTACAACCATTTTATGCCAACCCAAGCAATTGGACCAAGCCGGCAAGAACCGGATTTTAACCAATAACGGCCAGGCCATTTCTTGCCACTTGCCAACCCTGGGTATATCGTTTCTAAAAAATGTACGATATGGACGATAATATCGTATCGGTATATCGTTATGAACATGCCTACTCTGCACACAATTTAAAATACGCGGCATAGATACTACTAGGGATTGTCGATTTGAAAATGCCATAGTATATTGGGCATTTTCTACTTTGGGCATATTCGGCACGGGCATTTTCATTCCTGGCCATATTCGGCATTTTGTGCATATTCAGTTCAAATTTTCGGGTCGATTACCTTTTCCAGACGTTATTGGTCGCTTCTACTACTGCACACTACCCCGCTCACATCGTTATAACTAAAAACGATTACTCGACGGTTTTAGCACACAAGTAAATAAATCTGGTCAGTAGACAATTGTAAGAGTTGTAGTTTTTAAAACGTCTAACCATTGTTACTACTGGACAAAACTCACATTTTGGAATGCAATAAACTCTGCCCACCTGGAAGCACTGGTCAAAAAATTTGGGAAATTTTATTTACGCTGGAGACGGGGAAACTGTTACAGAGGATGAAAGTTATACAAATCAAAGTTCTGATGGGGTGGATTTGTTGATGACCTACCAGAACTGCAGAATATTCCCGGCTGAAAATGCCTAAAATGTCGAACATGCCCAAAATGCCAAATATGCCCTGCCGAAAATGCCCAAATTCAGGACATTTTCCCAATGTGCCAATATGCCCAAAAATATGGCACGTTGGCGGGCATTTTGTGCATGTACAGCTGGCAGCAAATGTGGGCAAAATAGTTTGCCTCGCCTATATCCTACATGTATTTTTAATACCCGATCCTGCCTACATTTTGCCTACATTAATGTCGCTAAAAAATATCCTTTATTCTAATCTGAAAGTGATTGTCTTGATGATTGCGATGGCGATGATGGTGCCCGTCGTCACTTATGTACATGACATTTTGAAGCACAGCGGTTCATTTTTTTTCTTTCATTGTATTCATGAAAATAATGCTTTGATTTTTATTTTTATCCACTTTTTTACAGGAATGAAAAAAAAAGAACTTCTATTCTTTTTTAACATTTCTTTTTTGTTTACTGGGACAGGCTTAAGTTATAGTAAACAAGTTTTACATAAAGTAAAACATAATGCCATTTTAGATTACACACCAGAAAAAATTAAAAAAGAAAGAAGAAATAATGCAATGCTTAACAAGTTACCAAAAAGTTACTATCTTGCATCTTGGAATGGTATTGTCAGTTCGAATCAACTACCAGTTGCTTATTGTGCACACCTTTGAATATTTAGTACAGTTTGGCTAATACTATCTAACGCTTCCATCCGATCGGATGATCCGCGGATATCCGAAATTTCGGATCGGATACACTACTTATCCGATCCTAACACAATCTGATCGGATCGGATACGTACCCGTTATCCGGTCATCGGATTCGGAACGGATTTGGAAACGACTTTATCCGATCGGTTCGGATCACAAATAATAAATATCGGATAATCCGACGGATATCCGAAAATCCGAAAATTTCGGATCGGATACGGATGAATAAAATTTGTATCCGATCCGTAACGGTCGGATCGGATAAGAAAATGTATCCAAAAATTTCGGATCGGATTCGGATAGGATATTCGATTTATCCGGTCGGATGGAAGCCTTAATACATACCAGGGACGGGAAGGGGCTTGAATACGAATACTTTTTTAAACCTTGAGATACGAATGAAATACTTGACAAAGAACTTTGTATGGTCGAAACAAATTAGCAATTTTTGTTATTTTTTCGTATCGAATTTGAAAAATTCTTTTTAAATTCCGATTCTACTATTATTGATCTACTTGTCTGTGCTTACAACTAATCAATCCAACTGTTCATTTACATACAATCGAGGTACAAAGTTTTTGGGGCACTGTGCAATTCGGATTCGGATTCCCGTCCCTGCTTAATACTATCATTCACCATCATAAAACCGACATACAATTAATTAAAATGATGTGGATATCATTCATTGACAGCGTTCTAGATTACTAAAAAAATATTGTCACTTTCGTGGTTAAAAATTAGGGTTTTTAATAGCTAATATTTTGTGTGGTCAATTCTTATAATTTTAATAATGGTTTCCAGCAAAAATGAATATAAACAAGGGCGATTTCAAATTGCAAACATGCGCTCAGCTTGAATAATTTAACCACCATTTTATAAGCACCCTGTACAGTAACTATTTACTAACAGCATATAAATATTTTTTTTTAACATTTATGCCCGGAAAAGTTTGAGAACAATTATAAAACTTATTCTTTGAGTACTGACTTCACCTAGTAAAAGAAGAGGCTTCAGTTTTTAAAAAACAGCTAATCCTATTTTGACCTTTCATTCACAAGTATAAATTGAAAGACCTTTCTGCATGGAATCTGAGGGACTTTATTTTTTTCCCCTGACCGGTCCAGAGTTGACCCTCCTCAAATTCACGTAGGTCTTTTAAATTTAGCTTTTTGCAAGGAAAGTAATGAAGAAAATTAACATATACAGCCATTAATAAGCGACGAAGTTGGTTTGTGTTACAGATTTTACCCAATCGATACGGATTGGAGGTTTAAAGGATCCGTTGCATTTAAAAACGGCCTAATTATATAATGTTAAGTTTAATGTTTTTTATAAATTACAAATCATTGCAATCCCAGTTTTCCCATCCACCTTGGTGGATGGCTTGAATGCTAGTACCAACATATATGGAAGGATTATTCGCAAGGCTGCCTAGATGCCTACTTTTTTTAAAAGAAAACTATAGCCTACATTTACGCCTACACAATTTTAGCATATATTTGCGCCTATGAGTAATAGGTAACAGTTTATAGGGAATATGTGCTGATATAGGAACGCCTGAGTTGTCTCCCTACACAAGGACTTCGCCTATGTCAAATTGGGGTTCTCCCGGCGTTATACGTGTTATATTAATTCATCCCAAACTTAGGTATATCATACATAAAGTACCTCTAATAACAATAAGAGAGTTATGAATAGTATGTATGATAGCGCTAATAGAGGTGTTTGTAGTTACCCTCCGCCATTGACATCAACTGGGAAAACTTCATCGCAAACATAATAACATTATTTATCACTTTTACTGAACGTACTGCAGGACTTTTGAAGTGTTCTTTTCCTTAGAACATGTACATAATCCCATGCATGCACCCTCAGGATAACTAATTTGAATGCCACGTGAAAATTTGACAAATTTTTAACTTATAACTGCACTTAGAAACAACATTAATTTCCTAGCTATTCATCAATTTTAGTAAAAATATTAAGGAAGCACTATTTAAACAGTAAAAATGTCCACATCATAGTAAGTACATCAAGCTAACATATAAATGCATGTAAAATGTGCGACTACATTTAGCCTGCATCTATATGAATAAGTTATTATGCCCAACACGTTTTATAGGCAATCCACACAACAAGTTATCCCCCTATCCTATAATGCCTACAATTAACATGAGAATTTTTTTGCAGCCTATATTTTGCCTGTATATATAGTAGGCCTTACATGTTGGGGAGGCGCCCACCTTTGGCTGGCAGGCATATATGCGAGGGCACTTTCAATCGACATTCCCTAGCTACTACTATATATAGTATAACTACTGCTACGGAAAGCTATTGGGCTTTCACTATACTTCCCAACTTGCCCAGCAGTCTCAATATAATCTACTCTATTAATTTCAGAGCGACGTGTCTCTCTGTGTAAAGGGATCAGAAACTAAGTCATCTTCATTTGTTTTTGTTGACAACATGTAGGGCTTCTGATCGGGACGGAACAATTTTGGAACATAAATATTAACCCCATATTATTTCGGAACAATTTTGGAACATAAATATGGACCCCATATTATTTCGGTACAGAGTCGGGACAATTCCGAATCATAAATATATATTCCATATTATTTCGGGTAGGAATCGGTACAAATACTTTTGCCCCGAGTTATTTAAAGTCGGGGTAGCGATAAATATTGTATTCCAATGATTTTTTTATGTGATATAATGTAAATTATTTGAAATGAGTTGTTTTATTGGAATGTAATCCACTTATGGTAAATTACATTGGCGTGGAGCGGGCTACCTTGCTAGTAAATGATATTGGCAAGGATCATTTCAAAGCAGGACTGGCTGACAAACATTTGAGCAGCTCAAATAGTTTAAAAATTACCTTATTAAAGGCACCGTGTTTAGCTTTTATTTATCACAGTAACACTTAATTATTTTTTAAAACATTTATACTCCACAATACCAGATTATTTTATAAACAATTCTGAAATGTATTTTTTGTCAACAGACTTACAGGCATCGTAACGTAATTTAAGAAACCTCAATCCGATGTGATTTTATTTTTTGATGATGTGCTATAAAATTCGATGCCATAAGATTTTTGTTTATTGTAACAACAGCAAAGAAGTTCCTACAAATAGCTATTTACGAAATGTTGCAAAAAGAGTAAATTATTTAATATTAGAAAATTTCTTAAATAGTCTACAGATGGGGCACATTGCATAGCTAACCATATTTGTTTTCATGTTAAGATTATTAACCTGTTTTGGTATTATATGTAATAATTCCACCAAAATAAAACTTTATTAAAAGGGTATTTTTATATAACACATTGTTGTATTCAAATTCAGTTGAAATTCATTACTGCTAGACATCACATCCGTCAAGGCTGAGGTTATATCTATTGATTAGTTGGGTTATAGTGCAATAGCGGACACTGGGTTTTGAGATCATTTTGATGGTTTCTATTTCAAAATATTTTTATAATAATTTAACTTTCGTTATGTCTCGAATATCCAACGGATGATATGCATTATCCGGATATGACAACCGTGATTCAGTTTTTAAACATTTAATTTTTAAGGGTCCGAGCCCATAAGATAAGTACATCATAAGATTTTGCACACTAGCTTGCAATAATTATTCAGGAATAATTCGAATTTTTCATCAAAATCGTTGTTGTGGAATGCATTATTATTAGGACAGGCAAATCTGTATACTCACGAAAAATTTAGGTGTAAACAGCTTCAGATCTCGTAAACAATACATACTCAAGAGGTGAGTTTGACCTTGGTCGTTGTAAAAATTGTCATTTACTTTAATCCATTAACATTCGAATTCGGTCAATAGGTGTCGAAATTATCCTCAAATGCTTTTTTCTGGTAGTGCATACCTACGCTTTGGATTTTTCCGCAAGGAATGTGTCAAGTTGCGAATTATAATCTATTATAATAGTATCTATCTAGTAAAAATCATATATGACTAATATTGAAGTGGAGTCACCAAGTGGCGAAATGATGTTTACGCGGCTCCTAGCGGTCGAGATAGTAACAACGTTCAGTTTTTTGCAGCCGTTGTGCAAGCAGACACAAACAACATGACGACAAAAATCATCAGTCATCAGTCACTAAGAGGCAAAGCGCCATAATGTGTTGTAACAGCATCAGATAGTAGTTAATACCCTAAAACGTGTGTATACATGCATCCAAGCGGGAGGTACCTAACAAAAGACTTGGAATACCGAAAAATATGGTTTTCGATTGCTCGAACGTTTTTGCGAATGCTTTCAGCCTTTCGAAATTCCGTGAAACAGTTCATAACGGCATTCGCAGCTTATCTAGCTTCAACGATATTAAACTTTATTAAGATTTTCCTATAACATAATACGTACCCAACAAAAATCATTCCAGTCAGGACAGGCTGAGTATAACACTGACATGAGACAAATAAATATTCTTGCCACATCTTTCAATTTAGACCCTTTTATTTTTTTACGAGAAATGTTTTTATAACTTCAAAACTTTTAAAAGCTTTCAACAATGCACTCCTGCAAGTAGAAGCTATCTGTGCAGGTTCTTTATTTCTGTCCTTAATTCCTCAGACATGCGTCCCTAACCCAAAGCTTCAACGTATGTGCTGCACACCTTGTTGACACAAAAGCGGGGATATTTGTGTTCAAATACTGTGGCTTCAAATATTTTGGATAAAGATTGGTCATGTATTTCTTCATCTGTAATTTCCACTTCATCCTGAACAGAAACAACGTCTGTATCATTTTCCTGTGTTGCATCTAAATCTTCTTCAATAGGGTTCACTGTTTCTACAGTACTATTAGCTAGGATAATTAGAATATTGCTTCCATTATTCGATGTGATCGAGAAGATTTTATCTTATGCAGTTTATATGCTTACAAATTATGTAATACGTTTTCCACAAAGTTCTTAATGTCCGCGTACTTCATCTGGAATTTCTACATACCTTTTAAGCTTGATGTAATTCTCATAAACAATCACACGATGAAAGCTAGAAAATGACGATCAAGTTTCATGAATATCAGTTTTCTTGATGAAAGACTACAGAACAATTTTTCCTGAAATCGAAATTAATCCAAAAACCGATAATGTACGCTTATTAGTCGTTCACGTTGTACACATCCGTTGATAATGGTAGACCATATTAAACGTACTGGACTTCTCAGTTGTTTACAAATATATCATCTATATATGCATATATTTATTTTCACTGCTGGTATATTATTTACATACTATCAATTCACGCGGTTGGAAGTATGCAGTACGCATAATCGCAATAGAAACTTTCAGCTTAGCTTCGCACCTAGAAATAGAGAACTTCGTTTAACTTCGCCCCTAAAATATCATAAAGGTGCAAAGTAACCAACTCCAAATAATGCATTAGGGCTGTCCGTTTTCACACAAATTATATGATATGCCTCAGAATTATGGAGTAAGAACTTTTAGTAAAAATCAGCACTGCATATCAAGTCACTACGGGGCGAAGCGCCACTATATGATGTACCATCATGAGACTGTAATAGTACATTCCCCTATAAACACTCCAACATGCTCTTAAATATACCAGTGAGTGTTGACTGTTAGTCAGTAAAACACTTAAAAAATGAATGAACTCATGTATGATATTACACATCAGTCTCTGCCTCTTTGTAGACTTGTCCGGTGCATTTGACAGCGTTACGCACAACATTCTTTGGCAAAAAATGGACAATGCCGGAATTAGTTCTAAATTTATAAAGTGTGTAATTGCAATCTACAGTCAAGCCTAAACCTGCATCAAAACAGAAACCGGACTCACCGAGCTGATGAAAATCAACATCGGAGTTCTTCAGGGAGAGAGTCTTTCACCCACGCTATTCAATATCTTCATCAACGACATCATTGCCACCCTAGACAGCTCCTTCACTGTCCGAATCAAAATCGGTGAGAGGTTTCTCCATGCCCTTCTATATGCTGATGATGTAATCATCCTTGCATACTCCGCTGAAAGCCTCAAACGCAAAATTGACGTGATGAAGAAATTTTTTACGCAAAACCATCTTAAACTGAACTCAGACAAATCCAAAATTGTAATTTTCAGGAAGCCTGGAGGCAGACCTAAAAATGAAAATTTCTTCTGGGGAAACACAAAGCTAGAATGTACCAACGAGTACAAATACCTAGGTGTCCTTTTCTCTCAATCAGGATCTACCACTCGGACAGCAAAAGATTTTAGAGCTAGGGGTAAAACAGCAATTTCTTCCCTATGGCCACTAATGGTAAAAGCAAGACTCACTTTGCACTCTTCAACTCTATGGTGAGATCCGTTGTGACTTATGGTGCCGAAATATGGGGGCTCGGTCACCTTGATGACATCGATAACCTACAGCACTACTTCGTGAAAAAGCTTCTCAGACTTCCTAATAACACCCCTGGGTTCTTCCTCAACCTTGACTTCAGATTAAAACAAATAAGAATTGACATTGTACGGAGCGCCCTAAAGTTATGGGCAAAATGTCTACAACAAAATGAGAGCAACCAGCTTCTCAATTGCTACTCAGACATGTGGGAAGAATTGCCGGCAAAACAGAAATGCAACTGGAGTTCCCAGCTCCACTTGATCCTCAAAGATTACCTGCCGGAAGGACTCTGGAACTGTAAATCTCCCATTCTAATCCGAAAGGCAATACCCGAGATAATCAGCAAGTATAAAATATCACTAACCGTACTGGATGTTGAAAGAATGAAACAATCGTCGCACTTTCCACTCTACAAGCAGGTCAAACTACATGACTATGCTGAAGAGTACACAAACAATTTGACACCCCTAAAAATTGAAAATCTAATCGCCAGAATAAGAATGGGATCCCAGCTTATTCACTTCAATGACGTCACCCTTCGCCGAGATATCTGCAAATTTTGCTCACAATTCAGCCGAAATTGGAGCCACATTTTCCTTGAGTGCCACTTACTATCTGACCATAGGCCCGCGTCTCTATCTAATATAAATTCATCACAATATCCGATTATTGATACTTTTTGGTGCCACTTAATTACTAACATGAAAAAAGATTTTGCTTCAGAATTATACTGTTTTCTAGAGAAAATTGCAACTTTAATGTAAACTATCACACTTAAAATTACACATATTGAAGGAGCGAAAGCTCAAATCAATAAAACTTTACATACATACATTACACATCCGTCTGCACAGTTCGGGTTAATATATTGTGGGGATAAAACAGGACCAAAATATTGAAAAGCACATACTTGCCATGATGGTTGTTCTGTAAGGTACTATATTTTCGTAGATATTTTCCGTTCTTAGATTATTAGAAAATATGATGACAGATCAACTGTTAAGTCTACCTAAACTCGATTCGATGCACATGAGATAATATAATAATAATAATAAGTAACAATTTTATTTGTTATCAATTAAAACTTACTAGCCGTAGTATTATATATACTAAGATTAATTTAAATTAAAAGATAATTAAGCGTATTATTGGATTACACTTAAATTAATTTATTACGTAATATTACGTAACTATTACGAGGATTTGTATTTTGGCTATTATGGATTATGATAATGAATTTGCTTTTGGACTAAAAATAAAGGAACAGAAAAGTTAGTCTAGATATTCTTCGATATTATGATATTCGCTAGGTCAAAGAACAATTAGAAACAATTTGTTGGTCGATTTGTATGTCGAGTTAGTATTTTTGAATAGTCCCCGGTATTTGTAGTTGTTTATTAAAATACTACTTGAATTCTCTCTAATATGACGTTTGAGTTATCGTTTGGTGTTTTGATTGAAAAAGGTACTGTCCATAATTTAGGTAATATTAGTAGTGTTAGTTGAAGAATCCAATTAATCTTTCACATACTTGTCTAAAGTTAGGAAAACTTTGTATATAGATATAAATTAGTCCCAACGCGACGGGATGCATCTCAAGGTGTGCGTCATTTATTTACTGCACCTCTGACCTTATCCGCCACCTGGGGCCCGATCTCCGTATTACATGCTTTAACGTGGAAGCGTTTGATTCGCGACTTTTGTCCAGCAAGTGCGAGCCAAAGAATCTCGTCGTTGTCGCAGTCAAAAAAAACGTCAAGTCTACTTACATTGTGTACAAATAATTAAGTACTGCGTCTCATATCAATTGTGTGTGCACATGCAATTTTTTGGCGTCATTAGTTTGACGAGTGCAGCCTGTGAGGGAAGGTCTGCCAAGTAGTTGCTGTCTTTTTCTTTTGTTTTCCGTTGAGGTATTTTCACATTTGGAACGTGCTCACGAACTATCTCCTAGGTCACTTTAAGTCAGTTCATGTAAGTGGATTGGAGCGGCGGGTCGGAAAGGTGTCTTTGTATGATGATAAGCTTGAGCTGGAAGCCAGAAATTAATCTCATACAACCATAATCCTAAGTGGCGGGGTTAAGATCAGGTAAGTTTTTTATTTAATTTGTCATTAAGTACCTAAATATTTTATATTTTATAATTTAGTCATCATTTTAATAATACTCAGAATCAGAAGTAATGCCAGTTTGCTGGGATTAATTATGGCGGGGAATTGGACTTAAGAATTTTATTTGTTATTGGAATAGTATATTTGAGAGGTTAATGAACTAATTGTTCCGTAATCATTCCGTTACTCGTTCGGATTTGTTCATTTTTGACCCGGGAAGGAAGTTATTGTGACCTGGCTTTTGTTCCATTAATTGCACGTGTTTCATTATTTCCGTGTATTTAATTCTCTTGTTGTTGTGTAGCGCCAAATCAGAGTGAACGCATCCTGTGACCCTTGACTGTATTAGATCTAAAAATGTCTCCCCGTCGATCTCACAAGAAGAAGTCCGATGAGAACAAAAATAATGAAAGGGTGCAGTTGTCGGAGGAAATTAAGCATTACCTGACCATCAGCCCATACGTGTCCGTGCCTCAGATAACTGTGACCACAGTTTTAAGAGAAGATGGCAAGCCAGCGGTATCAGAGAACGGGTCCCCGCTGTACAGTCTTCCTGCAAGTAAAAATAGCATCCTGGCAGGAATATTTACAAAGTCTAATCTCCAGAAGCCAAGGGACATCCGGGACGATGACTCGAAGAAGGTCAGTTCATGATTTATTTGGAGTTCATTAAACATTTGATAGTTGTGTGTAATCTCCGAGACGAGCGACCACCTTTGGTCTTCTGTTACTTTTGTGCTTCCGATCGTTAATTCCAATTCCAAGTTTCTAATATTAGTTGAAAGTAATCATGTACAAACCTATGCGGTGGTTTAAACAGGACTTGGAATTAACAGTCTCAACCACGAAACTTTCCTAGGGAAAGAGATGGCTCAATTACCTTCAGTGGTAGCTCAGTTTATGTTTGTGTTGTCCTTAGTAATGTATTTTATTTCTTCTGTTAAGTGTTCCTTGTTGGGTTGGTTGTGAACTGTGTTTTAATTAATTGCATTACAGGCCGCGTTTTTGTCAGCCTTGGATTTGATAGATACGGAGACAGCTAATCGTATTGCAATTAAAAGTAAGGAAGACGAGCTGGCTCCCTCACTTTTACAGAAGTTGAAATCTCGAAAAGGTCAGGCTGTATCGTTTTTCAAAAACAATCCAGTTCCACTGTCCTCAGCCTTGGGGAAAAAGATTGTTAGGTCGGGTATTGGTAGGTGCAATAACCCGAAAGAAGAGGTTGAACGATATGAAAAGTATTGCACATCGGCAAAATTTCGGAATCATTCAAACCTAACCAGTTGGCCACAGGTCAATGTTCGAAGGGCAAAGCTAAAACCTGGGCAGCACGCTCATCGATTTAGTTACGGAAGACGGCAGCGGATAACTCGTAAAGTGGAACTTACGATAGGTAAATCTTTCGAACCTTAAGCTGTAAAGTTACATAATTATAAGTTGAATGAAGTCTGATATTTTATTAATTTGTGTGTCATCTATCCTAATAGGTCTCAGTACCAAGAGCTTTTCGCTTCTGAACTCCTGCCGGGACTGTCACGTGCGAGTCCGGAATTTGACTGATGACGAGGTTGCTAGAAAAATGCAAAACCTTCTTAATGCACAATCTGTTGATAAACAAACTCCCAAACTCACTCCGAAAATTCGTGATCATGCTGAACTTCGTTGGATTGCATCTGAACCAACAGCAGGACCATCCAGGGGTATTGAGAGGATTGCTACGCCAGTAATCCAACTCTACGATATCAGGAACTCTCCGTCGAAGGCAAAGTACTTCCAGTGATTTGCTCGTTTGCAGTCGGTTGATTTGGTTTACTTAGTCGTCTTGATTTCTTTACGTTTCCTTAGTGGTAGAAATGGAATTATTAGATTTTCAGTTAATTTGTTATTTCGATTTGTTGGTGACGAAAATAGACTCAGGGGGAGAGTATTTATGTTATAGTTCAACCAAGTCAATTCTAACTATTGCTAAAGAGAAAATAAGCTATGACCTTCTGATTATTTTGTGTTTGTTTTATCGTCGATTACTTTTTAGGTTTAATTTATAATAATAGAATATATATTGTTACCATCAATCGCGAGTATAATACTACTTTGAAGACTTGAGAATTAAAGTGACTACACGCTGTTATTTGCCATTGTTGACATTGAATTAAATGATATACGATGTAGATGTATTATGTATGTATGCAGCGTGTGACAAAATGTTTTATTAGTTGATGATCCTCCACTAATCTCCTTTTATAGTTGCATTTGTTTGCTGAGAAACTCATTTAAATATATGTACATATTTATATGCAAATTTAATTAATAATTATTATTCTATTAGTTTTAAGTTTTCAGTGTTAATTTAGTAATGGTTGGAACACGATTTTTATATGTAATACGTAATCTACGTAATTATTTCTGAATTTGATCCTCCAGGGGTGGATGAATCGTAGTCCTTTGTTACGAATTTCTCAGATTGGACTTTAAAAGACTTTTCAAGTACACATGAAATGCTGTTTAGAGCATGATGATTATTGTACCGAACCCATAGTTTATGCAATTATTTTGTTTTATAATGTTGAGTTAATGTTGATGAAGGTGGGAAGTACAATAATAAAATCATATTCAATATTTTTATGAGGAATAACGTTGAGGAAAGAAGTGACACAAGTTAATAATTCAATGCATTCACCAAGTAGTGTATCATTCGGTTTATTTTTTGTTTTTACACCCGATTCTGGCCTCAGATTATGACGTATGAAGGAGAACGAATCTATGGGCTGTATGGCACAAGTATCGAACAAAGAGCCCATTGGCCAAGTTACATGTGTTTGGTAAAACTAAACTGAACTGATAAACTTTAGTTCGACCAAAATGGTCAATTTTTGACACGGTGAAAACTGGAAATTCCCTATCAGTTACAGTTCGTAGCTGTAGGTCGAGCATTATTATACTATGGCAAATTGAATACAGTATATTGACAAATCACAGGAAAGCACGTAAAAAAGTTCCGAAACCGCGTTGAATTTATTATTGCCTTGATTAAACGAAGTTGGTGATTGCGTCAATTCTCTATACGGGACGACGAGAACTGATTTTCACAATAATTAGTTCACATACACTTACATTTGAAATAATTATTACAAAACAAGGTCTGGTGTGGAGCGAAAGTAAGAGACATAACTTTTAGTTGCCTCCAAACTTCACAATAACTTTACAGTGCAACGTTCTTTGTAACCAAACTATTACTAAAAATAATGTGATTATAAATTAATTCATTTCTTTTTTTGCCGAGAGATCAGTTGTTGTGGTACAATTATAATGATGTTCATCTAAACTTAACCACTGCACTGCGAAGAATTCATATACACCATTTATCCCACGCTTCAATAATGTTTCGCTGTGATATAATCATTGAAAATAAACGCTGATATGATTCATAGTTCCCGTTTTAATCATAGCAGTAACAATAATTGCCTGCAAAACGGTATTTTTGCCTATTTCTATGTGTGTACTTTCTCATAAATAGTTGTGGCGAAGCGATGACAAGCATTCGAGGTAAAGCTGAATAAGTCCTCGTTAACAAGCATTTTTGTAATAATGATTATTGAACTTTGGCTTCCAATGTTGATACTTGTCTCTATCAGTAGAGAATTCCAACCTCCAATTAACTTATTTTAATCACGGCAGTCTTTAGTACATATTCAGCACTGAACTTTTAAGTGATTGTAAAGCTGATCCATCTTCGACAAACCAGATGCAAGTGTAGCGCTCTTGGATACCCTCTGGTAAAGCTTTAACATTTTATTAGCTCAGGGCCTGAAGCCGAGAGTAAGTTTTACACTTCCAGAAAGTCTTTCAACAAAATGCTCCTTCGCTTTTCTGCAATATCCATTTGATTTTGTAAATCTCCTCTATCTGTAGTTTCCGCTCGTTCAATCTTCCACGATAAGTTTTCTATTTCCGCTTCCAATTGCGCTTGCTGATACTCGAACTAGAAATATTAAAAGGTAGTATCTATAAGTACCAACCAATAAGAAAAAACTCAAACCTTCTGCTAGGTAAAAACCTCACCAATTCTTTACGAGAGCCTGGCTCCATGTAATAGGCATATGGGTAGGTATACTTAAGTGTATAACGGCATTTTGCTAGCAAATTAGCAGCGTCTAATAAGTATTGCCAATCAATCCAAGTACCAGCAGCTTCCATCACCTTAAGAAAAAACCAAAGGTCACATCAGAGGTTACAATAATCAATATGCGGGATATTCTTAGACTAGAGGGAAGCCCGCTTCGCCGGGCGAGGATGCACACATTCTAACAACATTAATAAATTATCATTTTATTAAATATTAATTATCAGCTCTCAGTAGGATAAAATCAGGTACATAGTGCATGTATAGTGCAACTGTGCTTTCCATTTGCTAAGCCAGTGGTTTCAATGATTTTGTTTGGTGAATTTCAAATCTACCAAAAATGTCATGGTTGAGCGCACTTGACAAACTTCCCACCAAGGCCCTGCCCATGCCAAATGTTTCATCCGTAGATCGCGGCTAGGAGTTTTAGTCCCGCATGCTTGCAAGTTACCACTTAAGCATTAAACACTTCTTTAAAGACAACGTTGGTAGTAAAGGTGGCGTTACTACATTCTATCAGTTTGCCTTGCTCGTCAGTATCAGTATCTGCTATTTTGACTTATACTTTTCTCCCTGATGTAGCCCTGGAAAATGTCACGTACAACTGACCATGACCATGAAGTAATGTTAGGGAAATCCCTCTTCTTACACTCCCAATCCCTATTCAATCTCGATACCTCATTTCACACTCCGTCCCAATCACTCTATGTACCACCAGGGTTGGCAAGTGGCAAGAAATGGCCTGGCCGTTATTGGTTAAAATCCGGTTCTTACCGGCTTGGCCCAATTGCTTGGGTTGGTATAAAATGGTCGTAATTAATATTATCCAAATAAATCCACTGTCCAATAAAAACCGGTTTTAGCCAAAACGTACCACCGGCTTGGCTAATACTACGCATGTACGAACACAGGGTTGCCAAGTGGTCAGAAATGACCTGGTTATTATTGGTTAAAATCCGGATCTATCCGGCCCGGACCTGTTGTATAGGTTGGTATAAAATGGCCATAATTAATACTATCCAAATAAGTCCACTGTCCAATAAAAACCGGTTGTTACCATTTCTTGCCACTGGCTTGGCCTTTATTGATAAAAGCCGGTTTTTTGCCAACCCTGTGTACCATAGAGAAATCCCTCTGATGCACACACACTCCTGATAGTCAATCCCACTCAATCTCACGCGCTGAGTGCGCATGCGTACATACCGCGCCAATTTTAAAAAGCGCCTCTATTTAATTAAATTTAATTTAATTAACTAAATTAATGTGGAATAATTTCTGATCATCAATCCCACTCAGTTTTCTACATATTTGCGTCAATCCCACTCCGTCTCAATCCGTCTGTACATTCAAATAGTCATTCCCAATCCGTCCGGACTGATGTTTTTGTCAGTCCGTCTTGTGAGCTGCTCGGGATTTCCCTAACATTAGAGTGAAGTTGCACGATGAGGTGTAATTTAATAATAGTCAAACGGGACTCAGCTCTTTTGGACTGAGCCAACACATAGGGAGTGGAGTGGGACTGATATGTATGAAAACGGTTGAGACTGAGACTGAGTGGGACTGACGGATTGGACTGATTCAAGTGCAAGGACTGAGCGGGACTGATGCGCGTACAATATTAGGCAGTTTTTAAATTTTCGCGCCATATATTAAAGCCCAAGGATGAAATGAGCGCCATTTTGTATCCTTGGGGACTGAGTGGGAGTTTCACCAAAGAGTTTCATTGGGACTGAGACTGAGTTGGACTCACACTGTAGCATAGGAGTGAGTGTAGTGAGTGTATCACAGCGGTTCTGGGACTGATCGGGAGTGAGACTGACGAACTTGAGACGTTGAGAGTAATGTTAGGGAAATCCCGAGCAGCTCACAGGACGGACTGACAAAAACATCAGTCCGGACGGATTGGGAGTGGGATTGGGATTGACTATTTGAATGTACAGAGGGATTGAGACGGAGTGGGATTGACGCAAATATGTAGAAAACTGAGTGGGATTGATGATCAGAAATTATACCACATTAATTAAATTAATTTAGTTAATTTAATTAGTTTAAGTTAATTAGAGGCGCTTTTTAAAATTGGCGCGGTATGTACGCCTGCGCGCGCAGCGCCTGAGATTGAGTGGGATTGACTATCGGGAGTGTGTGTGTGCATCAGAGGGATTGGGAGTTTTCTCTATGGTACATAGAGTGATTGGGACGGAGTGTGAAATGAGGTATCGAGATTGAATAGGGATTGGGATTGTAAGAAGAGGGATTTCCCTAACATTAGTTGAGAGTTGAGACATTACTAACATTAGTGTAATTAAGCGGATTGCTGTATGTATTATACCCTTCATATTATTTCGCTATATAGCGAAGCAAGCCGGTGGTATATACAGCAACCAAGCAATCAAGCGCAAGCCGCTTGAAGCACAGCGAGCTGAAAAAGCTCTCCTCTGCGACAGAGTTTCAGCTTTCAGCTCGATCTGCTAAACTGTGCTTCTCGGTCTCAGTTTGTTTGGTGTATATACCACGTGCTTGCTTGCCTATCCTGAAGACTATTTTATGCGAGTGTAAGCGTGGCATAGTTTAAATGCGCACAGAGATGAGAAAGTGAACGATATAAAAGAGTGATAATCTGCTGCTTAAATTAATAAATCGAAAACTCTAGAAGAAATATTCTAACAGCACGTCAAAGATCATATTAATCTATTATATTATTAATGCACAATTTAGAACGTGTTTGTCGGAAGATACGTATACACCTACCTTAGTTTCGATGCGGTCTTTAATGCGCTGAAGTGTCGTCTCTTCTAGTCTCAAGCTTTTCGAATGATTTTCCCACTGTAATTTAATAAAGCAATACTAATTTACCTTTGCAAACAGATTACCGTGTTACACCCATTTCTTCAACATAGTAATTAATAAACTATATACATATAATCATTCCCATCACGCTGCAATCTTACCCGTTCATAATAATGTAAATATTTCTTGAGGGCTTCCCGAGCTTGAGCATGCACTGATTCGTAAGCAATGTTTGGATTTTCCTTATATCGTGAACACTCATAGTATTCTGAGCCATGGTTCTTCCAATCACCTAAGCACATCCAACAAAAATCATGCTTGCAATTGTAGCACTGCATATGATTGCACCCCCCATTTTTTTCTATACATATGTGACACTTCGGGCACTGAAAAAAAGGAAATATTAGAAACAGGATTAAAGCACTTCAGTTTAATATTTGTATACCATGGTTACTCGTCACTCAATATAAAAGTAGCAATCAATACAAATTTATTATTTTATTCATTTAAATCAATTCTGTAAATGTGCGCTTACATCCTTGGTATGAGCACTTATGTAGTTCGCTGTTTCACTGTCGTCGGCACATTTGGTTAGCCAACGCTTGATGGTTTCACAGTCTGTAGGAGCATGATAGTCAGTTCCACATTTGAAACTAAAAAAAATCGGGACAAAATTTGTTACACCCGCATCAATTTCCATAAAATAAGCACTTCAGTGATTCGTACCAAAACGTAGACTTGCACTGGTGACAAAGAACTCTTTTTGCCATAGGTTCTTTGGAGCGTACAATTATATCACAATTTGGTCCGGGACAAAACCTATACAAATGGAAAAAGTAAATATATGCTGAACTACCTGAATCAATGGATACACTTAATACATCAAATCCTGCCATAAAAATAATACACATCAAGCAACAAACCTAAGCTGAGGATGCGATTTGACATAATCACGAAAAGCGAACCGTTGGTATTTTTCTCGAATATTTGGTTTTGTTAAGAGAGCCAACACAAAATCTTCAGGAGCCAACACAATACAGTCTTGTGCCATGCATCCAATAGCTATAATAAAGTAAAAAAATTAGTCTTAAGAGTTCTTCTTACATCAGCGAAACAACAAATTTTCCTACTAGAAGTGTACATTGGGGTATATTTCTTCGGAAAGACATAAAAAATACATACATGTACTAATACCCTCAACAATTTGAATTTCGAAGTGTGTGCTCCAACATTCCCTGCAAAACTGGTGGCCACACGCTAGAGACTTAAAAGAATCCGTGGGCTGATGCGCTATACACACAGGGCACACTGTCATCCCCACTTTCATGGAACACTGGATCAAACTTTTGGGGGTATTATTATTGTTGGCGGGTTTTACTTTCGCCGCAACCAGAGTCCCATGAGCGTCTGATTCGAATACATTGATGATTTCTGGTAACGACCATTCCATTGTATGCAGGAGTAACTTAGCAAGAGCAGGTGTCACCTATAATACCAGACACAGTTCCAAAATTCAAAATGTCAGCACTCTCGTCTAATACATCATCACCTCAAAAAGCTGAGAACCTTACTTTAAGTTGAACTGACAACATTTCCACCATCTCATTGAGAAGTTTTTCCACCTCTTCGACTCGGAGGCATTCATACTGGAAGCTCTCTGGATCTTTTTTTAAATCTCCCATGTCTATCTCATCATCAACTGTACAGTAATAATCTTCATAGTTGTCGTCTTCAATTTCGCAATCTGATTCTGGATCATCCGCGGACATTTCGAAACTAAAACAAACAAGAACAACTTACCCTTTATTTTCATACATCCCATTATTACTAACACTACAAATGAAAAGAATTTCTACTTACACAGGTAGCTACAGTCAAAACCCACTCCTACGGCTTCGCACTAGATCCCGTTGGCACTTAACACAACTACTGAAGATCAACACCTGGGGAAAAATCACAATAAATTTCATACTTACAATCTCAACATTTTAATACACACTTTGGAAAGTTCCAACAAGTCACACCTAACTTTGACATCCCCAACTACAATACCAGCCACTACAACACTAATAATGAAATATTTACAACTCCTCTTCTGCTCCGAAACCCCGAATTTACACAATTCTAATACATCCACCTGCTTTTAACTCAAACTTTAACCTCCACAGCTGATTTCTTTTTTCCACCATTAAGGCCAACTCTACTAAAAACATTGAGAACGAACATGCACCCTCACGACCACCCTCCCGATCAGATGTTTGAGCCAACTAACACACTACCATTGTCAAAACCAGCTCCAACACCATTTTATGACTCACTGGAGTTGATGCTAATAATCCAACGTAGGAAAGCTCACTTCAAAAACGCATTCAGTGTGAATTAATTACAAAAAATTACTCAACTACATATCTTTAACTATTAACAGCAACTATGAAGGTCCTACATAAAATGGGGTGTTGTTTCGACACAACTCTATAGCCATAACCAATTTCATAGTATACACATACGTTTTTGTTAAAAAAAAACAATATTCAAAAATTATCTCCCAAACACTATCACTCCACAAAGAGCTCCTTCACCAGAACTGACTCCATTCGAGACATATATTCACACTGGTAATTTATGTAAGAATTTTGATTCACAACAACAATAATAATAATAACTCCGTAATGTTCCTGAACCTGAAGGAAGTTGTTTGTGCGAGTCCAATTCCTCCAACTAAAGTCTATCCAATTTGTACACATTGGAATTGAGAAGATTTAAGTATGGATGGGCTTTATATAGTATGCATGAATTAATAATAAAATCCACTCAAATTATCATCTCTTTTTGTCGTAAACTCATACTATATAGAACGTACAGCGTACACACTCACACACACACACGATGATTTAATGCAGCTCTCACTCAATTCTCAACTTTGAGCTTTAGTCCGAATGAATAGGGAGCATTCAACAATTATGTCATCAAATTTTGCCTAATTTAGGCCCCGTACCCCCCCTTAAATCATTACACGTGATTATCTAGTGCCCCCCCACCCCTATAATGACATCATTCACTGATATCCTTGGTTGCACGATTTACCGCTAACATTGAAATTCAGACTGTACTAACTGCTGCTCTAAAGATATTTATAGCTTCTAACTTCAAAATTATGACTAAAAAGCAGTAAAAAATAACTACGTAAATTCCCTAAACCTACGGCATGGAGAACTTTGAAAAATATATTTCGCGCGTATGAAATTACTATTTTACTCCATGTTATTTATCAATTAAACGGCGTCAATATGTGACGTCATTATCCGCTGGACCCCTCTACCCTCTACGTCATTGTTTGTCAACATTTTTTGGGACCCCACTCCCCCTTTTAGTGGTGACGTAATATTTGAATGCTCCCATACTCCAAATGGAAGTTCATTTGACTGAAGGTTCACAATGTTCACATTTCACATACAAGCGCTATTACACAGAGTATGCCTTATATGTAGATGCACACACACACACACAACTACTACCAGTAGTACACACACACACTACACACAGACACAGTGCACATACACACACACACACACACACACACACACACACAGCTCTCCTCTGCTACTACAGTACTATACACCATATACACACATGACCGTCTTCGTCTTCTCACTTCTTCACTATTCACATTCACAGTTATTCACATTCACTCTCACATTTTTTTTATACATTGCGTTACAACTCATATACAAACCCACACACACACAACATATTGCTTGTAGTCAGAGTAATGTATGCATACAGTGCGTATGTGTGTGTACTTGGTCTGGGGACATTTATTATGACGATGGAGCCAACAACAGCAGGCCCCATGCAGCTTATTAAGTACACGCGTACTCATATAATGTATCCTCAAGGGTTACCATTTCCCAGTTACCATTCATATTGTTCATTCCGACTAGGATAAAGTCCATATAGTCCCTTCCCTCAATAGTAACTACGGATTCCCTGGGCTATCGTGCCCTGGGTACTCCTGGTACCCGTGTTCCATATGACTCGGAATATTCCGCGTAAGTACTAATATGTACGGGGACATCAGTCATATGGACTAACCAAGTCCCCAGCCGCAATCCTGACACGGGCCAGTGTTCGTTATTCCTTTCGTGTAAAGGAAAGCCTCACTATCCCCTATAAGAGTTGGCATGAGCATTATTTCGGGTAATCCCGGAAGACTTGGGGAGAATGATTTGGATGAGGGATTAAATTGGATAATTTGGACTTTGGCTGCCAATGAGACTATAAGTTTGGGATGGACTGCGGGTAGGGATTATTATGAATCTGGGGGGGGGGGGTGCATTATGTAGGGATAAATGACGGCTTTTTAGTGGGAATTGTGAGACTGACAAATGTCGGCCTTGTGTGATTGATGGAATTGAGGAGTGGTAACCCCTGCCGGAGGAAATATCCACTGACGACAGCAGATGCAGTTTTTAAGGATTTTTACAAAGAAAGAAATGTACACGTGAACCCCCAGCCCCACAAAGCTTTGAGCTTTTGAGCATTTTGGGGTATAGGGGGATATAGAGAGGAGACGTGTGTGTATGTAGAGAGGTATTTACATACAGGTCAGGTGCAGTGTAAACCATTGGTCTTCTTTTCCCCGTTGAGCCGCACTAGATGACGTACCGTGTGCCTGTAGGTTGGGAGTGACCAGGAACAAATTATTACTAAATAGCCCGAAATTCCCAAATTGTGAGGGTATTTGAGGAGGCTGTGTGAAAAGGTCATGTCATATTATTGGTAAAGCAGGAATTCTCATTGTCAGATCATGGACCTCACAATATTACCAGCTGTTTCAAAATGTAATGGTGGTAGGAGAATATGATTTAGCCCTATTATGCTTATTTTCAGGGACAGAGATATAAAATCCTTTACTAAGGGAAGGGAGTGGAAGGGACTCTCTATTGATCTGGTAGAAGGTAATCCGACAAAATCCACGATTTTGGTTACCACTACTCTCATTCTCTCATTTAATGATAGAAAAACAATTGGGGGAAGTTAAAGTCACAAATTGTGAGCTACAAATTGATACTCTTATCGTCAGAGGGGATTTTTAATACTGGATGTATCTAATCAGTGCTTTCTATTCTAATAATTAGAGACCTTTACTGTTGGCAGAATTCTTCCCGAGAACTTTTTAAAATTACGCATGGTACTGAAGGCACCCCCTGTCTTCGTTAAATCTATTTTTACCTGTTCGCATGATCCAGAGCAATTTCAATTTACCATGATACTCAGGGATGGTATTTTACACCCAGACCCGACCAGGGTAACAAATTTTGGGCCAGGGTAAAAATTATTTTATTAATCCACCCCTGAATATAATACTCAAGGGTTTAATTTATTTAATAGCTACAAGGTCTGTCCTTTGAAAACTTGATGGAATACATATAGATAATACATAAGTCTGATCACAATCTACATACTAAGAATAGCGTTAACATTAAGTGTGGGAAAGAAGGACTAGGGAATCACATCAATCACATGCATCTTACAAAATAGGATTTGAAAGAAGGATCAAAATTGGTGGGACAATGACCATATTCACAGCAATTAACAATCGTATGTATTGTTTTGGTGAGGTCTGGAGTTAGTAATCGTAGGAACCATCTTTACAGGCCACAGATTAACCGCAATAACTCAACGATAATTATTATTTACTTGAGTACTGATGTACTTACTTAAGAACCAAACCAAGGAGATTTACAAATGTTACAATGCCCCAGAGAAATCAGGTTGCGGATGCTTCCTTACTGTGGAAGAATGTTTATGTTTTTACAGTTTCATTTCACGGCTGATGTCTACTTAAAAGTTGTAAGTGTGGTACACATATTTTTTTTATTGAAAGGAATTCTGTCAGTGCAATGTCAAATTAAATTGGAAAGTCAACTACAGATATATTTTTCCAGCGTCCACACTTTTCTCATTGCATGTACTTATTATCAGCTAAATAATTAGCTTGTAACTGAACATAATTTAGAAATAAATTAACAATAATAATATTATACCTTGCGGAGAAACCTGAGGTAAACGTTTTTGCAGTTCTATGTTCCATCTTCAATCACACCAAAAAGCGGAACACAATAGCACATTGACAGGAACACCCTGATTAAACTGTGAAGAGGGCAAAAATAATTTTTTCAGCGATAGAAGGTCTAGAAGGACATTACCCCTATAGCCAAGTAAATAATTTCAGTAATGATAACTTCTCATGAGTATTTCATGGGATTAAAAATTCCATACTGTGTTACGTGTATAATTTCCTGAATCCATGTGACACTTATAGTTTGACGAGCTCACTGTTACAAAAATTTTATCGGCCCGTTTACGGAAGATCTTATAAGGTGTATTCACATGGGCGGATTCCCATTAGTTTTTGTGACTTGACACAGGTCCGCCTTGTACTTACCGTGTACTGTCCACATTTTCCCACGACATTACAATTCCAAATAGAGTAACAGTATTTAAGAGTCGGGTACACTACATAGGAAAGTAGCTCATCTAAATGTCTATCTGCTTTAAGTTGAATCAATGGAAAATCCAACATTTGTGGTTTAGAATACATTATTTTTATTTAGCTCATCAATTGTCCACCTGGCTTTAGACAGAGTTAGCATTTCTATTCATTAGCTCCTACTCCACGATTGCTTGCACATTGTTGACAGGAAGACCTCTATATAGAATAGAATACGAATACAGTAAATACATTACCTGTGAGTTCCTGTTCGTAACCATAATAATTTACTGCAACTAACAAATGCAGTACAGGATACGAGGATGCATTAATGCGTTTTAGCTATAATTACGTCTAAAAAGATATTATATATATATTATGACAAAAATATCCATTCTGTCGGAAGCGTTATAATCCAACCATTTTCAGGTTATCTGTTTCATTTTTCCCTTAATACGAATGCAATGACTGACTCAAGTACTACGCGTTTCCTTCAAATACAAAACCGTTAGTTTAAGAGGTCACACGCCACACCCCCAGTCCCCCAGTATGCAATGTTCTCGTAAAAAATCCATATAAATATACGTACATACTTAAAACTGTGAAAGCAACTTGTCAATAAATCGGGGATAGGCTTAAGTTTAAGCAAATGTGAATAACTTGAAGTCAAGTAGTTCAAGTGGTTAACCTTATTCTTGGCTTTTTCCCCTCGTTCAATCATTTCATCATCTCATTCAGGTACCAGCGAACATACCATGACATCTACTATTTTTCCACAATATTACAAACATTTGGTCGAAAAATGTTTCTCACAGCTCACTGACCTCCCCTTACTATTACAATACATAGAAATCATGTGAATAAACTAACCCTAAAAAATGCTAAGGACCTCAAGTTCCGGACAGTCATATGAAGATATGACCAACACAGGGCATTGAAAGTATTTTAACCTATGACTTATACACTCCACCGATCTTGCTGTAATATTTACTTGGAATCTCATCTTGCCCCATTTTAGTAATTTACTTCTTGACCTGACCCAACTGCAACTACCGTGTCGCGATTATTTTAATTGTCGCAGATTTTTTTTAGTAATGATATAATTTCCTATATTATATTAAGTATTAAAATTTGAAGTTATAAGCAAAATTAACTCATATTTCTAATGGAGTAGATATCCTTGATGGAGGTAAATAGAGGGCGGCAAAACGGTTGCTTTTGTTGGAGTCGTAAGTCGTATCTGTTGTCGTTGTGCGAGGCTGTCATTCATTCCCACAATGATGGTCCAGAGTTCTTAGGTCTATATTTAGAGGATTTTGGATTTCAGAAACTCCAGTCAAAATTCACAACAATCTTGACCTGACTGTGTCCCTGACTTTTTAATAATAAACAGTTTTATTTTTTATTGTTGGTGTAAAGAAACTTGCATAGTCGCATAACGGGAAGGTTAGGTTTCAGAGCTACGTCGTTCCGTGTATCGACATTTGATATTTTTGACGCGGGATTTATTTCTGAAATTTATTCCGACATTTTAATTTTAAATCTAATTAAATTAAAATTTATAGCCCGTTTTAGTATTATATTTGGATTTGAGTTAGGTAGAAACTGGAAGAGTTACAGTTTTTTTAGTGTTGTTAAAAATGAAGGACTTGTCTAGGGAAGGGTTGGAGCAAAAACTGGAGGAGGTTTATGATATTGACTGGGAGAGCTCTTTTGATGCTATATCAATGACACCAGATAAATGTGAATTGGGGACGGAAGTAGATCCGCATAGTATTTTCGTGAAGTCCCAGCAAAGATATTTGGTTGTGTCCAAGATCAGCACTCCGAGCGATTCTTTCTCGATTTATGAAATTAAAGGAGAACGTTCCGGGACTCCGGCGGTTTTAGAACTGCATGATTTGTGGTAACTATTTTTTTGAGTAATAAATAGCTAAACCGAAGTCTGGATTTGTCTTTTAATTTGATGGACTCTTAATGATTTTGTTTGATTTTTTTTTTTCTTGACAGGCATCAGCAGCTAGTGTTGGAACCGGGGAATCTCGTTAATATTGTGGATAACCAACAGGATCTTCAAGCAAAATTCAAAATCACTCGAGATGGGGGTTTCGTAGTTGTGGAGCCCGACATTCTACTTTCTATAACTTCGGTGATGAATCAGATGTGGTGTGAGAGGAAGTCAGTTCTGAGTGAACTTGTAAAATTCCAAATCACATCTCTGGATGCGTTGAGGGGAACAATTGCCCATGACATAATTGGCCGTGTAAGTAGCATTTGTTAAGTGTACATATATTTGTGCATTATATTCATGGATGTTATAAGTGACGTAAGCTATTGCTGGATAGGCCATGCTGGAGAGAGTAACTGAAAGAGCTGGGTTGGATTTTCTTGTAAACGAATGTCTTCGGTCTCCAGCAATCTTGAATTCCTCGTATGGTTGTAAGCTGAGTCAAAACGATTTAGTGGAATTGGTTGAGGACTTAATACCACATATTCTAGATTTCGTTAAAAATCAGTTTGTCAGTGCGGCTCGGGGGCAGGGTGTAAATTTTGTGGACATCTGTGATATTGAGGACACTTACTGGAATCCTGTTTTTGGACTGAAGGGAAAACTTGATGCGACTGTAAAAGTTAGAGGGAAGAACAACCAAGAAAAGGTGAAACAACTTAGGTCAGCAATTTTCTAAACTTAAGTGTTTATTGATGATGATTCGTGACCTTAATTTTACAGATAATTCCATTTGAATTTAAAACTGGCCACTCAAGACATAAAGGTAAACAAGTTACTCGTTCCGAACATACTGGTCAAGTCAGTTTGTACACCTTGTTAATTCGACCAAGGTACGGCTTCGTTGATTCTGGACTTCTTTTATACATTCGGTAAGTGTCTTATTGATTGAAAATATTTTAGTGATGATTTTGCCCGTTACTGAGAGTGGTGTTACAATTGGCCTTTTTCCAGGGAAAGCTTTCTAAAGGAACACAAAGTACCCTTGCTTGAACTGCAGTATTTAGTTTGTATGAGAAACAGGCTGGCTGTCAGCACAGGATCTTCAAAAGGTCATTTGAAGTTACCACGTCCTGGTAGTGTTGACTTTCAGTTTAAATGCGAGCGATGCGAATTTCAGTCCGTTTGTGCTACTTCATTAAGGTGCTAAACAACATTAAATAGTTTAAACAGAGGGAGTGTAAAGGAGCATAAACTCATTGTGCTCATTTCACACTCATTATTCAACAGAGCAAACCCAGCAGAAACTTTACCATTTCTAACGGATTCTGAAACAAAGTTACAAACTGCAGCGTCTTACTTACAACCGGATGACCTCGAATTCTTCCAAAAATGGATGAAAGTAATAACTTTGGAGATAGAGGAAAACGGTGGGGCTTTTCATAGTAGACACTTGTGGAAGTCTGAAGCCAAAGACAGGTATTGCATTTTTTAGCCGCAAGAGTATGTACCCAAAATTCAGCTTGCTGAAGTATTTATTTCCTCTCAACTTTCAGAGAAGCCAAAGGCACATGTTTGAGCAATCTGGAATTTAAACACATCTCCCCCGCTGAAGTACTTGACTCAAACGGAAATCGTTGTTACCTTTTGACTTTGGCAAAATCGAACTTTGTGGAAACCAAATCGAAAACTTTGCTGAGTGAGAAGGATTTGATAATTTTAAGCACTCAGTTCGAAATATGTATATCGTATGGCACCATAGAGGCAATGACTGACACCTATGTTACTCTTACTATTGAAAGGTATTGTTGTGCATTGGAAAATCTTTAAAATTATAATTTGAAAATATTGTCACTTACTGATTTGGTTTGTATGTGGTTACAGAAAATTGAATCAGTTTTGCAGCCAGCAACATATTCGTTTCACAGTTGATAAAGTTGTATCAGTCAGTGTACTACAAACTCAATACATGTACCTCTCAAAAATCATGGAGCCTAATCCCGAGGCTCTTCGTATTCGAAATCATATTGTTCGCAAGTAATTATTATTAAATAGAGTACCTCTAATTTGAAGCAAGTGAAACCATTGTTGTTTCATTTGAAATTAAACTGAATTGAAATTTTCAGAAGCCCCTCAAAGTTTGCTAAATTGAAGCTTTCGGACGATTCTCTCATTCCCATTCAGCCCATTTTAATACAATTCAATGCTGATCAGCAAAAGGTTATGCTGAAATCGTTACAAACAGATAGCTTCCTCTTTGTGAAGGGAATGCCCGGAACTGGTATTACGTCATTAAAATATCAATTGTAAATTTTTAAGTTAAAGCTGTCACTAAACTCGAAGATGGTTTGTTACAGGGAAAACTGAAACAATAGTGGGATTGCTCCAGATCTTAGTTAAAATGAACTTCACGGTTTTGTTAGTTGCCTACACAAACAATGCAGTGGATAATATTCTCTTGAAGTACAAGGACGTATCTCCAAATTTTCTTCGGATAGGGGATGGAAGTCGTTTGGCTGGCGATGCCCTCAGACCTTTTTCTACCTCTGAGTTGGCTA
This sequence comes from Allacma fusca, assembly GCA_947179485.1. Taxonomy (NCBI): domain Eukaryota; kingdom Metazoa; phylum Arthropoda; class Collembola; order Symphypleona; family Sminthuridae; genus Allacma; species Allacma fusca. The sequence goes on along the minus strand of OX359249.1, from coordinate 27,252,904 downwards.
AGCAAACTGCCAACTTAGATATCTTGACGCTAGAGTATAGTAGCCGCGTAAGTAAATAACATATTACCCATTTCCTCTGAAATCTAATTTTTTTAGAACCAGTTTCTGAAGTTTACATGGCCGTAAGTAATCCGTTGTATTCGCTCGCTATTTTTGTGTTTACCATTAGCCTGTGGTTGGGAGTACGTTACTGAGCCTGAAACACGAAATATTCCGACGAAGAAAGTTTGATTATTGCATCATTGATGAGGCAAGTCAAGCTTTACCTACGTCTGTCCTGGGAGCACTGATGTTAGCCAACAAATACATATTGTTTGGTGATCCAGATCAGCTGCCAGCAATAATAAAATCCAACCGCGTCAAGTAAGTATAATTGATAGTAGAGTAGGTATTAAAGATTAATTTAAATATGCTCGCTAAAATCCATTCACGTTTTTTGAATGTGAAAAGGGAAATGAATATTGAAGACAGTATGTTCACTCTGGCTGCACAGCCTGTTAATACCGTGAAGTTAAGTATTCAGTATCGCATGAATTCAGTTATTATGGAGCTGGCAAATAAGCTGGTATATAAGGGGCAGATGAGTTGCGGCGGTGAAGTACAAAGTGAAAGCTTTCTTGAGTTGCCTACACATCAGCTGAAAAAATATGTTTATCATCTGCCGAGGATGAATCAAAGATGGATAAGCTACGTACTGAGCAAGAAGCTAATTAAGTCGATCGTCTTCCTGGAAACTTCATTAATGAATGCCTTTGAGGAGAAAATAGGAGAATCTACAAGGAACGTTCATGAGGCGGAGATAGTCAGATTATGTGTTCAGAGTTTTGTAGAGGTAATTAAGCTTCCTTTTATCATTCGCTAATCTTTTTGAGCTTATTAAAGTTGCAAATCAAATTAACTATCCTTCTTAATGAAGTGCGGGTGCAAAGGAACTGAAATAGGCATTATCGCTCCATTCCGTGGTCAAGTGGCAAACGTCAGACAAGTTGTTCATGACATGGGAGATCAGTACAAATGTGTAGAAGTAAACACTGTGGACCAGTATCAGGGTAGGGATAAGGATATAATTATTTGCTCCTTCACTAAAAGCAAAGCCATTAATCAAGACACATTGTCACTTAAACAAAATTGTTTCGACAATGAAATTAAGGTACATATACATACATCTTTCTGTTGCTGATACCTCTATCAATTTATCGTTTGTTTTTAAGCAAATTACTCTTTATGTATATACCTATGTATATGTTTAAATACTTAATTTCTACTTTAATACTGGTCTTTATAGCAAAGCATTCTGGATGATATTCGGCGACTGAATGTAGCTGTGACGAGAGCCAAGAAAAAGCTAGTCATGATAGGAAATCGATTGACCCTTCAACAATTCACACCATTCCAGAGGCTCTTTCAAATACTGGAGTCAGAGCAGATAGTTTCGATTAATCATGAAGACACTAAAGTTATACAAGGCGCTTAATTTTCAGACTGATGTTTAAATTGTGTTTAAACTATTTTCATACTTTTGTATTATTTGTAAGGATAAATTATGACGGAATAAAAATGTTTACATACTATCTTCACTATCAATAAGCTATGTATGTGTACCTATTGCTAATTCTATCTTTTGAGTCGTACTAAAGAAACTCATAAAAATTCATACATAGCAATTGTATCACTCCACCCACAAGTTTATGATTTAGGGTTGTTAAAAAATTCTTTCAACCAGGACCAAGGATCACAACACAGCCTCTTTAACCTCTCTCAATTCCTGACTCATCAGGGTCTTCGGGTAGAGCCTGTGAAAATGACAATATAAATGTAAATTATGAAGTTGTTTCACATTTTTCAAACTTTCATTCTCTAAGGTGAATATTTACCAACCGAAATATATTCAGCTAAATCTTTGGCATCCTCCAGCATATTTTCAAGAAGGCGATTTTCATTTTCGAGGTACTCCACTTTATCCTGTAACTTTTCGTTTTCTGTAACCAGTTCTTCTATCATTTTCAGACGTTTTTCTGCAAGCACTCGCCAATATTTGGGTGGAGGTTCGTCTGGGAAGAAAGTAATTATTATTGTTGTGAGAATCTACTATTAAGTTTTTGAATCCATCCGAGCTGGATATAATAATTCGAAATTACTCCTGGTGGATACAAATTCGCACGGGCACTTAATATGAAGAAATATTACCTGCTGTGATTAATTCCAAATCCTCCTGTTTTGTTAAATCCGTTTGAGTACAACAATCCCGCCGCACTGCCTCAATTTTTCTCTTGACGGCGACGGCAGAAGGCTTTTTCCCAGATTTTCCAGCCTTTTTCATCTTGCCAGCACTACTACCACCAAAACTCCGAACCCGAACTGTTTCCGAAATGCTCTCTGCTTCTATAATCTCAGCACACCCCAAAAATGACTTTCTAAAGCACCTTAATTTTTTTGAGAATTTTGAAATTTTATATTTGTACACTTGACAAGATCATTACTTATAGTCGTAGGAAATTCACACTGAAATACTGGAGAAGTAAATAATATGACCGGAAAAAAATAAGTTATCTGATGTTACACCGCAGCGCAAGCTCCTATCTGACCTTAAAATGTACCTTGTGAGTACTCAATCGTGGATATCCAAATTTGTGCTTGGAATTATTTTTCATGCAATTTTGTTCGAAACCAATTAGTAAGTGCTTATGTATGTTCATGCCTATCAAATTCAGTAAATAAGGTATCATGCATACACTCATCCATATGATTGGTACCGTATTTAAAACAGGTATACTTCCAAAGTAGTTAATACAGTCTTTGCTTATTCAAGCCCTAGAGTTTGGAGGTACGGACAAAGGACACCTTTTCAATTGAATGTTCAATGGACGTTCAGCAATCGGAAAGTTTATGCAGGAAAGATAAAAAGGTCGGCATTAGGTAGTCTGTGAATTTGAATGTGCATGCACTTGTCAGGTTAGGGAAACTTGGCATTCCAAGAAAGTTTCCATCGTTCTGAGGACTACTGTGTACTTACACTACATATTTTCCGTGAGGGAACTTTATAGTTGAATAAGTTCCCTGGAACGCAGTATATGGGCACGAAATGGTTACTGTATACTTCAAGTGGAATTATTACGGAAAGAAGCTTGGGATTTACGTATTGGCTTCTGTCACTTCCCATTGAATAAAGAAGTTATATTTTTAATTCATTCAGCTCATCAGGCACCGTACAGTTTCCACATACGGAGTGAGTACCATACAAAAGGCATGTTATGTAAACGGTATGAAAAAAGTGGGCTCCCTCTTATCTGAGGCAACCCACCGAGCTTATTCAATTTTATCAGGTTTCGGAGTTGAAATTGAGACATTTAGTCGTAGTTTCCGTGTTTTTGTAGGACAGAAAAATGTAAGTTCAGACGCAAGTTTCAATATAACATTGGGTCAACAGCTGTATTCACAAACACAATTGAGAATACTTACCGTGCCATATCACAGAGGAAGATATACCCACTTACAGTAACCAGATATCCTAGGAAACATGCAATATTTCTGTGAAAATGTTTATCACTTCAGGAGATCATGTTGAATTGCACCTGAAGGCATAAAAGGGCCAGCGTACATGCATGCAACTAGCTGCTAAACAAAAATGACAAATCCTTTTAGCTTCAAGCCTCCAATAGGCCTGAAATAGTCAGAACTCAGAAGTGAACGGATGTTAAGTACTTAAGTGCATACATGCATACACACCGTACATATTTTTCCTCTTGGTTTTTAACTGTAGCAAAAACTCTTATTGCTTCCATACTTTCCTATTATAATGATTATACTGTGAATGCCAAACCTGAGTAGTTTGTGGTGGAAATGCTAAACATGCCGTCAGTGGGAGGGAGCTGTGCAAGTTAGTAACCAATCATTTGAATCCACTTATATAAAAGAAATGAAACTTTCTTTTCTGCCCTTGAGCACTCGAATGCACAAGGAGGGATACCATATAGAAACGTCCGTTCCTTTGGGCCGGAGAAATTTCCCACAGTGATATAGTATGCACGCATCTAATCATGTGCAATTTTTATAGAATCATCCTCTACGCTGTTTTTTTGTTTTAAGTTATTACCTTTGCCTTACATTTATTCTAGGGTTTTCAAATCAATAAAAAAAATTTAATGAGAGCATTACAGAGGCATATCTAGTATGCAAACAGTGCATAACAATTAATCGCTGCTCACAGCTATTATCACTCTTGCTTGGTTACTGATAATTAAAACCATTTTCAATTGTCGAGTTTAATTAATCCCATTGAAACTATTAGTAGTTATTGAACGATTCGGATAAATACTATCAGATTGATAAGTTGGGAAATTAAATCGCACATAAAATTACTCCAAATTCGGAAAGCAATTTAACCAAAATGGGCTTCATAGCAATCAATATAAAATGAATTATAAACTAGTAACAATATGTACATTCAAATCTAGAACTTATGTGCCTAGGATTTTCCAATTTTTGAAAAAATCTTTTTTTCGTTTCTCCCATAGCAGTTGTAGTCTTTCTTGTTTGACCAAATTAAACCATTCAAGATTAATTTGGGAAGTTGTACTGCAACTGATGTTGGGATTTGGGCTGAGCATCTTTAAGCCTGACATTAAGTGGCTAGATATACAGAGATGTAGATATACATAATACATATGAATATTTCTATGAGTTATGTAAAACTATACAAGTGAAACCTAAGAATATTATAAATTTAGATCTACATTATGAAATGAAAGTTGAAATTTTGCGAAGTTTTATGTATGAGCCTTTTGAAAACACAATAAATACCTACATACATTAAGTGGCTCGGCTTAACCCAAATTAAATTATATTTAGTGGTTTGCTTGCCCGTGGGATTTCACTCATGAGGAGCTGGTGTAAATTAATATTAAATGGGTAGAAAGCATAATGTTCTGAAAAGCCTTAAGTCTTCCAACAAGAATTTTCTTGAAGTACGACATTGCAACTTCGAAGACTACAATTTTTGGTTTCAAACCCATTATTGTATCTACGCCTTTCGTATTTAAGCATTGGTACTGGAGCACAAGTTTAATAATTAATAAATAATCACATGTATTAATCATAATGGCATTAAAGTAGAAATCTTAATTTCTTGAATTTGTGATACTTCGAAAGCATTACTGCTCCAAGTATTAGTAGTTGAAAATGGGAAAAAATGATGGATGAATTATCATAATTACAACAGACTGACTTGTCCTGTCAGAGACCCCTAATGTCATTATGAAATGGATCGCTTGCACATTCAGCTCTCAGAAACAAAGTACTTCTATTTAATGGTACACACACACACATCCCCTATAGGATTCAAAATTGTTTATGTATTATGCTGGATTAGTCATTTTTGGATAGTATTACTGGTAATTAAAAGTTTTGGAATATCTTGCAATGACATTTTTTCATTTGTAATCACCCGCATGCCACAAATATTTTTCAGTATAGCTTTCCAAGAAACTATTCCCATCAGCTTGGTCATTCATGACAAACTAAACGTTAGAGGGAAGAAAGCATAGTTCTGGCACAATATTCACTAATCCAATAAAATAGGTAAAACTTGAGGAAATCGATACATTTTGGCGCAATTTTTCCATGAAATTGTACCTGCGCAAGTTGAGACTATACTTATACTTGATATTTTATTTTTAGGATTAGGAGGTGTCACCGCAAACATAGATGTAGCAATTAATATTAATTTGCATAATTTCTTCCTCCTGCCAAGTGAAATATGGGAAGCAATGCATAAATGCTACACGGGAAGTTATCATAGTGTTCTTAAATGGCAGACACGCGTACATACATATGAATACGTCCGCACGAAGAGTAGTGTTCCCAATGACAAAAACACACACATGCATATATAATGGAGAAAGCATTCTCCCCTCTGCCTTTTGTGATTACGTGGGTTCCAACACATGCGGGAGCTTCCAAGCCGAGGTTCTTACGTATATGTAATTACTTACTTCGGATATTATTTTTTTTACGAATCGAACACCCGCTGTACAAAGTGCAAAAGCTGTAGCTCCATTACGGAATCGGTAAATGCGTGCAATTTATTTTAATTACTTGAGATGCTTCAGGTAAATTTTCTAATTAGACAGTATAGCTGCAGTCATATTTAGGGGCGAGTCCCCGGTCAACCGTACACATTCCATTTCATTTGAGTTGATTGCCTAATATGATAATGTGACATGAGTATATGGTTAGTCAGGAGGCTTCGGAGAGTTATTTGCTTAGCATCTCATATATAATAAAGGAGGAAGCCATGCATGAAGTCTGTATTTTTTTCGTATTTATGCAGCATTTTTATCCGCTCTGTGTAAGCATCCATGGACATTAGGGAACGACTGTAATATTAATATAACATTTTTGGATGTGTGGTTCCTGTCATTTTGTCGTAGTATTTCCATCACGTCATACATTTGTTTGCATTAGTTGCTCATTCTGTGATGACCTGAGAAATGTAACACTAGAGGAATTTATTCGGGTTGTCACGTTTAAACAATTGTCTCATTAATAGGATGTTGGCGTAAGTTCATTTTTCTGAATGTACGTAGAGGTAGCAGTAATAATTACAACTCGGTATGCTCCCAGGGACTGAAGTCGTACCATCGTAAAAGTCATCATTATGCAATATTGACGAACGGAGAATATCGACGAAAAGCAAGTCGGTCATGTAGTTTTGGCTATAGATAGGACAGTTGAGTGGAACCTTCTCTGCGTTTATCGTCAACAAACCGTCGTAGTTGCTGACCAGAAAGCAGACAGTCAGCCCAAAGTGACTGGCGTGGTTCTGAGTTTTTTTTTAAAGTCATCAATGGTTTTTGGTGCCAGCAGGTTTTGTGAAGTCCGTAAGTTTTGCACATAATAATTTTTTGACTACTTTTAGGGTTCTTCTAGTGTTTATTCTCCCACTACAGTTATTATTTTTCTACTCGTGATGATATTTACCGTGTTATTACTCATGTTAACATACTTCCCTTTGTAAGAACTAAGCTCACCACTCTTCAAGTACATCACCCATGTCGCTGGGGCGGACGAGTCAATTAGATGGCTTTCGTTCGACAGTATTTATACTAAAGGCAACTGTTATGGTTCCAGTGGCTATTGTTCATTTGCTAGGCCTTTTGTAGTGGTTTTTACGCTTTTCCAATAGCAATATTTCAGGTCGTATGTGTAGCCAAGCCCGACTTTAGTACCATCATGTTCAAGTTGTACAAGTCGATGGGAAGAGAACCTTTTTCAGAGAGACGGGACGCAACAACAGGACACGACCGTTTCTGCAATAATCATCATAAAATAGAACTTCCCCGTCATCGTCGCCGGAGGAATCCCAATAAAAGAACTCAAGCCGAGACTGAATTAGCATTTGAATTAACTAGTTACTCTGGTGATTCTTCCGAGTCTCCAATCTATGCTTCCAGTTTCAATATGTGCAGAAGTGTAAGTGAAATTCAGTGGCCAAATCATAATTTTGGATCATCAGATTTCTCCGACGAACCTCCGCCAATATGTCCACCGGAACCTGGCCCTACCATGTTTTTACAGAACAATTGCTCAGACCATGCTCATGACTTTTCGTCCAGAGGTAACTTCTTTCGGTATAAGTTCATACATAATTAGCAAGGGTTTTCAGAACTCATCCCCCGTAATTTTACAAGTCAATTAGTTAATAGTTGACAATACAAAATCGGTACATCCTCCGTTACGGAATTATTTTCAGCTGTAAGGGCCCTCATAAATGCACTTATTTTCTAAGAAAAGAAATCCTAAGAGAAAGTATAGAAACCATAACTTGGTACAATTGGAACCTAAGCTGAATGAGTTCTCAAATCCCTTTTCAGTTTAGTGCACCTTTGTCGTCGTCTGAGAGAAGTGAAAATTCTTTATTATTAAGTGCACGAACCTGCTTCAAACCCTTTGTCAACTTTCCTTGCGTGAAACAAACACTTGATCGTATGGTGGGAAAGAACCATGACCATAGTAATAGTAGTACATACAATCAAATGTTTTGTACAGAAAGTATGAGCAAACACTTTCTACTTTAAGTAATCTATACACATTAGTAATTCAATTCCCTCAACTTTCATCGAAATTCAATCTTCTTTCAAATCTAATTAGAAATGAAATTATGTTGGAAAGTGCAAGCGATTACCGATGTGGAAATGGTAGGTAATTTATTGCTGAGCCTTAATTTCCCTCGTGGAGCCGGTTTTTGGGGAAACTTGTGTAAAAAATATTTCTGCATGCATGAGAAACTAATTAATTGTAAGTGAGGACCTTGACATCTACAGAACTCTTGGAGTAGTGAACAATGTTTTGTAGAGCTGGGGAATTTAAAAATAAGCATATAATTTCCTGTTTGTTTCCTTTACTAAGGATAAGAAAATCATTTTAAAAAATTCTGCTCAAAAAATTCCTCGGGGGATACACTTTCGGCGAACTTGTGATCACTCAGGGACCCCCAGTAGTCATTCATATCTACAATATTATTTCAGCTTTCTCAAAACTGAATTATGTACGTAAATGTATGCATAAATTTTTGATGAGTTTATTGTTCTTAGCGACTGTCATGAGACTCACTCAAGACATGCTCATTATTAATTTATCAAGTTCGTGCCACCCACCCGTAAGTTCATGCCACTCCTAAGAACTAGGCTTTTTCTTGGAGAGCAGAATGAGTGATACTTGTGTGCAAGATAAGAAAATCATTTCAAATAAATTTTTTCGTATTGAAGCAACCCATGCCACTATAGTTTTACTCAGTCTCTTCAAAGTAGTGAATGATAACGAGCGTATCAAGACAAAAGGAAATCCATTTTCTACCACTAAAGAAAGCAGCCCGAGGAAAATACTGTTTATTCTTATTCCTGTGCTTTCCAGGGTTTCATCATTACTCTAACAACGAACGACAGAATACTACCAGCTGGGGTACCATTAGTAAATTTTTTTCCTCTGTCGCAACGACACTTACCTGCCGAAATTACCGAAAGGAGGGAGCTAAATTCAGTCCTCTCCCGCGCCTAGATAATAACGCGTAAGTTTTTTTATGCTTATTATATATATTTTTTGATACTTGCAACTTATTAGCGACTATGATTAACAAAACGTACAATAATTATTAGTTTCTTCTCACTCTGCTGTCCGCTAGCTTCATTTATCACATCAGACATCTACGCCTATCTAAAATGCAGAACTCATCCAAGCTCATCCAAAATAGAGAAAGTTTTAAGAATATTGGAATATTTAGGAAATAGGCTCGTCTTCCCAAATGTCACGCACATGACTCTGCTCTATATAATTTCATACACCCATGAAACAAGTAAAATCCTCGGCTCTTTGATCTCAATCTGAAAGTACAGGCATTAACAATTTTCAGCCCCCTGGATTGTAGAGAAACGTTTATTCAAAGCCCATTCTCACCCTTTCTAAAATATGCCACACAGGGTGTTTCAAAATTTCATTAGCTCCTGAAGGAATGTATTCGTGTATGAACTGTTCCGGCTTGAACATTACTTGACATTTTGGACGTGATGAAGTTACAAATTGCACATTTTCTTCATACTGATCATCCTTCCTTCACTAAAAGTTATTTATTAATGCTGGAAAACATTCCATTGAACTCAATTTATTTTAAATGTGCACATGTAGGGAATAAAATATTATGTAAATTTCCCCCCTAAAATTCTGATACACAAAAGTATTATTCCTTGGTTAATTCCCCTGTCAAAAGACTTATGAGTGTGCGTTGATTGTTATGGTATTGTACTAACGACGGTAAATTTTTATCTGTGGCTAGTTTGACATCTTGAATTTATTGAATGTATGTTATGTGGGCACCAACTAAACGAATTACATGTCAAAATTGAACGCTTGCTAAAAGATGAAATGAAAATGAAGCATGTTTAAGTAAAAACCGCATAATAGGAGAAAGGTTCTAAAAATTCTTCCAAAACTCGGGGAGTTCATAAAAAATGCAAACACCTGTTTCCTCCGCATGTATGTGTTTTGAATAATGGATTAATAATTATGAAAGGTTGAGGAATGGGAAAAATTCTGAAAAGGAGAGCTTCGGTTCGCCAGAGCCATCAAAGATAGTTTGGTGCTCATGCACTTTTATTCCATTACCAGACAGGAAATTTTCCTCAATTTATTTCACGTAAACACTATACAAGGAGGGACAATTTTAGGGAACGAGTGTCAGCTCCTCCGAAGGAGAAAATACACTCATGCTTGATGGACGTATACGCACCTTTAATGTGGATAAAATTTACACCTTGAAAATAACTTTCCAGGCAATAATAATTTATTTTGTAAATAGTTTGTAGGTACTCAAGTTGTGTAATTAGGTGGCTGAACTTTATTATTTCACATTAAATCTTAATTGAAGTTCTTATGTGAAGGGAAAAGTAGCAAGGGATTTCATCGAGCTGTATTTTAAATATTCAAACATGAAAGGTAGACGAAAAGCTTGGTGGCATTAATAATTCAGCCAATACGGGTTTTGCACGGATATTAAAATATATATCTGGATCAGAGTAAAGCTAGGAGCTATAATACACCGCCTTGGTTACACCATCCACAAAAGTACTATTATCTTCCTCAAGGTAAACGAATTTCGTCTAGAATGCCAGCATGTAATGTAAAATTTCCTCTAATAGAATTCTCCACCAGGTCTCAACGATACTCTGTTCAAACTGGTTGTTATACAATACACAGTATACACATCTGGAGGCTTAACGAAAATACACAGCAAGGTTGAGTTGCTGTAATGCATTTTCTAGAGAGAGAGAGAGAGAGAGAGAGAGAGAGAGAGAGAGAGAGAGAGAGACGAGAAATTTTCAAATAGGAAAAATAGCGGAGGTTTTTGTACTTGTTTTCCTAGGAAAGGTAAGCATGTATAAAAACTGTGTACAGGTATATACAGCTCGTTATTAAATGTGTACGTATGCATTTCAGGAAGGACTCGAGTTTGTGGTTATGATACAAAATATTATTGCTATTTGCGTGGAAATCATCTCAGTAACGTTCGCACTCCTCATGAGCTACCCTGTTGATGGTATGGAGCTAACTCAGACTAAAATTACTTTTGTTGCCCAGAATACAGTAGCATATGTACGATGCCCAAAAACATTGGTCTGAAAAATTTCCCCTTTCCCCTGGGGATGTATTTGTATAATATACTGCATAATGTAACATTCGTATAATGTAGAAACCAGATTGATTCAGTATTCGAACATGAAATTCAGCCAATTTATTTGGTCGAACTACCATTTAAATGCACAAGTTTGAATTCCTCAAGGGGTGTGTATCTTTGGGCCGATGCAAAGTGATTCCCTTTCATGAAATGAAAATCAATTGGAACACTATAGACACTTTCATGTTAAGTATATATAAACTTTTGGAAAAATCATTTTCGGTATCATGCACATGCTCATATATATTGAAACGCAGCCGAGTCTCTGTCAATTGCATATGAAAAGATAACACACTTGGAAACTTCTACATGCGCTTGAACGCATACGTTTACCAGTTCTAAAAACCCGAATAATGTTGTTATTAATGTTAGTATAATCTATCAGCCTATTACACACTGGATTGAAGGCGAACTTTTCCCACCTACAGTTTTCAATGCACATTCCCAGGCAAGAGTTAGGTACTTTTGGGGCACATTTCCATTCATTTTACCACTCGAACCGATTTATATGATGACATGGAAGCTGTAATGTTTTTATTACAGTAAGTTACGCGGCGGAACTAGTCCTTGTTACAATTTGGAGGCATAAAAAGTTTTATCAGAGCAACTAACAGGGTTAACACTAACTTTGCACTAGCTTAACCTAATCTCGACAACGCAGCGTAATTTTTTATAAGTCACCATAATAGATGATAATGCTTCTAGTCATAAGCCTAAAGAAACCACTTGTTCAACTGATTTACCATGTACATAGTAGATATTGTACTGGATCCGTAACTGTCTCTCTTTAAAATAATAATTAATTATCCGAAGCTGTCACTTGTCTCCATACTCTTCTTCACACTAGTAGTAGATTATAGTCAGCATTACATTCATTATAATCCCAACTTATTAAGCCTGAAAATGTTATTTTATTTATCATATGCAACTATACATTTTGTATATATTTATGGGTTTCCAGTTTGGCGGGATACTTATGACATGATTATCTAAGACTTTTTAAATTCTGCCATTCCTGAATTGCTGATCAGAGTAAAAAGTAACCCACCTATGTATCTACACACCGTATTTAGAAAATACAATTTCAACAAATATTCAAAGTTTTGGAATGTAATTCCTTCGTAAACTAGGACTAATTTACAATAATTTACTTAAACAGAAAAATGTAAAAGCATAAATCGTTACTTAATGGTTACTCCCTACAAGGTCGTCTTTAAAAAAGCTTTTTCGTATTTTTTTAATATATTCAAGAGTTGTCTAACTGCAGGTCTAACTTCACCGTTTTAATTTTAATTTCACGAATGACAGGAGGGCAGGGGACAGAAAACATTTTTTAGTTGTTTAAATATTGACCTGGAAATAAGCTTTTATAAATTTATGAATTGAATTGAATATCAATATATGGCTAGCTATAGGATTTTTATCTGGTGTCTTAACAGACAGAAACTGTGTTGGGTCATAGTGACCTCATTCCTCTAGAAATCAAGTCGTTGTTATTTTTAAAATATTGACAATACATGGCATGCGGGCTGCTAGTAAATGTAAGCGCATCCTTGAATAATATTTACAACATGGAATAAAAAAAAGTTATGAATGAGAAGTTGGTAGTTTTGACTTTAGGATGAGTAGCTATTGTACTTGGAGCGAATAAAGTCATGTAGGAATATAAGCGGAGATATAACTCCAGCAGCGGGATGTGGGATTAAATCATTTTTAAGCACATAAATGCATATATGAATGAGGGCTCGATTCCAGGAAGTTGATGTATTGATTTTAAATATTAGCAACCTGGAAAGCATTGAAACCAGTGTAGTGGAAGAAAATAGAAGGGAATAATAAATTGTGTTTCCTTTTATAATGCTTCATACTGTCAGCAAGCAACCTGAAGGCTCCACTTGTTCTATGAATCCCTAGGCTTACATTATTAAATATATTCATACAGAACCTACCATAGCTCCAATCCACTGTAATGTACATGTTGAGTAAAGACTACGTGATTATAGGAGAACCGATAAGCAAGATGTAGTTGAAGAAACTGCGGGGGGAAACTATTTGACATAATAAAATCAAGATTGGGCCTATCATGTCCCACAAAACGTCATATGTTTAGAATGATTCCACAAGTAAGTTATTAGATCCGGTCAAGTAGACAGATTTCATGGGATATGGCAATTATCCTCTATACATATTTTATCCGAGAAATGTAATCCCCTGGATTTGATACGACCTTTGGGAATATCCTCCGACTGTAACACTGAAGAACAACACATTTCACGGTTTCTAGTACCCTGGAACTTCCCTGTATGCGCTTCTCAAACCTGACACGAAGCTTGTATTTCAATCATTCTGTGACTGGATGTACCTGAGCCCACTCCGTCGCAGATGAGTGTATGGATGGGGAATGATGGCCGGGGAGGAAATCCCGCTTTAGTCTGCTCTAGGCCGGGGTAAAAGGGGCAGTTACTGGAGCTGTTCTCCTGAAATAATGATTAGATTCTATGGGATGAAAAGGATGCTATCAAAATAGTGGAGTTGTGAAAACATAAAAAACCATCCGGGAGAAGCATTTCTGACCATCGGAATTCCATGGGAAAGGAAACATGAAAGGCAAACCTGGTAATGATGGGCAATTTTTTGAGGAGACTGTAAAATCCTTTTAATTTCCTTACTTGAGATGAGCAACTCGTAAAACTCTTTTCTGTGCGTATGTCGGTTTTATTCCATAATGATCTGGGTTAAAGTGAGAGTTCCCAGAGCCCATGTCCATACGCCTATGATCGTTTTCTTTGTCCATGGACTGGAGCTTTTAAGTTGAACGTTCAGAGCTTCGGAGTAACTCACCTAAATGTACTGACACTCCTCATACTCAGTCTTTTATTTCGTCTTGCACGAGTGTACTTTTTCTCACTGCCATATTATGAACGGGGTTTAGTGTGCTACTTTCCTTTCGTTATCTCTAGTGGGAAAAGCATTACCTCGCGTCGACATGATATCCATTTCGGCTATGGTTGAGTTGGCTCTATGTGGATTCATACGTACTGGAGGCTCGTTTCAGAAAATACGAGTGAGTAAGACGTTAGACAAAAGAGCCGGAGAGAAAAAGAGAGAAAGCAAGCTCAGCGTGCGAGGGCTGCAGCAACAGCGTCTCCGTCCCGCTCTATTCTGTTGCTTCTTTCGACAGTGAAGAGCTCTCAAACTTTACCTTAACACCGCAGTTCTCATCTGACTTCCATGGTGCTTGCACATGATACTTTGTACCCTGTTAGGAATCACTCTGTAGGCTTTTAAGTCTCATTCGTCCCAATCTCCAATTTTACTAAATTAGGCATTTTTCCTTGGAAAATACCCTTTAGTTGTCGAGATCTTCGCAAAGTGAAAATTGAGTAGGGAGTAAATTGGTGTCATTAAATTCTAAATTTATAGTAATAGGTGTACCCAAAATCAGACTTTTTCCTACACGCTACCAAGAATTTCCTTCATGCAGATTTCATCTCTGCATTCCCAAAGTTAGGTCCAATAAACTACTGGAATCGTAATGTTGTGGCTCCTCACTATCAGAGTACCTACTATAACTATGTAACGTTTCCAGTTGTTTGAATTTGGCTGGCTTACCAGAATTGAAAGTAGTTTGCAGGAAACTTTATAAAATCGAAATTCTTCTTTGAAACTAATTGTATAAGTTGCGGTTTGAAGTGCAACATAAAACGTAGACATGTGACTCGGAGGCATTTTGGGAAGTTGGTTCCTATCCTGCCATTACATGGTACGAGTCAAGTCAAAGAAATTAAAGTATTGTGTGGTGTGTACTGCATAAGGAATCCATACAAAGTCAATTACGGCATATCTTAGGGTACATATTTAGGGCAGTTATAGGAAATTATTTGTCGGGGGAAACAGTAACTTACTTACTTTGCCTGTCACATTGTGTGTACCTATACCGAAGGAGTGTGGAAGTTACTTGTTTTCCCCATATGTTCCTCCTTCCTCCTGATAATAATTATTCACATCACGAAACTCGCCTAGGTACGTGGACTTAGACATTGGCGTTTATATATTTCCCTACCAGGTGCAGTTTCTTGTAGGCTTGACATTTAGGACGTGATAAACTGCGTGCGAATATATACTCTGAGGTAAGATTACAATATCCATGAAAGTCATCTGAAACGTGATGTGTCGTTGTTTTCCTTCGTGTCATATATAGATATATACACGTACACTGTTGAAATGTTATTGAAAATTTGGTAAAGTCAAGGGCTGGTAATAAGTGAGCGGGTAGAATGCCCTCATGGTGTGTGCTCAGAAAGGTGTCGGATGGCATAACGAGGATGCGAAGGTAATTTGCTATCGATTTCCAAATTCTAATTTTATTATCCTTCCAAGTTCTTTGTGAAAATGGGACAGGTAAATCACTGCAGCGAGAAACCTGTCAGGTGGCACTCTCTATAGCTTTTACCTTTTGATATTTATTCCCTAAATGCTCTCTAAAGTATTTTGCAAGGGCGGAAGAGATTTGATCTAACGACGGGATTTCAAAAGCAACATGTTTTAGCCCCAGGGCAGCATATCCAGATAATTGCATGACGCATAACGCTCAGATTTTATTACCAATACAAATAATGTGGGTGTGAGGACTAAAGGCTCACGTCTCCCTGGAGTAAGCCTGATATAATTAATTATTACTATTGATCATTACTGTTTTTACTTGAGACAGGGAATTCTATACGGGATCTAACTAATCGCTTCCTTTCGCCTGCCCTTATCTTTCTCCCGGCTCCCATTTAGTTACAAAACTACAACTGATCCCTCGGCCAATTGGTAACTTACAGGTCAATGTGGGCATTTGTTCTGGTTCACACAAAGAATTTCATCACGTTATTTTCTTGTTAAGGCTTTTAAGAGCTTTTACGTTGATTAAAGCGTGATGAAAAAGTTTCCCGGCACAGATTATTTCTTGATTGAAGTCAAAATATGTTACCAGCATTACTCAAGCTACAATAAGTTGATAGATTAATGCCAGGGTGCGGCATTACTTTGGAGAACATGTGCGAAGCTCTAAATTATATGTGATGTGTATTTCAGCCGTCCGGCAAACTATGATTACAACCGACTAGGAGACGAATCTGCTGCTGCTGAAATGGTAGAGCTCCAGTCACCCCGTGATGAGATGAAACTGAAAACATTCCCCCCTCATTATGGATTAATTCGGTCTGAGAAAACGGCTGGTCACACGGCTTGTATGAACTACCTAAAAAACTCCAACGGTAGATACGTACTTCTGGACCAATTACCTGAAATTGGTGAGTTGTTCAATCTGGGATGGAATCCTTAATTTTATTTAATGGAACCTGAAATTACCTGTGCTGAGAATGAGACCAGGGGCTCAGAACCGACTTTGTACATACACTCACATCTAAATTACATGAAGTGAACGCATTAAGCAACGTGGTTGGTTAACAGTCGATTTTAATTTCCACGAGCCCTTAGTTTATTTAGGAGGACAAATGAAGCATTCCAGTTCAGTTTTTGAAGATTCAAGTTAGCTGACTTTGGACTTTCCACGTGTTTAAAATACAATTTAATGCTTTCCTTTAGAAGTACATTAGAGGGAATTAATAAGAGCTGAACCTATCTGATTTCAGAGACTGACTTAAATAAGTACGTCGAATCTCCGAGAGGTTCTAGTGTCGCTTTTGAAACGCCTTATTTCAATATTGGCTGCTCCAAATATCCATTCGAAATAGCTAATTATAAAGTGGGTCACTTTATAATTACAAAACCCCAGGATTTATGGTTACCCTAGTAGAGTGTAAGGCTTACTACTGCAGTAATAGATTTACTGCGCTGTCGTGATGTCCAATGTTTTCAGTCATGTAATCTGGGAAACGAATACTCTCAAAGTATATCTATTTTTTTCAATTCTAAATTAATGTCTATTTTCGTCAAGAGTCTTGTAGCAAGTGATATTACGCAACAACAAAGTAGTACAGTACTTGTACTTTATTAACATGCATGTTCCTAACCTTCAGTTTACTGAACACGCCACTTCTTCCCCACGTAAGGGATCCGTGCATACTGAAAATTCCATGCAAAAGAGCCCACTACTATTGGGTATCTCACAACATTTTTTAACTATTTGCTGGAGCTGCAAGATACATTTCGAATTTCACTCACATGCTTGACCAAGTTAATCTCAGGCCAAAATTTTGTGGAAATAAAGACAAACTACAGTTTACACTGTATTTTGAGAGGTTTTGAGCACTCACTCATTCTATTTAAGGTGTTATAGGTATTTTTATAACAGCAATAAAATTTTAATTAACATGGTATTACATGAAAGTACATGCTATCTTAGCTAGCACTTCATGTTTTAAATAATTATTTGAGGACCTTTTATTTTAATAACATTCTAGTTACAGCAAATTTGCTTTTATAAATTCTTCCACACATTACAGTAAGAGAATTTTGCTAAACATTACTAGAACTTGAACATTCTTGAGGAGAATCAATCCAAGCTTTTAAGAGAATCAATGAGACCCCAACAGACCGGAATTTACTACTGGGAATTTCCACCACACGTACAATTATCCATTACTGAGTAAATAAGCAAAGACAGAGTGTCTGTAGATAAGTGAGGTTGTAAGGAGGAGTTCCATTATTTTCTCAGGTTACAATGCCTTATGTTTCAGAGAATAGCCTAAGCTTCCTGTAGTGTATAACAGGTTGTTATTGTCAAGAACTCTGCTTTGGTCTTTCCAAACAGTTAGAATTACCCTTTAGTTTTATTATTGTTTGCTTATATGTATGGTGCAGGATGGCGAACAAATCGATTGTGGTATGTAATTTGCGATGCCCGAGTTAACGCCAAACGCCTGTTAATAGCAACTCCATGTAACTCGAGAAGCCCTGTGATCGACGCCACAACGAAAAATATTATGATTCAGGTACTACACTACAATGTTTACTCTGCTCCGTAGATTATTTGATGTGCCAATTAGCATTTACGCGCCGCCTGCTTTCTTTTTTTCTCACCAATTATCACACCATTTGCTTTTGAGGTTTGTCTTGATAAATCCTGACAAGGGGATAAAAAAAACTGGGAGGAAAGTATCTCTGCGGAATGTTATCCACTTTATCCAGGCATCTGTTTTTCTTCTCTGTTTTGATGAAAATATATTTCGAGTCCTTTTGAGCCTTCTTTCCGACCACTCAAGTTTGTGTAAAATAACGACTAGGACATTTTACGAGAGTGCATTCCAACTACAGTCAACATTTGTTATCAGGAATTATCACTTCTCTCCAAGTCTCTTCCCACTACTTCTGAGAATCATTGGTTTATAGGGATCCTTTATGCAGGCCCTATGATCTGTATTGTTTATCTTTATAAGAGTTCGGGCACCAGTGGGATTCCCTGGGACGAATTTTGCCCTTATTAAGCCCTCTGCCAGAACAAGAGTTGACTGTAGCTACCCCAGTAATAAACATTGCTTATTCATGTGAAGTAATCCGAAGAAAGCCCTAATAGGGGATTTCTCCAGTTATGCCTCTATGAATTTTCCTCTCCGTCCACTAAAGTATACGAAGCAGTGCAGGGAATGATGAGACACTCAAGTAGTGCTAAGTTAGCAGTGCTAAACCACGTTGCTGCTCTAAAATAGATTATGCGTAGTTTTGGTTCCCATGCACACTGGCTGTCAATAGTCGATATGGGTAATTCCATGAGGGAATTACTGTGTTTTAGGTTTATGCCCTTTATTACCGTGTACTGAACTGTAGTGTCTACATGCAGGTACCATTTTGTACCGACATAAAAATAAATTGGGCACGGGTTGTCTACAAACTGCCATGCAATTTCATGATGGAATGCAATCTGTTTAAACAAACTCTCATTACCCTAATCAGCTGTGTTAATTGTTTTTTTAAAAATAGGTGCATATCTGTCGTTGATGATAACGAGACACATGCCGAATCATTTTTGTTCGTTCAAAATTGGTTTCTCTGTACATTCCCTTCTAAAATACCCAGTGTATATTATTCAGGCTGTAAGAAATATCTAGTGCAAGTCTGGTGGTGTTGGTGTGGGACTCACTGTTATCATTTAGCCAGTGCAAATATAAGAATGAATATGAAATTGTAAATCCCTTTCACCAGTCCATACTTAATTTTTTGGTGTTTGCAAATGACTATGAAAAGGTTCAGAACTGTTCCTACAGTGAAGTGTCATACGACGTTTACAGTTATACAAATTGATTTAATTATCTATTCAAAATTGAGCTCCTCCTTGTTTTTTATACATTCTGAATTTATGTATGCAATTACTCCTTAAATTGGATATTATAATGCAAAAAGCTCCTCATTTATGTAATGAAGCCGTTTTTATGCTTACGAACTACTTTATTAATGCAGAGGAGAAGAAAGCTGTGTGGATAATTTCTCAGGGTAGAAATTGTCCGCATGTATTTATGCATGGATAAATATTTCATTACTTGATTTTTATGCTGGTCTTGTGAGTTTGAATGATATTCCTAGAAATTCGCTCCGATTGGCTAAATCTTTGGGGGAATAAGAAATTCCTGAGAGAGAAAATATAACAAATTTTTTTTCATTTCATAAGAATTATTTAAATGTTATCCAGCTTGTTAGCACTTGGTTATTTTGCTAATTGAGAATGAAATAATAGTAATTGTGGCCCTGCGGCGCTTACCTTTATAGAATTTCATGTATCTTCACATTTAATTATATTGATCAGTTTGTATGTGCTGAATTTATGCAAATTACGTTAATTATTAGACCTCCAGCTTTGGCTATCGTCTGTTTTTTCCTATTTAGAAAAGGGAGTAATTACTTCCAAAGCAAAAATTCCTGTCATTAAGTTGTAAACAAAAATTAATATATATGGGGTAAAAATATGTAACTGATTTTTATTTAGGTGTGTAGAGCCCTTCAACATCCATACGTTTGCCCAGTTTTAGACTTGGAAACAGTGACTGTTGAAAATTTTGATCGTCCCTTTTCATTGGTGGTAACACCAGTAGCACCCCGGGGAAGTTTACGTGATGTTTTCCACAAGGTAGCTATATCTAATTATATTTTCAGGATCAAACGACCTGCTCGGCACTGGTATGCAAAACTAAATGCGGGCTGTCTGTACATTTTGAATAATGAAATCATGCAGGTGATTAGCTACTGTATTATTTAAACCCCAAATATTTTTACGCAGTACAAAGAGAACCAAACTGTACTCGTTAGCTTGGGTCAGACATTCATTGTCATCTTAGATTATAATCAACAGT